>OX123190.2:64515812-64844795 GCA_944739405.2 Euclidia mi
TGACTTAAACAACTAAATTCAAGACAGTGTCTTGTGCATGTACTCTCGAAGCATGGTATAAAATTTTTCATGTTTATCTTATAAACAGAACATAAGACGTGCACTTCAAAAGAATGAGCGTCATACGCGAGGCTGCGTTGTATACATAATGCCTCTGAATTCGAGCCAAGTCAGCTACTAAAAATAATCTGAACTCAACAAGAACACTTACCAACGTTTGAGCAGACTAATTTATTCACGAGACATTAACCTTTTATATGACAGGAATATGCTTTTGTGCACTGCCTAGCATTATACCGTGCTTGAGAAACAATTATAATGAAGTGGTATCACTATCGTCCAAGTAGCAATATGTCCAAGGATGAAAAGGTATAATTATTCAAAAGGATAAAATAAGCATTTACTGCTAAAACCGCTCTTCTTGAACTGAATTAAATTGAATAGTCAATGACAACGTTGTATTAACTTTGCCATTGACTATTCAATTAATTAAAATTAATATTTATAATAATATTAAATCGCAATTTTCGAACGTATTAATAAATATCAATTTAAACAGCTAACTAAGCTATAGAATACCTGACTTTGCGCCTCATATTGATTTTCACTGTTGTTTGTGATCCCAATAAAATGTAAACGACGAGTACCGTTCTTCAAGTGTAACTTCATTACGAATATACTCATTATTGTAGTGGAAACTATGATTGTGTGTCTAGTAATTCTTGTTTAATGAGTGGTCAGCGTATTTACACTACAAAATTAATTTTGCGTGAGTTGCCAGCGATATACATGAAAGAACGTATAAAATATTACAAGTATTTTGTTTTTATTTTATTTCATCAGGAAACTATTTGTTTGTTACTGGGATCGTAAGTAAGTATATATATCGAAGAGAAATATATATTTGAAGTATGTCTACAATTAAACATATTACATCACGCAAAAACTTTTTAAAATGAACACTGTGGCCCGAGCTTTACAGAGACAATTGAAATCGGTAGAGCAGCGTGTGGCAATGGCGGTGGCAAGTAAAACACAATTTGTACCATTTATACAAGCCGTGTCTTTTGAGTCATGGTTTGTTAATTCAACATTGTTGGAAATATACACGTACAATAACATGTATAAACGAATCTTAATGAGAACGGTTATGTCATGAGACGAGAACGCGCGGATTAAGCCATGGCAGGGAAGGAAAAGTGCTATTATTCTCAATGCATGTAGCAACATACAGGAATTTTATGAAGATGCAAAGAAAAAGGTGAGATGTCATTCAACAAAATGCTTTGAACAATTAGAAATAATTATATTTTAGCTCTTGGGTCTGTCAGGTCAAGGTTGCCAAGTGCGGGTTAGCAGACGACACCAAGATTCAGAAGAACATTCTGCAAAAGAAGTCCCTCAGAAATTTCCTTACGATGTTTTTCTTCAGGGCTTAGCAAACACGCATATTTTTTCGAAAAGCCACCTTGCATTGGAATCCCCTGCGTAACCGATCCCCTCCGTTTGATGGATGGAATTCAAAATCATTATTCTTTATTACAATCAGCTACGAATTTCTATAAGTTTCAGGCACAATTACTGTCATTCAAGTTCATTCACGAATTGCTTAATTTCGCCGAAATTTCAGCATCGTGTCTGATTCGGGCAGACCTATGTTACATATTATGTCCACACCAAGGGACGAGTTAGTAGCGAGAACGTGTGTCTAGAAAGCCTCTTGTGGTCTTACGTGCCAACATTTCACACAAAGAGATAGGCTTATGACGTGTAACGTGTATGTTTGTGTAATATGTGAACATGTGTGTGAGGCTAGAGACTGAAAGCGTCTCGTGACATTTAGTAGTTGTGTATTTTTAATGAGCGGTGTCTATTAACATACTAGCGGCGACGGAATACGAGATTGTTACATAAGCGTTATTTACTCCGCTTTGGTGGCAGCGTTGAGTTATCACAGTCTCCTCGCTGTGACAATTCACAAATTTGTTACACGGCAGTCTTACAACATCCCTGATCGAACAGGAATAATTGTACTTTTAAGTACGAAACTTTTAATCTGATGAAAATGTCGAATGTAATATTTCTTTCAGAATAAAAATTATGTCACTTTCTCTATTCTCTTAACACACTCTCAATCATATTGGTCTCAGTTTTAATATCTAAGCTTTTGGATATTTACGCTTCTACCCAACTTTATACAAAAACAATCGGCAGTTTCTCCGAATTCAATTTCTGAAGGCGTTGTTACCAGATTGTGTGCGTAAATTGACTATCGGTAGGAATCAATAACAATTAAAAAGCTTTGATTCATACCCCCTGTTCCTATTTGTTTCGGTTGATTGTATCAAAGGTGCCATTTAATGAGGTCTGTCGGCTGCTATGGTTACGGAGATTTCAATATACGCTCCACTCTGCTGTTCTTACCCTTTTACCTCAGCCATTGCACATTGAGTTGGATTTGTTCGGTATTGAGCAAACCTTGTTTTTGTATAGCTTTACTAAGCCATAGGTTGATGTTTCCATTATTTTCAAATGAAGTCGAATAGGATTCTTCGTGGTTTCTTGGGGTGAGAAATGAGACCAGGAGATGTGACAATCACTCATTGCTAATGAGTATGAATTTCGTCATGAGCTGTTAGAAATTTCGACGATTCCAATAACAATGTAAAAAGCCAGACTTTTGCCCGTTTACATTTCTTAGAATATCACTTACGATATCATCAGTATCATTACCAATTTTTCGGACTTCAGAGTAATGCACATCAACACTTTATATTACCATAATATTTATATTGATTTTCGAAAGGTACTTAAACTTGGCTTTTTAATGCAGAGATTCACTTTTCAAATCAGTTCGTTGCAATTGCAATATTCTTCAACTGCCAGCACATTGGTGAATCTCTTTTCAGTCGACAATCCGGGCACAAAATAATTGACCTTCTCACTTGAATCTGCATTCACTCCACGTCCAATACGCTCATCACTATGTAAAAAAGCGTGTTCGACATTTCCAAGCGATATTAAAACAATGTAAAACCTCAATGAAACGGGTGAACGAACGGAATGCTATCACGATTCGATATTTAATATTCAACGGATAGTCGATGTTGATGCCAACGAACACCTACCCCCCGGTGGCGATCTGCAATGGCCCGTATGGAGATCCCTGAATCGATTACGAAGCCAGGTTGGCCGTTGCAGATATAACCTAGCCAAATGGGGTATAATCGATCCGGCCAAAACGCAGTGCGAATGTGGCATCCCAGAACAAACCATGAGCCACCTGCTGGAGTGTCCCAAATGCCCGCACAGATGCTCGGAGGCCGATTTGCACCAAGCCACCGACAATGCAGTTGCTGTAGCCACACACTGGGCTGATGCCGTTTGATCTCTATACCATCGACTCGAGAAGAAGAAGAACGGATAGTCGACAATCACGAGTAAATGAATTGTTTAAGAGTAATGAAATAACTTTTATTTTATTTTTATTGGTTGTTTGACCCCTTTACATACGATTTCGTTTACGTTTCCTAACGTCACGCGTCAGTAAAGTTCCGAAATGGAATTTCATCGGATTACGCATATGAGGGTTTACCAGTATACTCGGATATTTCGTGGGACTTAAAATATAAGGACTTAATCTCAAAAGTATGGGTAAGTATATTTTTTCCTAAAGTCAGCGAGAAAATACTTCTTTCGTGTACCTTTGTGACATTGAAGCGTGAGTTATTTTCTATGGGAGTAATATGTCGTCGCGCGGGCATGTATTACAGGTCTTACAGTTGACTTCAAAGAAAAACATCAAAAAAAACCTCGTCATGTGTACAGTATGTAGCAAAGCGTGCGTTGTACCGTAAGCTATCCGAAGCGGATTCAAAGCGACGTTCAATGTCGTACTACATTTTCAACAATATCTATATATTGCGTTCCAGAAACGGAATGGAAAAGCTGCGGCTCGATATGCGTATATTAATGTGCTATTGAGCGCGTTCAAGTGGATGGAATCATAATTGAAATCGGGCGCGTGCAATATAGTGACTTTGAATTTGATCGTAGATTTCCACCTGACATGGAATTATGCAATTCTGAATTCAAATCATACTGTTTGGTTCGGCATTACACCGAAACCGAATGTTCCTAGTCGATTTGGGAAAACTTTTAATATTGTGGACTGTAGGATTTTGGTTTTTATCCACTAGGAAGTGAGGAAGTGAAAAGGTGTTGTGGTTAGGAGCCTCTTACCTTGCTTGGCAGTCCTTTTCCTTGCAAATGGCGGCCGCTTGGTTTCTTCAGGAATTCTGAAGCTGCTTGAATCACTCCACTACACAAATCACTTTCACTCGCGAGCGGGTTTGTTAGGTTTTTTGGTATAAGCGGTAATAATTACATATAGCGGTGCGGATTGCGGCGGACATGCGTTTCCGAGCGTCTCGAATCTTCCATTCTTTTTTCGTCGCCGTTGAGCAGGGCGGCCAATAGCTAGGCGTTTTTGGGAGGGGATTCATTAAAGGATCGCTCGGACTAGCCGAGAAGCGACAAACCATTGACGTTGACATAATTAACTAGCAATGGAAAGGATAGATGGCGCTACCATATCCCCCCGGCCCTAAAGGGTTGCCTTTAAAAAATAAATAAAATCAAACTTAGCTATGTTGGGTGTACTACCGCATAACCCATCAATAGGCTAAAACATCGATATGACAATAAAATTAATCTAAATTAACTTTAGCGAAAACTACAAACGCAATAACAGCAAAAACTACAAATTAAATACTTAAACTAAGAGGTAGATCCAACTTCAGGCTAGATCTCACTGAGTTGGAAGCGGACAGAAACGTACAACAGGGCGCACGTAACGCCCCTTCGCGGTTTTCACGGTAACAACGCGGGTTGTACCGTCCTTGGAAGTATGCAGTTTCTCTACGATGGCTAACGGCCATGAAAGCGGCGGAGCATTATCATGTATTATGACGACCAACGTACCCTGCTGTAAAGGGGATGCCGGACTATTCCACTTGGATCTAGCCTGAAGCTGGTGTCGATATTCCGCACGCCAGCGCCGCCAGAACGACTGCAAGAGTTTATCCAGCAGAGTATGTCTCTGGAGCAAGCTTGAAGAGCCTGCTTCAGGAGCCGGAAATGACGATAGTGGCACTGTGTTCAGAAAATGTGCAGGGCATAACGTGGATGGTTCTGCAGGGTCACTATTCAATGCCGTGAGCGGAAGCGAGTTGATCAGTGCCTCGACTTGTGCAAGGACAGTTAAAAGCTCTTCGTAAGAGAGGATCTGTTGACCTATAACTTTGAAGAGATGCGTTTTAATTACTTTGACCATGCTTTCCCAACATCCACCGAAATGTGGAGATGCTGGCGGAATAAACTTCCTGTCAATATGATTTATGGAAAGTTCCTCCTGAAGACGAGTACGATATTCTTCCTTGAGAAACTTATAAAGGTCGCGTAAATAAGAGCTTGCGCTCACGAAACGATTTAATAGGGTAGTGGGGCAAAACTGTGTCTTCAACCTTGCGGAGCAACTGAGACAGCAGAAGGGCCGCGCACAACTCCAGTCTCGCAACCGAAATGCTTTTTACAGGCGAGACCTTAGACTCGGCACAAACTAACTGCACCGAGTAGTTAGAACCAATGCGGACTTGCAGATATACGACTCCGCCGTAAACACGCTCGCTGGCGTCAGCGAAACCTATTAAGTTGATGGTACATCCATCTACCAACCCAAGATGACGCGGAATAGTAATTTGATTGAGCGCGGTAAGCTCAATACAAAACTGGCCCCAAGCGGCGACAATATGGTCAGGGGGTGTTTCATCCAACTCACACTTTGATAGCCAAAGCTCTTTGATCAAGAGCTTGGCGTACAAACGCCAAGCTCTTGATCAAAGAGCTTTGGCGTACGTCGAGCCACTGTGGACAGCATAGTGCGTTTGGTGCACTTATGATCTGGTGGTGAGACGTCAAACCGAAAACTATCGCAGAATTTGTCCCAGCGTAAACTGAGAACTTTATGCGGTACAGACTTCTCAAACTCAATGTCTGGAGAAGCTTTATGGAAATCTGGTATGCGTGCGAGAACCTCCTTAGAATTGCTTGTCCATTTGACAAGATCAAACTGGCCTCGCTTGAAAAGCTGAATAAGCGGATATGACACTACAGGCAATGTCATTCATATACAAAGCGGAAGTAGCAACAGCTGCTGCGGCGGGAAAGTGATCGCCTTCATCAGCGATCAACTGACGAACAATTCGTAACTCGTGATATGGGTTAGACTTGAGTCCAAAACAAACACGACTGAACTAATACACAGATAAAGGTTCCTTATTGTTAAAACGATAAAAAATCCGTTGAAATCTACGGTCAGACTCGCAAACGCCGATATTGAGGAACATTTGGCGGCAATCCGCTGACAGAGCGATTTGGAAAAGACGAAACTTTATTTTGATGTTAAATAAATCAACCTGTAGATTGGGGCCGGCATGCAAAATGTCATTAATCGACTGACCCGATGTTGTCTTACAACTAGCATCTAAAACCACACGAAGATTAGTAGAGGTTTTATCTTCGCGAACTACGCCATGATGCGGGATATAATATGAGGGAAAAGAGTTGTCCTCGTTGTTTACAACTAAACTCAAAAAACCTTTATCTATGTAGTCACGAATGACGTCATTATAGGCGCTGCGTAACTTAAGCGATGCATCAAGTTTACGTCCCAAACAATGGAAACGTCTAAGCGCAGCAGCGTACGAGTCACCTAACGAATAAGGGTCACCATAGAATGGCAACGCCACAACGTATCTGCCACTGTCGTCACGAACAGTGGTAGCACGGAAATGTTCTTTACACTCGAGATCTTTACGGCTCATCGAGGGCGGTGCGGTAACCTCTTCAAGCTCCCAAAATCGCTTGAGAAGAGAATCAATATTATTTTCTTGAAGAACAGAACAACAGCAAGACGTAATGTATTGAGAAGTATGTAACGTAGGTACGGTACCCATAATCACATACCCAAATACCGTCTCAATAGCGGGCGGTAAGTTATATTGCTCACTACGTACCACGTCAGTTAGTAGCAAGTGCGGGAATAATGCAGCTCCGATCAAAACATCAATGTCTGCCGGATTCGCAAACTCCGAGTTTGCCAGCGGCAATGGCTCGAGGTGTGTGAGTATCGATACGTCCACATTAGCGTTTGGCAATGCGTCCAAAATACGCTCCACGATAAGCGAAGAAATGTTAAAATTAATATTCCTATCAAAACGCGAATGTATTTTAATATCTACGGAACCCTTGCAATGTTTTTCTGACCCGCCGATTCCTTTGACCACTGAACTAGTATTTCTAAAGTTATTCCACAATCCGAGGCGTTTGAAACATTCCAATGTTAGTAAATTGGTCTGAAACGCGCTGTCGAGTAGACAACGTACCATGTGCGGCGACCCATTAACATCATAAACGATAACTTGCGCTGTCGCTAACAGTACCGTCTTAGGCGCCGTACACTGCGTTTTGGCCCTGCGCGGATCATTATAGATGCGCGAGTGCCGTCCTCGAGTGCGCGTCGCCCGCGCGATGGATGTCGTACACAACGATATTTCATTCTGAATCGTGGGAGGCGCAGTTATCGTAGCCTGCACCTGCGACGTAAGTGTGTCAAGGTTAGCGGCTTGGCTTGACAACGGACTACTTTTATCAAAGTGCAACAATGGGTGGTGTCGTTGATTACATGAACGACATCTCGTCTTACTAGAACAATCACTTGTTTTATGCTTTATACTAAAGCAATTAATGCAAGCTCTGTTGTCCTTCACGCACTTGAAACGAGCAGTCAGATTTAAACCATTAAAGGCGGGACACTTGTAGAAATGGTCGTGCACTATATTACTGCACAGACACTTCTGTGAATTAATTTTATTAGATTCCGAGCATGTTACGTAAGATTGTGGATTAGGGACCGAGTTATTATTACTATTTCAGTTTCAGTGTCAAACTTTTTTAAAGCGAGTTGAAGCCACATAAAGTCGGAAAGATCGTCCAATTTTAAGTTCCTAAGAGAATTAACCGCGGTTACGAAGTTATCTATAAACAGCTGGAAATTCGAGACAGATGCGGCACCGGACAGTTTAAGATTTAAAGCTTGGTCAAAGTAGGTAGACGCTAGGACGCGCGTGTCTTGATATCTATCAAGTAGTGACTGAAATATGACCTAAAAATTCTCAGCACTAGGTGTGACACCTGCAAATACGGACTGGGCCTTCGGTGACAGTTTATCTATTAAATAATACAACCTGTCAGCATCTGTCAGAGAACCATTATCGTGCACTGTAGACTTAAATTCGCATAGAATAACGGCCAATTTCGTATATCTCCGTCAAACGACATAATCTCGATTGGCGGTAATTTCGGCTTGCGAGCCGCGGCAACGGGCTGAGCCGAACATTTACCCTCCAATTGCGATTGTATACGCTTAATAATACAATAAAGGTCTTCGAAAGAGGTGTACGCCTGATAATTCGTTTTTTCATCAGAATTAGTAGAAAGCAATCTTGCGTTATAATCGTCTAACAACTACTATCTACTGTCATACAATAGCTGAGAAATGACTCCCTATTACTATCAGAAACGGCTGCGATCTTTGAACGCTCATAAATGTTTTGAATACGCTCAAATAAAATATTGCGTTTTGCTTCTAAGATTGTCATCTCTTTGTCTTCCGACACGCGTGATTTCTTTTGTTGTGACATGCTTACGTAAATATAAGCTAATGAGACCGAAACAAAATAAGAATATCTAAAGTACCTGTTATTTTACCTAAGTACCTAGGAAACACTTTAAAGCGGTGGAATTAAAAGTTGCTTGAAATATGAGATTTACAAGACAACTATGATAGGTCCAGAAATAATAATTGGGTAAGTAGGTAGCTACATAAAGGTATATTACCTACTGATGCGTGCTAAAACAACCATGTGACGGTTGTGTGAATGGACTAGGAGTATAGCTAGGTGCTATAACTGCCTATAGAGATATAACGAGGTTTTACGTATAAAACGTAAATGAATCCGGCTCGAAGGACCAAAAAATATGTGGTTCGGCGTTACACCGAAACCGAATGTTCCTAGTCGATTTGGGAAAACTATTAATATTGTGGACTGTAGGATTTTGGTTCTTATCGACTAGGAAGTGAGGAAGTGAAAAGGTGTTGTGGCTAGGAGCCCCTTACCTTGCTCGGCAGTCCTTTTCCTTGCAAATGGCGGCCACTTGGTTTCTTCGGGAATTCTGAAACTGCTTGAATCACTCCACTACACAAATCACTTTCACTCGCGAGCGGCTTTGTTAGGTTTTTGGTATATGCGGTAATAATTATACATAGCGGTGCGAATTGCGGCGGACATGCGTTTCCGAGCGTCTCGAATCTTCGATTATTTTTCGTCGCCGTTGAGCAGGGCGGCCAATAGCGAGGCGTTTTTGGGAGGGGATTCATTAAAGGATCGCTCGGATTAGCCGAGCAGCGACGAACCATTGACGTTGACATAATTAACTAGCAATGGAAAGGATAGATGGCGCTACCACTGTTCATTACATGAAATATAACTAAACTAGAAAAATATCACTGTTCACTACAAACATAAAACTGTCTGTTTCAATATTTACTAAATTCTACTGTCAGTTGCAAAGTCAGACTCATTAAATATTCAATAAACAGACATTACCGATTAGGTGATCGTAGATCGCGTATTTTAGTTGCACAAATCTAATGTTACCTAATGGAAGGAAAGAGGAACCCACCACGCACCCTCGAATTGACCACCCCAACTATTGCAATAGAAAAAGGTTGACAATATCGAACTCCTCTAAAAGGATAAGGGATATAGGAATGGTATGGGTTCCAGGAAGATACCTGACTTGCAGTATCCCGCTGTATGCGCCGACTATTCTTCGACACGTGTTTCGCCTCTGCACGAGGCATCCTAAGGAACGATGGGCAACGACTGAGCGCTTTCCAACCGTGGGCATGTATTATAAACGATTGTACTTTCTAATCCCCTCCCTCCGTTGCTCGACTGATGTGAGTCATTATGACGGTGTGCGAATATATTCAGCAATGGGGACCCGTTAAAGTTGGTTTGATCGTTCAGTAATGTATGCTTGTCCCGCTTTAAAATCTCTAATTGTTCCAATACGCACATTCTAATACCCTTTTGACAAGTGTGTATGACGTCAAATGAATGTCCGCTATTTAAGGTATGACCCGATTCAAGTAAATGTTCGGCAAAATGAGACTTTTCCGGCTGGTTGTTTCTAAACGCCGCTAAATGTTCTTTATATCTCAGCTCAAAACTTCGACCCGTCTGTCCTATGTACTTATTTTGGCATTGGTCGCATGTTAAGCAGTAAATACCGGACTTTTTGTTCTTGCATACTTTATCTTTACCATTGCAAAGAAATTTTAACGTTTTGTATGGTTTATAGGCTGATCTGATACCGTTCCTCCCCAGTATACGCGCCATACGGTCAGTTATGCTTCCAAAATAGGTAAGAACAGCGGTATTATTTATAGGTTCTTTTATAGAGGGATATAAAAGTGACTTGGACATTCTAAGTTGTTTTCCTCTAATCATCTTGTCAATTAGGCGTTTACTATACCCGTGGATTGAGCTATATGATAAATAATATTTAATTAAGGTGCATAGGGTTCCCACCAAGAACTTAGGGTCCCAAGCCAACCTCACCTGCAAGTGGTGCACCTGCCGATCAACGGACGAGGCTCTGGCAAACAAAATATCCCGATAAGCGGCAATAGGCTCGCCACCTATTACGTGGGATCAAAACACTGGCGAAAAATGGGCGTTTATTATGCCTCTGCCTACCCCTTCGGGGAAACAGGCGTGAGTCTATGTAATATTTAATTCTCTGTTATATGATTCTATATTCAGTGGTACATTTAATAATCTATGAATCATACTGTGAAATGCTGCCATTTTGTGTTGCGATGGATGACAGGACGATGCTGATATTGTACTATCTTTATACGTCGGTTTACGATAAATTTCAAATGAGTGTGAGGTACCCTCCCTTTTGATAGTCAAATCTAAGAAGTTTATTGAGCTGTTTTGTTCTATCTCCAATTCGAACTTAATTTTGGGGTGTATACTATTAATTCTTGTAAGAAAACAGTGAAGCTGACGTTCTGTGCCCTTCCAAGCCAGCAAAATATCGTCCACGAATCTATAATAATATAAGATGTTCGGTTCTTTTACCAAATGCTCGTGTTCGTAGTTATTCATAAAGATATCTGCTAACAACGGACTAAGCGGTGAACCCATGGCCAAACCCTCCTTCTGTAAGTAGTACTCGTTGTTGAATTGAAAATAATTTTGTTTACTGCATAACTCGGTTAATTTCAAAATATTCTGAATCTGTTCTGGGTGTATTCTATTTCTTCCCAGCAGATTTTTAATTATAACTAAACATTCTTTATACGGGACATTTGTAAATAAGCTTTTTACATCCAAAGACACGAGTTTTGTGTTTCTAGGTAGACAGATGTGTTTTATTTTGCTAATCAAATCATAACTATTTTTCAGGCTGTATTTTGCGGTGAATGACGTCTTCTCTTTAATCAATCCGTTTAAATATTTCGCTAATTTATAAGCTGGAGCGTTGACATATGAGACGACTGGACGGATGGGCACCTGATCTCTATGTATTTTTGGTAAACCATACAACAGCGGACACTGAGGGTTCATCGGTATAAGACTTTTCGCTAAATAGCAGTTTTGTGGAAAAAGGTAAGTACTTGACTTGATACTGAGTTTTAATTCTGCATGAAATCGCTTGGTAGGATCGTAGGGCAGACGCTGGAAATCTTCGGTGTGTATTACATCTTGTACTTTGCTATTATACTGCGATCTAGACATAATTACTACGGTGTTGCCTTTATCCGCCTTATTTACCACCAAATCATTTTGTTGAATTTTATTTTGGATGGATTTATATATTTTTAATTCGCAGTTAATGAAATTAGTCGATTTGTATGTTTTTAACTGATGGGCAGCTAAACTCTTGACTATGTTATCTTTTTTATTTCTGGTAATAGCTATTTCTGCATCCACCGCCAATGTTTCCAAAGAATATTGCGTAACTTTTTGAGGAATACTATACTTTAATCCCTTCTCCAAAAGTGAGTTCTCGTCACGTGTGAAAATGGTGTTCGAAAGATTCTTTATTCTGGGATGAAATTGATGATTACAAGTGGTGTTGCCAGTATAGTCTGAAGGTGGTGTTATTCTTCCTATCAGTTCTTGTAACTTCCTACTTTGAATGATGTATTTCTCGTGGGCTACAGTTGACGCTAATTCCCTAGCTTTTTGGTCTAATAAATCGAACTCGACATTGTGTAACTTGAATGAAAGTTCTAAGTGCAGTATTTTTAAATGTAGTTTTAAATTATCGCGAACCGTAAACCAACGTCTTGCATCTTCACCTAGCCAAATGTTTTGAGCTTTTTGTATCGCTATATTGGCAGCCCGACTGTGCGTATTGGAACGTATAGTAATATAATTTGGAATGACATTGTAATATTTACATTTCTGATTGAACCACACGTTTTGACATGCGACCCGGTGTTGCTTCGTAAGTTTGATGTATAATTTCGCCTGTACAGCTATGCTTGCTGATTTGATATAGTTGATTGAATCAGGCGTTACTTGGCGGAACTCCATTGTAACCTAATGGAAGGAAAGAGGAACCCACCACGCACCCTCGAATTGACCACCCCAACTATTGCAATAGAAAAAGGTTGACAATATCGAACTCCTCTAAAAGGATAAGGGATATAGGAATGGTATGGGTTCCAGGAAGATACCTGACTTGCAGTATCCCGCTGTATGCGCCGACTATTCTTCGACACGTGTTTCGCCTCTGCACGAGGCATCCTCAGGAACGATGGGCAACGACTGAGCGCTTTCCAACCGTGGGCATGTATTAAAAACGATTGTACTTTCTAATCCCCTCCCTCCGTTGCTCGACTGATGTGAGTCATTATGACGGTGTGCGAATATATTCAGCAATGGGGACCCGTTAAAGTTGGTTTGATCGTTCAGTAATGTATGCTTGTCCCGCTTTAAAATCTCTAATTGTTCCAATACGCACATTCTAATACCCTTTTGACAAGTGTGTATGACGTCAAATGAATGTCCGCTATTTAAGGTATGACCCGATTCAAGTAAATGTTCGGCAAAATGAGACTTTTCCGGCTGGTTGTTTCTAAACGCCGCTAAATGTTCTTTATATCTCAGCTCAAAACTTCGACCCGTCTGTCCTATGTACTTATTTTGGCATTGGTCGCATGTTAAGCAGTAAATACCGGACTTTTTGTTCTTGCATACTTTATCTTTACCATTGCAAAGAAATTTTAACGTTTTGTATGGTTTATAGGCTGATCTGATACCGTTCCTCCCCAGTATACACTACTAAAATAGTTATGATTTGATTAGTAAAATAAAACACATCTGTCTACCTAGAAACACAAAACTCGTGTCTTTGGATGTAAAAAGCTTATTTACAAATGTCCCGTATAAAGAATGTTTAGTTATAATTAAAAATCTGCTGGGAAGAAATAGAATACACCCAGAACAGATTCAGAATATTTTGAAATTAACCGAGTTATGCAGTAAACAAAATTATTTTCAATTCAACAACGAGTACTACTTACAGAAGGAGGGTTTGGCCATGGGTTCACCGCTTAGTCCGTTGTTAGCAGATATATTTATGAATAACTACGAACACGAGCATTTGGTAAAAGAACCGAACATCTTATATTATTATAGATTCGTGGACGATATTTTGCTGGCTTGGAAGGGCACAGAACGTCAGCTTCACTGTTTTCTTACAAGAATTAATAGTATACACCCCAAAATTAAGTTCGAATTGGAGATAGAACAAAACAGCTCAATAAACTTCTTAGATTTGACTATCAAAAGGGAGGGTACCTCACACTCATTTGAAATTTATCGTAAACCGACGTATACAGATAGTACAATACCAGCATCGTCCTGTCATCCATCGCAACACAAAATGGCAGCATTTCACAGTATGATTCATAGATTATTAAATGTACCACTGAATATAGAATCATATAACAGAGAATTAAATATTATTTATCATATAGCTCAATCCAACGGGTATAGTAAACGCCTAATTGACAAGATGATTAGAGGAAAACAACTTAGAATGTCCAAGTCACTTTTATATCCCTCTATAAAAGAACCTATAAATAATACCGCTGTTCTTACCTATTTTGGAAGCATAACTGACCGTATGGCGCGTATACTGGGGAGGAACGGTATCAGATCAGCCTATAAACCATACAAAACGTTAAAATTTCTTTGCAATGGTAAAGATAAAGTATGCAAGAAAAAAAGTCCGGTATTTACTGCTTAACATGCGACCAATGCCAAAATAAGTACATAGGACAGACGGGTCGAAGTTTTGAGCTGAGATATAAAGAACATTTAGCGGCGTTTAGAAACAACCAGCCGGAAAAGTCTCATTTTGCCGAACATTTACTTGAATCGGGTCATACCGTAAATAGCGGACATTCATTTGACGTCATACACACTTGTCAAAAGGGTATTAGAATGTGCGTATTGGAACAATTAGAGATTTTAAAGCGGGACAAGCATACATTACTGAACGATCAAACCAACTTTAACGGGTCCCCATTGCTGAATATATTCGCACACCGTCATAATGACTCACATCAGTCGAGCAACGGAGGGAGGGGATTAGAAAGTACAATCGTTTATAATACATGCCCACGGTTGGAAAGCGCTCAGTCGTTGCCCATCGTTCCTGAGGATGCCTCGTGCAGAGGCGAAACACGTGTCGAAGAATAGTCGGCGCATACAGCGGGATACTGCAAGTCAGGTATCTTCCTGGAACCCATACCATTCCTATATCCCTTATCCTTTTAGAGGAGTTCGATATTGTCAACCTTTTTCTATTGCAATAGTTGGGGTGGTCAATTCGAGGGTGCGTGGTGGGTTCCTCTTTCCTTCCATTAGGTTACAATGGAGTTCCGCCAAGTAACGCCTGATTCAATCAACTAAATCTAATGTTATTTAAATAATTATGGGTCGGGCGTTTACACTGACGAACTGAACTACAGATCGTTGTTAAATATGCTATTAATGTACTTATGCCAATATCGGATTAACTTTTGTTCACTGCTGCTGTAATTTTGTTTTTATTTCAATATAAATGCTTTATCAGGTCCCAGAGAACTGCTGTAGCAACAATGTATTTGTTTACTGATTAGTAAAGCTACAAGGCTATATTATTATGTCTCTCTGTAAGTGAAAAATAACTATACTATATACATTTGAAATTATTAAAAAAATGAAAGTTATGTTTGTTTAAAATGTCAGTCCATGTGAACATGTTGGTCTAGGCTGTTATGAAGATCTTTGGCTATGGGGTTTGAGATACATTGAATTTACTAATACTGGTCTAAGCTATGCAACATCGCTAATTCTTTGGGTACCGGCAGTCAGAAGCCAGTTTTAAATCTGGTTAGACTCGTAAGTGGACCACAAAACAACTAACAACATGTATGTGTAACAAAACACTATGTACTTGTAACAAGATATTCAATTACTTTATAGAAGAAATCGTTGCTACCAACTCTTGAATAATGCTTTCAAAGGAAAACTTGAATTATATTAACGAGGCAAACTAAAACAAAATAGATTATACAAAAATAATTAATTATTGTCAGACAGCGAAGAGCTTTCTGTTATTGTTTCTGGAAGTTTGTGTTATTAAAACTTAAATCCTTTGACTATTTTGAATAAATAAACATTTATTAGTATTAAGTTAAGTACGTGCAAATTATAAAGTTAGCCTTCCCAGCCTTTGATAACTATTAGACAAAAAATATCTTGGTAAAATTTTGTCTACTTGTGCATTGAGCGAATAATATTTACAAATACAGTCAAATTACAACTTTTTGCGTTAAAGGACAGCATATCAAGGGTCAACCACAATTTAATAACACCGAAACCACAAACAGTTTTAATTGATTTTAAACTTTAACTATAATATGAAATTTTGAATTACAACAAAATTGTTATTGTGTGTTGAAAGAAAAACACAAAGCGTCGATCGAAGAAGGTTTCGTGAAAAAGGCTTAATGCTTACCAATTCATCCTGCTTTGTTGGTACTATACCTGTTGTCACCGGCCAGTTTACAAATTCCAAAGTTACGACGTAAATCGTAGAACTCTCTTGAATTTGAATTATCCTCATAGAGTCGTTACCAGGAAGATATTCCTGCGACGCTTTGTAATTTTATTTCAACACATTGGTTGACGGCATAGAATACAAGTGTCACCACCCCCTATCTTCCCGTGGGTGTCGTAAGAGGCGACTGAGGGATAACACGATGCAAATACCATCTTTGCGTAGAGACGGAAAACTCGACATCAAACCCTATACGACTGCCTCGTTGGTCTCGCGGCATAAATGTGCGCGTGGGATCGGGAGGTCCCGGGTTCGATTCCTGGGTCGGGCAGTGTTATTGGGTTTTTCTGTCACGAAATTCTCAGTAGCAGCACGTAGTCTGTAAATGTGCCCGGTACGGCAATAGGCTCGCCCCTTATTACGTGGGACCAAAGTATAACTGGCGAAAAGTGGGTGTAGAAATACACCTCTGCCTATCCCTTCGGGGATAAAAGGCGTGACGTTATGTATGTATGTATGTAATAACAATTTTGTTGGAATTCAAAATTTCATATTATGTGATATCTGCTGGTGACAAACACAAAACGCTATGTGAAAGAAAATAATAGGTTAAATTATTTTGAATTATTGAAATAACTGAAACACATTGGATGCTCATTAAAATTAATTTACTAAGAGCAGAAATCATTTAAACTCAATTCAAACTTCTAACAGTAAAATAATCAACACATAGAAAGGAAAGAACATTTACTGTCTAATAAAAAAATATTATGTAACAGGTTATTCAGGTTTAAATTTATTAAATAATAACTGAGGCTTCGAATCATTTGAACTAATATCTTTACAATAAAACTTCTTAAATGTTTTCTCACTTTTCCAATTTGCACTTGACAAAATTTCATCCATCGGGTGATTTTCCACCCAGCTTGCTGAGGCTACTGTAGATCTAAAAGAATCTGGGGAGGCAGTCACCCCAGAATTCTTTAAAACTGTTCTAACCCAACCACCATTCACAGTTCTAGATGCCGGGCGTGGTTTTCCCATGACTGTTATAAACAGATGGTTTAGCCCTTCCGTATCCCTTCTTCTTTCCTGAGAGAGGGCAATAAGACGCTTAATCCATTTTACTGGATATACCTGCTGATCAGGATGTTTTAGTAATCGCCAACCAGATTGTCCATGACTTGCCGAATCCGTCTTAGAACCATAAACCGGCCGTAGGATTATTTCGTCTTCTGAAAGGCTTATATGGGATTCTGAAATTCTTAGCAAGGATAGAGCATGCACTCTTCTGCCGGAAGCTAACAGTAAAATTGCTGCAGTCCTAAGAGATACTTCATAAAGGGTATTGTTATAGTTAGAATGAGCTAACTAATCAAATACTATCTGCGCATCTCATACTGGTGGTTTTGGCTTCATCGGCTGTGCTATTGCTATAGCCTTCAATATCTGCTTCATTAATTGATCACCTCCTTGATCTTGCTAGCCTTGACAAAATGTAAGAATAGCAGATTTATGAACCAAAATTGTGCTGTAGGCAAGCTTCTGCTGTAAATGTAAATACGCTTAAAACTTAGTAATCTGCCGAAGATCGGGATTCTTACTATTTACATGATTCTCATCACACCATTGAAACAATCTCTTAATGGCCCTAAGTGACTCACGAAAGAGATATCAGAAAATATATAGGTATAAATAGATAGGTAGATACATAATATAAAATAAATAATGTACTAATAGTAATAAATTTACGTAAATAAATACCTTATTAAAACATAATACACTTAAATAGTTATAAAGTTTTATAATAAGAGTATACGCATCATCAGTAAGTATTTAAGTAACAAAAACAGTACGGCCATAGCTACTCATAACTGAGTTATGTCTCTTACTCTTATGTGTGAATTAATGCTTCGGCGCCAGAGTGGCGCGTGAAGGCGTGTGCCGCGTGTGGTACGGGGGGACACTTGTTTGGCCGGGACGCTAGTCCAGTGGCCGCACTACAGCCGGCGTATCTGCGCGCATATAAAATTTATCACGAGCACGCTTTCAATGATTTGATACTCAGCAAGTAAATACATACGTATATAAAATAACGCAGAATATAACATTGCTTTGTGAACAAGATAATATGAGACGAAGTACTCAAGACAACTATGGTAAGTGCAGCTTAGTTCGTTATCCGGCAAAGTGTATAGCAGTACATACATACTTTGTGTGCATTTTATTTTAGATGTTGTATAATATACCTGCGTATGTATGTGCAGTTTCAGATTCACGCAGGATGCCATAAGTACCTAATTGGCTATTAGTTGTCAGGTGTAAACTTGGTGGCTGTCGATCAATGTAGTAGAATACCTCGGGAGGTGTTGCACCTAGCTCACACAAGCGCGAGTACCAGACCCCAAAGGTGAGGTAAACTATATATTATATATATATTATCTATTTCGTAAAGACGAGAGTAGGGACTTCGGGCAGTAATAGGTTATGATGTCTCAATCGCATCAAAACTAGCATATTATTATTAACCTAATGGAAGGAAAGAGGAACCCACCACGCACCCTCGGCACAGATTACTAAATATTTCTCCCTCGAATTGACCACCCCAATTATTGCAATAGAAAAAGGTTGACAATACCGAACTCCTCTAAAAGGGTAAGGGATATAGGAATGGTATGGGTTCCAGGAAGATACCTGACTTGCAGTATCCCGCTGTATGCGCCGACTATTCTTCGACAAGTGCTTCGCCTCTGCACGAGGCATCCTCAGGAGCGATGGGCAACGACTGAGCGCTTTCCTACCGTGTGCATGTCTTATAAACGATTGTACTATCTAATTCCCTCCGTCGCTCGACTGATGTGAGTCATTATGACGGTATGCGAATATATTCAGCAATGGGGACCCGTTAAAGTTGGTTTGATCGTTCAGTAATGTATGCTTGTCCCGCTTTAAGAAGTACAATCGTTTATAAGACATGCACACGGTAGGAAAGCGCTCAGTCGTTGCCCATCGCTCCTGAAGATGCCTCGTGCAGAGGCGAAACAGGTGTCGAAGAATAGTCGGCGCATACAGCGGGATACTGCAAGTTTTTTTTTTTTTTTTTTTTTTTTTTTGTTTTACGAGGTGGAAAATCCCTTCGGATCTCCGACTCTTGGGGGAAATAAGAGCCGGAGTATGTGGTGTTTCCACTAAAAACCACCTCGACTTCCGCCATGTACCCGTGTGTCGGAGGGTGGGGCATCACCAAAGCACTCGTCGCCATCCTCCGACGGGTATTGGCCCGCCAGATGGTCAGGCGGGCCCCGAACAAAACCCCCATGGTGACGGATGAAGATGTTGGACTCCGCCGCCAAAACGCCCAGCGGCCGCAGAGGATAGGGAGGACGGCAACGCAACACCGCATCTCCTCTTCCTCTGCGGCCCCACCGCGACGCATCGAATGGTGCGCCCCCATTTGGTCGCGGGAGATAGGGCGCGCGGCCACGCAACACCGACACGCCTCTCCTCCCGCGACCGCACCCGACTGCGAGGGACAGACAGAACTGTCCCCTCGCACCCGCACCGTTGGACGCATCCTGCGCAGGCTCCTCCAAGCCCACGCGGAGCGTCCCCTCCTGGATCCCTCTTAGCTTCACCGCGGGTGACCAATCCACGGTTACTGAGCCCCCCCACCACGACAAGGTGGAGATCCCACGGGGGGGGGAGCGGGATACTGCAAGTCAGGTATCTTCCTGGAACCCATACCATTCCTATCCATCCCTTATCCTTTTAGAGGAGTTCGGTATTGTCAATTTTTTCTATTGCAATAGTTAGGGTGGTCAATCCGAGGGTGTGTGGTGGATTCCTCTTTCCTTCCATTAGGTTACGATGGAGTTCCGCCAAGTAACGCCTGATTCAATCAACTATATTATTATTAATATTTCAGATACGTCTTTCACGACATGACGGATGTGGCCACGGCTACAGTATTTTAGAACACCCGAAATGTTGGGTTTTTGTGTAATATAAATGATCTTTCAAATTAACATTTTTTTTACGGTTGTTCACGCACACGAATGTTGCACTTGCGCAGGAATCGAACCCGCAACTTTCGATGGTAACACTTCTGCTTGGTCACTAAGTCGTCAAATTTCTAACATTGTGATAATCTAAGTGCGTGATGGTGTGGGAATTGAGTGTGGATTAGCTCCATACAAAATAAGTAGTATAGTATTCTATTTCACGGATGTGATACATACCAATAAAACTTGATGGTCATCATAAAAGTACAGCGATGTAGTCTCGCTCCTTTTCGGTGCGTACTCAGGCTGCACGCATGGCCCGCACGTGAGAGCGGCGCCTTCTGGCCACACTTCGATCGTCGAGATACATAGCTCTCCCACACACATCTGTACGGTATTGAGAAAATAAAACTTTGAATACTAAAATGTATGATAATCATCATATAATATTTTCTTGGGTTTACGCGAATGTAAGGGTAAGGGATATAGGAATGGTATGGATTCCAGGAAGATACCTGACTTGCAGTATCCCGCTGTATGCGCCGACTATTCTTCTACAAGTGCAAATTAAACTACAGTTTACGGATTTTATCGCGTTATATTGGTTGCACTGGTTACTAAGTTATTACATTTAAACCGAATGATCTAGAAACTACATTTTTATTACTAGCCGACGTTTTGAATTCTTTACAGGATTCATGTTCACGGCAGACTGAGGTGGTATTTGTCTTTGTCTTGAATTTAAAAGTTATCTCAAAGTACCCGAACATTTTTCAACTATTGGTGTTACTATCTACGCAGAATGTGCTCACTGTGTCTTGATGTCTTCTGGTGACTTTGTCCTTCTTGGGTTTCATTAGCCTGATAACAGGGTCCCAAGCTGGAGGAACATTCCAACCATCTTCCCTATTGAAATTAGGATGTTTTTTTAATTTCAATAGCTTCTCGTATCATTCTTGGAATAAAGCGGTGTTCTTTTGCGAGTATCTGTGGTTTATCAAATCGCAGGTAATGGTTGGTTCCTTGTTCTACATGTTCACACACAGCAGACTTCGTCGAGCGGTTGTGTTTGATGTCAGCTATATGTTCCTTTAGTCGAATGCCTATGCTTCTCTTGGTTTGTCCAATGTATGAGA
This sequence comes from Euclidia mi, assembly GCA_944739405.2. Classification (NCBI taxonomy): domain Eukaryota; kingdom Metazoa; phylum Arthropoda; class Insecta; order Lepidoptera; family Erebidae; genus Euclidia; species Euclidia mi. The sequence continues at coordinate 64,537,210 of OX123190.2, forward strand.
GCCCACACTCACAGTCTATCTTGTGAACCCCGGCCTCTTGTAAGGGTAACTGACTCTTGATAGATGGTAATAATTGGCTTATCTTCGTTGGCGGCTTGTAGAAAGTTTTGATTGAAGCTCGCTTCAAGATGTAGCCAATCTTGTCGGTCACGCCCTTGATGTATGGGAGGACAGCAAGTTGTCTCTCTACTGTGGCTGGCTTGTTCTTCGGGGATCTGTGACGTTGGCGCGGCAGTCGGAGCTTGTTGTCTTGCAGAACTTGCTTGACATGTTGAAGCTCGGCGTCCAGGTGTTTCTTGTCACAGATCCCCCGGGCTCGCTGAAACAAAGACATTCCTACGGTAGCTAACTGTTTAGGATGGTGGTGAGATTCACCGTTTAAGTACCTATTTGTTTGTGTCTTTTTCCTATACACAGTGTGGCTCAAAGAGTTGTTTTTGTTCCTGATAACAAGTACATCTAAGAAAGCTAAAGAATTGTTTGCCTCTAATTCCATTGTAAATTTTATCTGGTTGTGAATAGAATTAAGATGGTCTAGGAATACATTAACACTATCTGAGGGTAAAATTCCAAGCGCGCAAGATATATAACATCGTTAAATTTCTTGAAGAGATGCCGTGATCACGATCTCATCCCAACATGCTGCTAAATATCAGCCAAGAAGGACATACGTGGGAGCGTTAAGATCTTAAAACAGGCAAGTCATAAGTTACTCATTCAAAAGATACACGAACACCGCGCTGACTTACGCAGAATAAATAGAAATGTTGAGAATTTGTCTAACGAAATATACAGATTGATAACTCCATTTCATTTTGAAAAATGCATAAATGCAATAAAAATCAGAGAAACATCAAAATATTACGCGTGTAAACGTAACAAAATAGAAAAATTTGAAAAATTACAACAAAAATCAAATGACCAGTACAAAATGAAACAGAACGTTTTTGCACGGACCAATCACACGCTACCGTCCGCCGACCATAGACAAACAGTTGTCAATCTGTCAAAACACACGTTAGATCAAAACACTGAAAATGTACTGAACAGAGGTTTAAATTATGCGATAACTCCATCCAGAATACCGTATGAGACCATTATTTGCAACGTTGAGGATTGTCTCGTCAAGAACAATGTGAGTAAGGAAGATTTTGAGGCCATACGTCAAGACGTTTCTGCTGTATTGCGCCAGTCGAAAGTGCCGAAAAGGAATCTACCAAAACCTGAGTATTTCGCACTGAAGAACCTACGAGCTACACCTGAACTAACAGTACTCCGAGCAGATAAGGGAAATGCAACGGTAGTGATGGACACGTCCGATTATAAACAAAAAATGGAAAATCTTTTGTCAGATGAAAGTACATATAAATTGGTTAAGACGGACCCTACCAACAAAATACTCAAGCAAACGAGTGATATTGTGAAGAAATACTCCGAACAACTGAATCTGGACGTGAAATACTTAATACCATCGTGTGCAAAACCTCCCCAATTGTAAGGTCTACTGAAAATACACAAGGAAAATGCTTCACTGCGCCCTATAGTCAGTCAAATAGGGGCACCAACCTACAGATTGGCTCAACACCTTGCAAAGATTCTCTCGCCACTCAGAGGCAAGACGAGAGCGCATGTAAAGGATTCCTACCATTTTGTCAGTGAAATAAAACACCTACATCTCTCTGACAAGGAAACTATGGTTAGTTTTGATGTACAGTCATTATTCACATGCTTACCAGCACATGACTGTATTGAAATAACTAGAAGGAAGCTAATAGAAAACAACATGCCTGAGGAATATGCAGAAATATTGAAACACTGCTTAACAACTGGTTATCTGTTATGGGATGAGAAATACTACATACAAGTAGACGGTGTGGCAATGGGCTCTCCAGTATCGCCTGTTGTTGCTGACATCTTCATGGAGGACTTCGAGGCGCGAGCCCTGCAGACTGCCACCATCACACCGAGGTTTTACAAGCGGTATGTAGATGACACTTTTACAATTTTACCAACAGATAGTGTTAATGTATTCCTAGACCATCTTAATTCTATTCACAACCAGATAAAAGGAGAATGACCAAATTTGTATGGAAGCGGGGCTAAGTTTGCTTCTCGATGATTTGACCAGTAAAATATAGTAAATATACTCCTAATTAAATTAGGAAAAAATGAATACGATATTCGGCGGCAGTTCTTAGCTATCGGACATTAAAGATTTCATATATTTTGAGGTTAAGTATTGTGATAGAATTACATGATTGAATCATATGAATAGTAGTAAATTAGTTAATTATCGCCCGTGCTTCGAAGAGTACTTATGTTAAGCCGTCGGTCCCAGTTGTCATGAAGATCTTTCACCATCGCACGTTGTAACGGGGAGTAAGAACTTACTGGTCTAAACCATACATTAAAAAAGCTAATATTCTGTCATATCTAGTCGTTAGACTAGTAAGTGAACCCAGGGCTCCTAGACGTTGAAGTCTTGGATGCAACCGACATAACGCTAGGACGATGATGATATGATTTAATCATATTACCGGCATTTATTAGAAGCCTCTATGTATATTATATATAGAAAAAAGTTGTACAAAGAAGTGGAGCTACAAAACAAATGCTTGTACATTATATTAGTTTGCGGTTTTTTCACTCTGATATATTTCTTACTGAGAATTCTCAATACCATGTGGTACAATTAATGAGAATTTCAGTGAGGCTAGTTCGCAAAAGATAAGCTCATTCCATTGGACCTTATTACAAAGTTGCCATTTAAACTACACTTTTAACTACGTTTTGTGCTAGGTAAATGAAACACAGTTTTTATGTTGTTCTTCATTTTATTTGTTATTATAAATCTTCTTCAATAAATCACCTCAAAGTGAAACAGGTGCTTGTATATCGTATACCATAATGTGGTGCAGGTATGACCTCAGAAGTAACAACAGCGTCAATTAATGTGTAGCATTCTAAACATAAAACTCCGTTCAATTCCTGAAACAAACAAAGTCGTTTGAATATTCGGTGAGGCGAGCACGAGAAGATTATAGGAATTGAGAAGAGAAGTAAACAACACTTACACAGACTGGCGCTATCCAAGATGTCAAAATATTGAGCGCCGAATCAGCTTGTCCAAAGAACGGACTTGTTGCTACCGAGGTACCGCAAAGGAAGAGTTAACATAACCGCAATCCTCACCACGGCTAGTTATTCTACGTCCAGACGACATACTAATGTTACCAATAACGACTGTCTTATAGTTTAGTGAACCCACGAGTCTTGATAACACGAAATCAACTTGTTTGGTCCAAAAAGGATTGTCCAAGTCAATATAAACGACAGTAAATTATTTATTTTCCAATAAAGAGATAATATCATAGGTAAAAAGACAATTTGACTGTTTTCATGTCAATATAACTGACCACAGAGTACATTTATATATAGGAGGACTGTAACTGACCAAAGAGTATGTTACCACTACGTTTATAACTGACGTAAGACATTATAGATGCCAGTATAATAAAAATATGTTCCCATATTTTCGATAAGTACAAAACATTATTTCGAAGGTAATATGTTGCAAAAAGGATAAACATATCTATTATTTATAGAAAATATTTCACCACAAGACATGTTTCAAAATATTATATCATAAGATTTTGGTGTTATTTTGCTTATTAGAACTTTTGTTACGTCCCACTGTTTGCATTATGAATGTCATTTCTCCCTATTAAAAGGACTTAGCAAGAAACTGTAAACATTTGTCGAAATATGTAAAATGAGTTTTGAATATGAAATGGCGATGTCACGACCGGAACAAGGCAGATACTTTTATTTTAGAACTAAAAATCCCCATTTTGCTTTAACCTAAAATTAATATTCACAAAATTATAAAATAAAAGAATATTTTCCAGATATGAATGGTTTAGAAGCAAACGTGCCACAGAATAGCCCAGTTTTGGTCATTCTCCTTTACAATGGAATTAGAGGCAAACAATTCTTTAGCTTTCTTAGGTGTACTTGTTATCAGGAACAAAAACAACTCTTTGAGCCACACTGTGTTTAGGAAAAAGACACATACAAATAGGTACTTAAACGGTGAATCTCACCACCATCCTAAACAGTTAGCTACCGTAGGAATGTCTTTGTTTCAGCGAGCCCGGGGGATTTGTGACAAGAAACACCTGGACGCTTAACATGTCAAGCTAGTTCTGCAAGACAACAAGCTCCGACCGCCGCGCCAACGTCACAGATCCCCGAAGAACAAGCCAGCCACAGTAGAAAGACAACCTGCTGTCCTCCCATACATCAAGGGTGTGACCGACAAGATTGGCCACATCTTGAAGCGAGCTTCAATCAAAACATTCTACAAGCCGCCAACAAAGATATGCCAATTATTACCATCTGTCAAGAGTCAGTTACCCTTACAAGAGGCCGGGGTTTACAAGATAGACTGTGAGTGTGGGCTCTCATACATTGGACAAACCAAGAGAAGCATAGGCATTCGACTAAAGGAACATATAGCTGACATTAAACACAACCGCTCGACGAAGTCACGATGGTATTAAGTATTTCACGTCCAGATTCAGTTGTTCGGAGTATTTCTTCACAGTATCACTCGTTTGCTTGAGTATTTTGTTGGTAGGGTCCGTCTTAACCAATTTATATGTACTTTCATCCGACAAAAGATTTTCCATTTTTTGTTTATAATCGGACGTGTCCATCACTACCGTTGCATTTCCGTTATCTGCTCGGAGTACTGTTAGTTCAGGTGTAGCTCGTAGGTTCTTCAGTGCGAAATACTCAGGTTTTGGTAGATTCCTTTTCGGCACTTTCGACTGGCGCAATACAGCAGAAACGTCTTGACGTATGGCCTCAAAATCTTCCTTACTCACATTGTTCTTGACGAGACAATCCTCAACGTTGCAAATAATGGTCTCATACGGTATTTTGGATGGAGTTATCGCATAATTTAAACCTCTGTTCAGTACATTTTCAGTGTTTTGATCTAACGTGTGTTTTGACAGATTGATATTACCATCTGTCAAGAATCAGTTACCCTTACAAGAGGCCGAGGTTTACAAGATAGACTGTGAGTGTGGGCTCTCATACATTGGACAAACCAAGAGAAGCATAGGCATTCGACTAAAGGAACATATAGCTGACATTAAACACAACCGCTCGACGAAGTCTGCTGTGTGTGAACATGTAGAACAAGGAACCAACCATTACCTGCGATTTGATAAACCACAGATACTCGCAAAAGAACACCGCTTTATTCCAAGAATGATACGAGAAGCTATTGAAATTAAAAAACATCCTAATTTCAATAGGGAAAATGGTTGGAATGTTCCTCCAGCTTGGGACCCTGTTATCAGGCTAATGAAACCCAAGAAGGACAAAGTCACCAAAAGACATCAAGACACAGTGAGCACATTCTGCGTAGATAGTAACACCAATAGTTGAAAAATGTTCGGGTACTTTGAGATAACTTTTAAATTCAAGACAAAGACAAATACCACCTCAGTCTGCCGTGAACATGAATCCTGTAAAGAATTCGAAATTCTAGATCATTCGGTTTAAATGTAATAACTTAGTAACCAGTGAAACCAATATAACGCGATAAAATCCGTAAACTGTAGTGTAATTTCAATCATCATATAATTTTATGATAATTAACTGAACCCGCGGTTACGCCCGCGTTATTTAGGACTACTGCTCCACACACATCGCTTAAAGCGTGATGTTATAAAGCCTTCCTCGGTATAGGCTACCCAACATCAAAAGATTTATTAAAATTGGACCAGTTGTTTCTGAGATTAGCGCGTTCAACCAACAAACAACCTCTTCAGATATACATATTAGTATAGATATTATAATTATTTCTACATTTCAGTATTATTACGGCTGAATGAAATAATTAAGTCGATGAGGTACGAGTATTAACGCAATTCTTTAGTTTATCTAAAATATACATGTTATCATGTAGAGCCACGTACGGAGGTACGAACTATTGTCACTGTGTCACTAAATTTGTGAACACTGTGTGGCCGGTTGCACGTAACTGCAAAACGCCACATGTCTGCGGCAATTCCATACAAAATGTCTCAAATATCATTAGATTTGCTATCGAGCTAACTCTTTCTACAATAGAAGATTCATAACATCGATTCTTAAGATTCTTTAGTTTCATTTTAGTCTGAACTAGCCATTATACCCTTTTCACTACAAGAAATATCCGTTGTAACATATCGCAATAAATTTTAAAAGTTATTTCAATGGTTACAAGAAAATGGCTCGGAAAATAAGTTGGAGGTTAAATTTTAAAGCATAGAAGCGCAACGCTGTGGGATTGCTAGACAATATAGTACCTAAGGAATTTTATGTCGAACTCGAAATGTTATGAAATCTATGTCCAATGTTACCGTAATGTATTTTTATATAAGTTCCAAACTTCGCTCGAAGAATTGTGTGCTTTGCACATTCATAGCCATTTATGTCAGTGGAACATAAAAGACTATTTCTTTTGCAAAATGATGTAATTTTTGCTAGTATAATTATTGAGATGGTGGGTTATGCATACTGGATATGTAGCTTGTAGGATTTGTTTTTGTTTAGGTCAGGGCCATCAGTGAAAGGAATGTAGGGTATTACTACTACTACGAGGTGTGAAATGAGGGCGATACTAGACGCTACTACTACTACGAGTTGTGAAATGAGGGCGACACTAGACGCTACTGCTACTACGAGTTGTGAAATGAGGGCAACACTAGACGCTACTACTACTACGAGGTGTGAAATGAGGGCGACACTAGACGCTACTACTACTACGAGGTGTGAAATGAGGGCGACACTAGACGCTACTACTACTACGAGGTGTGAAATGAGGGCGACACTAGACGCTACTATTACTACGAGGTGTGAAATGAGGGCGACACTAGACGCTACTACTACTACGAGGTGTGAAATGAGGGCGACACTAGACGCTACTACTACTACGAGGTGTGAAATGAGGGCGACACTAGACGCTACTACTACTACGAGGTGTGAAATGAGGGCGACACTAGACGCTACTACTACTACGAGGTGTGAAATGAGGGCGACACTAGACGCTACTACTACTACGAGGTGTGAAATGAGGGCGACACTAGACACTACTACTACTACGAGGTGTGAAATAAGGGCGACACTAGACGCTACTACTACTACGAGGTGTGAAATGAGGGCGACACTAGACACTACTACTACTACGAGGTGTGAAATGAGGGTGACACTAGACGCTACTACTACTATGAGGTGTGAAATGAGGGCGATACTAGACGCTACTACTACTACGAGGTTTGAAATGAGGGCGACACTAGACGCTACTACTACTACGAGGTGTGAAATGAGGGCGACACTAGACGCTACTACTACTATGAGGTGTGAAATGAGGGCGATACTAGACGCTTCTACTACTACGAGGTGTGAAATGAGGGCGACACTAGACGCTATTACTACTACGAGGTGTGTAATGATATGTGATTTGCTACCCCTCTCTCTTTATGACTACCAAATCATATAACAGTAATTACTTAATCTTATTCAGCCATGTATTCCATATTTCTTTAATTTTAGTTATCCTATGTCTCTTTTTATTTTTAGTAATCCTTTTTTGTATTTGTTTTTATAGCGGCAACGGAAATACATAATTTTTGAAAATGACAGACAGGCAGACAGCGGAGGCTTAGTAATAAGTTCCCGTTTTTACCTTTTAGGTACGGAACTCTAAAAAGAACTTAGCTTCGAAAAGTCCTTGGAGCATGTCGTGGTTTTCAAACAGAAAACCGTGTGCAGTGTGCACTACAGTCCATTAGTATGTCCACTAGGCTATCACTAACTAGCAGTATATTTCCTATATATACCTAAAGGCTAGGTATTTTTTTTCCTTAGGATAATAATCTAGATTTTTATTTCAACGCAAGGCACGGCTTGAACTAATATAAAAGGGTCTAAGACTTGTAATATTTAATTATCACAATGTCGAATGTTTAATCATCATAAGTTAGTATATTGGATTACTCATACAAGTAGCTGCTACGGTTCCTTTGTAACAGAAACAAGTATATTAATTTAATTTGTCAGAAATATTCAATAACTTGTAACACTGAAATGTTATTTTAATGACAAGTGGGGTACTACAAATTGGATTAATCTTCAAAGGAAAGTTTTGTTTACTTGACGTGGTCCCAGTTGCTAAAATGGCTTGGCTATATCGAATGTAAGAAATATTAGGCAATTTTTTTTTCTTTATATAATTTGGGCCATAAGTAAATGAAATGTGCAGAAGTAAAAATTTGGTTGACCCTAAAATGCGTCAAAATATCATTGGTCCCAACGAAAAGACACCAGGCATTATCTTTACCAATATTGTCTTAATGGTATGATGTTATCTTTTTACTGAAGCTTATAATTTTGGGCATATATTAATAGACATAAGTTTGCGACATTTTTGAGGAGCGTGTAACTTTAAGGTGTTTAACATAACATGTGCGATGAGATCAGTGAATCGAATTGGTAAGATTGGGAAGTGGTACACCATTTTTATTTCCCATCAAAACGGGACCTATATTTGATATACCTATACCAAAGGTAGGTACCGATACCACTTTGATGATAAAAATGGTTGTGCGGGGTGACAATCAAAATATATATTTGTATGGTATTGAACTTTGATAACGGTAAAATAGAGCATGTACCTACTCATTTATTAAACGTATATACATATAAATCTGACACTGGCCAAAGAGACATCGCGAGTAGCGATACTGTTTTTGAGTGTAAAAGTTTCTGCGCCCTTTTTATTTCTGTCGCGTCTTATCCCCGGTTCGCGTCGCCCCGGATTAATGTTAACCCACCTTTAATGTTGCGGTCTTAAGCTATGAAACTGTCCACCGAACTGAAAGGCGTAGCTATATTCATGAAAAAGAAAAGTGGTGCAAGTAAATGATGATTACTGTTCGGTTTTAGTGCTTCACAGGCTCCATTGGATGTATCTGTATCTGTCTATACCCGTGTTGTTATCTGAATGTGCTCAGTTTAAACTAATTTCATGAGCAGCAAAAAATAAGTTTCAGATAAAATTGATGCCTGCAGGACTAATTTTCGTCTGACGAGATAAGCCTTCGATGACTATTGGAATTTAATATTGGTCGTCCATAGTATCCTTCAGATTTATAAAATTTATTAATCATAGTGAGATTAACTAGTAAAAATTATACGTATAGTTTCCCGATATTGGTAATAAATTGTATTACTTTTCTTACCTCAACGAGTACAGATACCTAACACCGTATAATTATTCATTTACAGTCAGTATCATGACATATAATTATTCATTTACAGTGAATTACTTCATTTTCCAAGGTCTCATATTATCCCAGTATAGCTTATCACAGTGATTAATTATATCCCAACAGTTCGTGCATGACACTGATTTAGTCTTGTTGACACTAACTAACGGCACAAACATTTGTGCTGTCTCAATATTTGTACACAATTCAAGTTACGAGTTCACGTTTCTATATTTGTGTGAAAATTTCGTATAAAAGCGCGTTTGTTTGTATGTGTAACCATAATATTGTTCCGCGTTACCGCATCTGTTTATCACTTAAGCAAATTGTGTATAATTTATATGCGTACTAGCTGACCCGGCGAACTCCGTATCGCCTTTTAAAGGTGTTTTTCTCATTCCTTTTTTTTCCATCCATCCATCCATCCATCCATCAGAGCTTAAGAAATTAACCAAAAAAAATGAATTATATATTTAGGTTGGACCACCCTTATGACTAAGGGGTTTGAAAAATAGATTACGACCAAAGCTCACACCTAAAAATATACATATAAAATTTCATGCAAATCGGTCCAGCCGTTTCAAAGGAGTATTGTGACTAACACTGTAAAACGAAATGGAAATATAAAATTATGCCGAAAAAACAAAAAAAACATTTGGTTTGACCACCCTTATGACTAAGGGGTTTGATACATAGATTACGACTGATTTCCAGATCTACCAAATATATTTATATTAATTATAATTTCATACAAATCGGTACAACGGTTTCGGAGGAGTATTGTATCAGTAACACTGTGAAATTGCTGAATTGTTTCGCTAATGCTGTGAAACGGTTTTTGGACTCTAGTGGCATACTGGAGTCCAAAAACCCTTTCACGGGTTTTTGGCGCGTATGACTGATCTAGTGATATGATTAACTTACTAAGATGGCTATTAAAATAGGGGTTTCAATGCCATATATCATAAAGAAAGAGAAATAAATAAAATTCAAAAAAATAAATAAATTAAAATGGGTGTACTTATGTACGCGCGTGAGAAGTTATACTTCTTTGGCATCATTAAAAATATTCACTTTTTATTTTTATAAAAAAAAAAACATTCCATTTGTTCATTTATTTTTATAAATATTCATTATTTATTCAATGTCCTACTTAATAATAAATATTAAAAAATAATATTTTAATTTGATATTGAAATTAAACTACAGTTTACGGATTTTATCGCGTTGTATTGGTTTCACTAAGTTATTACATTTGAAACTAAAGATCTAGAAACTATATTTTTAATTTATTACTAGCCGACGTTTTGAATTCTTTACAGAATTCATGTTCACGGCAGACTGAGGTGATATTTGTCTTTTTCTTGAATGTATAAGTTATCTCAAAGTACCCGAACATTTTTCAACTACTGGTGTTACTATTTACGCAGAATGAGCTCACAGTGTCCTTAGGTCTTCTGGTGACTTTGTCCTTCTTGGGTTTCATTAGCCTTATGACAGGGTCCCAAGCTGGAGGAACACTCCAACCATCTTCCCTATTGAAATTAGGGTGTTTTTTAATTTCAATAGCCTCTCGTATCATCCTTGGAAGAAAACGATGTTCTTTTGCGAGTATCTGTGGTTCATCAAATCGCAGGTAGTGGTTGGGTCCTTGTTCCACATGTTCACACACAGCAGACTTTGTTGAGCGTTTATGTTTTATGTCAGCTATATGTTCTTTGAGTCGAATGCCTATGCTTCTCTTGGTTTGTCCAATGTATGAGAGCCCACATTCACAGTCAATTTTGTAGACACCGGCCTCTTGCAAGGGTAACTGACACTTGACAGATGGTAATAATTGACTGATCTTCGTTGGCGGCTTGTAGTAAGTTTTGATAGAAGCTCGCTTCAAGATGTAGCCAATTTTGTCGGTCACGCCCTTGATGTATGGGAGGACAGCAGGTTGTCTTTCTACTGTGGCTGGTTTTTCTTTCTTCTGGGATCTGTGACAGTGGCGCGGCGGTTGGAGCTTGTTGTCTTGCAGAACTTGCCTGACATGTTGAAGCTCAGCATCCAGGTGTTTCTTGTCACAGATCCCGCGGGCTCTCTGAAACAGAGACATTCCTACAGTAGCTAACTGTTTAGGATGGTGGTGAGATTCACCGTTTAAGTACCTATTTGTATAATTTGATGTTGGTTTTTAATTTTTATCACAAAATATTTAGTAAATTTATTTATTTATTTTGTTGATATTAAATAACTAATGATATTTTTTTATTAATAATTTAATAATATTAAGTATTAATTATATTAAATAATATTATTTTAATTTATATCAATAAATAATACATACGGATAGTTAACCTCAATTATATTCGGGCACTTGAAAAAGTATAGGTATAAGCACAATTTTTTTCACTAATATTTACGAATACCTAGTTAATATTAATCAAAATATTCAGTTAACACTACTGCATATAATTTATACGCACATTTATAATTCGCACTCGTACGAAACTAAAACACGTGTTGTGAACGTATAAACTAAAAACTTCTCCCGTGAGAATTTTGTGTCACACATGCGCGCGCATCGTAAAATTTCATTCTCATATTTTTTTATTATTTTATTATTTCAAAGAAGTATAATTTCAAAAAAGTTCACACAGTAAATTCAATTTCAAATTCAAATTCAAAATCCTTTATTCATTTGGGTCACAATGTGACGCTTATGAACGTCAAAATAATAAATTTATAAAAAAAAAAAATTGGTTGCCTGTAAAGTCGGTATACGGGCGAAAGTTTTACGTGACAACGACTTTCAGTGGTAAAATAATTTTAATGTGAATATTCATTCGTATAGTAGGAAGAAGGATGAAAGACGCGTGCCTTTCACTTTTTATGTCTGTCTCTCTCGCTCTTAGGCGGGACGCGTGCCTCTCACTCGCTCTCATTTTGAGCGCATAACGTGAGCGGAGCGTAACGCAGTTTCTTGAAGTGTCACCCGGCAAACCAATTTATAAGACGTTGTCACGTCAAAAATACTTATACTCAAATTTAAAACATTATTACTGTATGCTTCTACATTTACATTTACTGCCACGTTCGCAAAGCAGTAGGTAGAACCATGAGAAAGAACGGGCAATAAAACTCACGGTCACTCTTTTTCATCGCCAGGTTTTGCATAATACACAATTTACATTTTGTAAGGTGCTGCAACTGTTACACCTTCTATATCACTTGTATATATTTACTGTACATAATAATACTCAAGCATAATACTTTTGGTTAGCCTCCTCAGAATAGACATGGTGAAACAGGAGCATCCACTTACATTATATATACCTAATAATGCAGGCAATCCGCGAAAGTGATCAGAACCATGATGGAAATGATGCAGTTAAATATTAAAATCTAATACCAGCCCGCAAGACCGTCATCGACCAGTCATCGCAAGTAGCACCCGTTCCCCAGTATGACGCATGTGCCAGCCATCATCCCTCTCGCCATATTAGAGGGACAGGGATGACCCGACACACGACGCCACCACAAGAAATGACATTATAGTGAGCATGACGACAACGGTATACGAACCAGCAGTAAGAAACAATCTATTGGTATACTGACCATGACCGCCAATTACCTCCATTTTCCAGATCATTATTATTAACATAAATTAGTGGAACGCGTGAAAGAATGCAAATGTAGAAAGAATTTTGTGAAGGTGACAAGTGAACAATGATATGATCAGGGATAAATAATGTTAAACTACATTCAACAAATCATTAAAATATCCAAATCCTGCAAAAATCATGTGTTCACGAGGCACCTCCACTTAACGTGTAAATAAAATAATCGTGAGTTAAACAAGCCTAAGCCTATCCCCACGGTGTCTTAACATTTAAAAATTCCTTAATAGTGTAATAACCCCTTTGTAAAAGAAAGTACCTAATTGTCCGTTTGTATTTGTGCATGGGTAAATTCATTATTTCAAGAGGCATTTTGTTGAAAAATCGTATACCATTCCCCGCAAATGAGTTCTGAACTTATGTAGACGGTAGTTAGTTCCCACCAGTTTATGCTTATTCCTTGTGTTCACTTTGTGCAAATCACTATTTTTGCGGTATAGAATTAAGTTTTTCTTAATGTACATTAAGTTAGCATATATATATATATTGCGATCCAACTGTCAATATATCTACTTCTTTAAATTTATCACGTAAAAAATCTCTAGCACCTAACTTATAAATTACACGTATGGCCCTTTTTTGAATGACAAAAATAGTCTGTAGATCAGCAGCTGTACGTAAGACATTACGCTGTGAAAATAACTAAAGTAAACTAGTCTAGCAGTATCTATATCTGTGAATTCCCTAACTTTTCTAACTGCAAACGCTGCAGAACTAAGTTTTACTGCGAGACAGGATATTTGGGCGCCCCACTGAAGCTTACAATCTAAAGTTACACCTAAGAATACGGTTGATTCGACTAGTTGAATTGTTTCCTTATTTAAAATTATATTATTAGGAACACTTTTGACATTAGGCAAAGAGAATTTAACACATTTGGTTTTGCTTGAGTTGCGTACCAAATTATTTGTCGAAAACCAATCTAATACTTGTGCAAGAGTGTTATTGATGGTATCAAAGTTACTTAAATTACGATCAACTTTAAAAATTAGTGACATATCGTCGGCAAATAAAACAATATCTCATAAATTTTGTACAAAGAGCGGAAAATCATTAATATATATTAAAAAAAGAAATGGACCGAGAATAGAGCCCTGTGAAACGCCCATTCCAACTGGCAAACCTAGAGACCTACTCCCATTAACATCTACATACTGAATTCTATCACTAAGGTAGGTGGCAACAAGATTGAGTGCGGTATCTCTAATACCATAAAGTTTCAATTTAAGTAAAAGTGTATTCTGTGCCACACAGTCAAAGGCCTTTGATAGGTCACAAAAAACACCAATGGCATCCTTCGAGTTTTCCCAAGCATTAGAAATATGCTTTAACAAAGTTACTCCGGCATCAACGGTGGAGCGACCCTTAGTAAAGCCATACTGTTCACTGTGAAATAAATTATTTGTGTGAAAGTGGCTCTCTAGTTGATGCAAAATAATCTTTTCAAAAATTTTACTAATAACAGGCAAGATAGAAATTGGCCAAAAATTACTAGGGTTGCTCTTTGATCCCCTTTTGAATAATGGTATTACTTTACTGTGTTTCATTAGATCAGGAAATACTCCTGTATCTACGCATCTGTTGAATATTGCAGCTAAATATGGAGCTAAGCTAGAAATAATTTGTCGCACAAGTTTAACAGAAATGCCCCATAAGTCAACAGATTTTTTATTATTGAGCGTCTTGAATACCTTCAGTATGTCATTAGTGTCAATATATTTAAAATTAAAAAGCACATCACACTCATTCACATTGCCCCCAACCAACATTACTGCTTTGCTTGGACATGAATCTAGACTGCTGGTTGTGTTCACTGGTATGCTTATGAAGAACTTGTTAAATGTCTGAGCAACATCAGTTTTCCTAGTAATAATTTCACCATTAAATTTTAATTCATAATTGTTATCTACCAATTTAGCTCGACCAGTCTCATTGTTAATAATGCTCCAAGTAGTTTTAATTTTGTTCTTGGATTCTTTGATTTTATTGCTTAAATATAAGGATTTGGCTAAAGCACATGTCCTCTTAAACACCTTTGAATAATTTCTAAAATATTGAATAAATTCAGGATTAAAATTGTATTTCTTCATACCATATAGATCATACAACCTAGCTCTACTTTTGTATATACCTACTGTTGGCCAGTCACAACAATTTACTTTAATGCTCCTTGCAAACGTCTTCAGTTTAAAAATTTCATTGTACTCATCATTAACAATTTTAAATAAGCATTTATATAATTCATCAGGATCATCAACGGTTAAGTCAATACTGGCGATCTTGGCAGCAACATCATTACTAAAGTGTTTGAGGCGAGCAGAGGTCATTGGCCTACATGTAATTTCTTGTACTTTAGGGGTTGTATTAGTTGGAATTACAACCTTTTGCCCGCAGTGATCCGATGTCAAGTCAGTTAAAACAGCCTTACTTAAATAAAGACAATTGCAAAAAACATTATCTAAGCATGTAGACGAATTGAAAAATTGAAAAACTAAAATAATTTGGTGACGGTTACCGGAGAGTACCTGTAAAATTCTATTTGTAAGTCGTCTCAAAAGATAAACTTCAATATATTTGATCGTAAATTATCGGTGTCTCATGCATCTATTTATGTTAATCGTGTAATTATTTATAGAGGGGTTAGAAAGCATTTGATTTGCGTAACTTTTATAAACTTAACGTCTGGGTCGTTGACACAACTTTGGCAGGTCAAAGTTTCAAATCTGTTCTAACTTATTATTTTCTTCAACTGTCTATTTTCGCGTATTTCACGTTAATTTGTGCTAGTATTATCTCTTCGGTTTCATTTCTCGTACTATCCAATCACTATGATGACCCGTAGCAAGGCCATTGCTCGCCAGGAGGAGTCTAAACTTCAAGTGGCTTTGAGTAAACTCAAGGAGTCTAAGGAGTTGTATGATCGTCTCACGAGGGAGAGAGATGAAAGTGAGGAAGAATTATTGGTAATACTTAATCAGAACAAAAGTTTGAAATTAGAAATGGCTCAGTTACATAAACAACTTACTGAGGCCAATTGTGACCAGAAAGGGCTCCAACTCATTGTCGACGGATTTGACGAATGTAGGGCAGAGTACGACCTCGCCCTGGACCGCATTAAACATTTAGAACAACAATTACATGAGGCAAAGAATGAAATTTCATTAAAAGATACTATTCAACATAACATCACTGCCACGTTGAATCACAGTTTGTTCGATGAGTTGGTGTCCACTGCCCCGGAGATAGTTCCTGTTGTACATGACATAAATCCCACTGTCTGTATAAATCTTACAAGAGAAAATGACTCCCTTTCCAACTCTGTCAGGGTAGTTAAGTGCAGCAGAAACAAATTAAAGAAATATATAAAAATTAAAAAATTCATACTAAAAACTGAAAAAATGGTTAAGAGACAAAAATACTTTATTAAAAATGTTAAATTAAACCGGGAGAGATTAAATTTACTTTACAAATTAGATACATATGCAATGAAGTGCAAAAAAAATACTTTGAATTACAAAATTCATACAAAAAACCTAGAATTGGAAATAAGTAACCTACAAGAAAAATTAAATTGTATATCTAATAAATATAAAAGCTCAGAACTGCAAATGAAGGAATACATTTTGGCGATGAATGAGCTGGTGGATTCTAATACTTGTAATTGTAAACACACCCAGACTTTGTCCACCGACACTCCAATAAATGATGTGGTTTTACCAGGTTCTTCTTTGCCAACCTGTAGTACTTCCGCTTTGCATCAAATAAATACTAATGATTCCCCGCTAAAATCAAACGAACCTTCTCCAACACCTCATAATATATTAAAAAATAAGCTTGTCATTTTTAGTGATGAATTAGGTAAAGGATTAGGCCAATTGTTGTCAGACAGCTGTAAGGGCTACTCAGTTATAAATTATTGTATGCCGGGACTATCATATCTTGAAATTATGAATAAAATCTCTTATCTTGATTAAAACCAGGATATTACAGTATTGATATTAATTGGAAATAGAGGTTGTGTACACAAGAAAGCTATCAAACAAGTATACAACACTCTCTCAACCTTAAATTTTAAACATATAGTAATGTTCACATTTCCCTACTCACACAGTTTGCCACAAGAGGAAAATAACTATAGACATAAAATAAATACTTTGTTACATTCTTTGCAATATTATAATGATAAATTTCATTTGATTGACACTAACTGTCTTGTTAGTAAACAATTTTATTTGACAAAAGGTAACTACTACCTTTCTAGTTTTTATACCAGACAAATAGCTATGTCGCTATCTTATTATTTAGATACATTAGCCAAGAATCTGGCTAGTAAACATACTACATTGATTACTATTTCTAATAGTAATTTAAACTAAACCAAGAGACAATGGAGACAACCTCTTGCAAGGAATTTAATGTAGTTGATAATGTAAATAGACTTAGTATTCAAACATTGAACCCTACCAGAGGAAATAGTAACAATAAAACACTTCTTAATATTGTGCATCAAAATATCCAGAGCTTATCAAGTAAAGAATTAGAGGTGGAGTTATTTATGAATAGTAATAATATTGATATTTTATGTTTAACAGAACATTGGTTGCAGAATCACCAGCTCACATTCAATTTTAATAACCACCTGTTAGCAAGCTCATTCTGTAGAGTCAATATTACATGGAGGCTCCTTAATATTAATAAACAAGTCTATACAATTTAAAGAAAGAAAGGATTTTGTGGACCTCTCTGTTGAACGGGTTATAGAACTTTCTTGCATTGAGTTTGAGCAATATATTGTAATCAGTGTATACAGACCCCCCTGAGCTCAATATGATAATTTTGAAATAATTTTAGAGGAGGTTTTATTTAAGAGCTCCCACTCTTATAAAACAATTGTAGTCTGTGGAGACTTTAACATCAATATATTGGAAAAGTCATGTTGTACCAATAAATTAAGAACAATATTTAAATCATTTAATTTGTACCATATTTTCACGGAACCAACTAGAATAACTAGGTCATCTGCCACTTGTATTCATAATATTTTTTGTAACCAAAAACCAATGCAAAAGAAAGTTATTAATGCGTTAAGCTCTGACCACTGTGGACAGTTAGTCAGCTTTCCTAGAAAAAATAAACCTAATAAAATAAATATTAACTTTGTTCCAATCACTACAAGCCGTCTTGAATATTTTAAAAGTAGTTTAGAGTCTAAATTACCAAAGTTGCCATTTCACAACAACCCTAACCAGCTATATAATTCACTGCATAACTTAATTAATACTGAATTTAGTAAAACATTTACTCCTAAAACAGCATCAGTCAGTAACCGCTTCAAATTTAGTGAATGGGCCACACCAGGAATTTACAAGAGTAGAATTAAATTATTTCAATTGTATAATGACCGAAACTTAAATACCAGTGAAGTTTTCAAAGAATATGTCAAAAATTATTCAAAAATGTTCAAACAAAATTGTTCAATTGCAAAATCTAATTTCATAAAAAATTAAATTAAAATGTCCAACAATAAAATTAAAACAACTTGGAACATTATCAATAGTGAAACTGGCAGAGTCACAGTACGTAGTCGAGACTTCCATTTAAAAATAAATGATGGAGATATTAAAGCTGATCTAGAGGTAGCAAAAGAGTTTGAAAATTTCTTCACTATTATACCTCTCATAACAACTAAAACTCTTAAGTCATCTCCCACTGATGCCGAAGATATTATTAAACAATGTGTACCTGAGTGTGGCGCACCTTTTGAATTCACTTTTGTCAAAGATAGAGACATTATGAGCGCTTTTAAAACATTAGATCTTAAAAATACCATGGATCTATGGGGTCTTTCTGTCAAGACAATTTCGCCAGTAATCAGTACTATTGCACCCCACTTGGCAAGGGTGTTCAATTGTTGCGTTGCTCACGGTGAATTTTCTGATTTGATGAAGCATAGTAAAGTGATACCTCTATTCAAATCTGGTAGTACTTTAGATCCAACAAATTTTCGGCCTATTTCAGTGCTACCTTTCATGAGTAAAAAATTCGAAAAGTTAATTTTAAAGCAGTTGTTGGCACACTTTAATAAATACAATATTTTGCATAACAAGCAATTTGGTTTTACTAGAGGTCGCTCTACTATCGATGCAGCAGTAGAATTATTGAAAACCATATTTGGAGCTTGGGAGGATTCACAAGATGCTTTAGGCATTTTTTGCGACTTGTCTAAAGCTTTTGACTGTGTTAATCATAACATTCTTATCAGGAAATTACATCATTATGGAATCAGAGGAAAGCCCCTTGAGCTCCTTAGTTCTTATTTAAGGGACAGAATTCAGAAAGTAGACATCAATGGTAAGAGATCACCCGGATCTGCATTATGCATGGGCGTCCCGCAAGGTTCAATTCTGGGCCCATTTCTCTTCCTTATTTACATTAATGACTTACCCTACTTCATAGGAGATAATCATGATGTAGTTTTATTTGCAGATTATACATCCTTAATATGTAAAATGAAAAGGCCATTATTTATTTTTAACCATATTAATACTGCACTTGCAAAGGTTGTACGCTGGTTCAACGCAAATAATCTTCTTCTTAACGAGAAAAAAACTAAATGTCTAAAGTTTTCAACACCTAATGTTGGACACGTTAGAACCAACGTCCAACTGAATGGCGCAGAATTGGACCTTGTTGAGTCAACTGTGTTTTTAGGTATAACTATAGATTCTAAATTGCAATGGAGCCCACACATTGAAAAACTGTCGGGCAGGCTTAGTTCAGCGGCTTATGCTGTTAAAAAGATTAGGCATTTCACTGATGTAGATACGGCTAGGATAGTTTATTTTAGTTACTTCCATAGCATTATGTCATACGGAATTCTTCTCTGGGGAACAGCTGCGGACATTAGTACCATCTTTGTCTTACAAAAGAGAGCCATTCGTGCTATTTACAATCTCGGTCCTAGAGTGTCCCTCAGAGAAAAATTCAAAGAAATAAATGTTCTGACCGTAGCGTCTCAGTATATTTTTGAGAACTTAAAGTATGTTTATAAAAATATTACATCTTTTCAAAAGAAATGTGACAATCATTCTGTAAACACCAGGAACAAACACAATCTTGTCTTGCATGTAACTCGTCTTCACAGAATCAGCAATTCGCTTATGGGGCAATGTATACGTTTCTACAATAAACTTCCCATCGATATAAGAAATCTACCTTACAACATGTTCAAAAGCATTGTAAAAGCTAAATTATGTAAACATGGATATTACACAATTTTAGATTATATGAATGATAATAACGCATGGGATTGATCAGCTCAATGTACAAACTGTACATATTATGAACTTTTATTATTTATAGACTAATTAATTTGACTCTGGACATTATACATCCAGTTACATTATTATATAGTTCGTTCTTTTTTTCCCATCATTATACTTATATTATTTATAGATTAATTAATTTGACTCTGAACATTATACATCCAGTACATATTATTATATAGTTGTATTTTTTGGCATTATTATTATTTGACATTTAATTACTTTTATTATTTTATATGACTATGTTAATTTTGTTATCATGCTGAATTTGATTTGAACATGACATTCAAATTTAATCTTATTTTTACTGATAATTATATGTATTTTGCTTTTTACCCAGCTGTATTTATGCTTTTGCTTCATAATGCCATTATAATGGATATTTTACTTTATTATGTTATGAACAGAAGTAAATATCATTAAATTCGTTCAGATTATGGCATTGACAGTAGAATTATTATTATTGTTACATTATAAGATCGTGTTGACGTTCCTAAAAATAAGTTAAGATTGTCAATATGTGAGCAACATGCAGTCGCTTTCTTTTCTTTTCCATTTTTTATTATCATTGTCATGCAATTCTGGGTCGTCATGCTCACTTAAAAGTCTTGCTTATGGTGGCGTTGTGGGTGGGGTGGTTTGGTTCCCTAAAAAATGGTTGAGCTAAGCTATGGCTGAGTCACACGTCATGCTCGTGAACGGGTGCCATCTGCCGGGACTGGTCGGCTCTGAACTGCTGTCGAAATTCTGTCAAAGGATAACTATATTGGAGTTTATAGTCGTCTCACATTGTACTCACATATTTATAATTAATACCTTATTTTGTATATTATTAATTTTAATCATATTGTCTGGACTTTAAAAGAGACTATGACCTCTGAGTTTGTTTCGGATGTTTTTTCTCAGGGCAGTCAGTTAGGAAACACCGGCCTCATCTAGTTTAATTTTTTTTTAAAGTATGACTTTGTTTAAGTGTTTGTAATGAACCTATAAAGAAATAAATGATTTGACTTTGACTTTGAATGTGAGGTTATTCTGGTTGGTTCAGAGAACAAAACATTTAAATTAAATGACCTTAATAAGCTAACTAACCTAGTACAAATTGGTGATTTGTCTAACAAATTGACATTAAAATCGCCGCATACGATTATAGACTTCCTGCTAGAAATTATGTGTTTTAAGACATCCTCTATAATGCTTTCAAACTGAGTAAAGTCGCTTTGTGGTGGTCGATACACACACACTATAATATGTTGTTCAAGCTCAACACAAGAAATCTCAGCAGTGCGCTCGATAGAAAGTTTAGCTATATCCTTACGTTCTTTACATTTCAAACTATTACATACATATATTAGAGAGCCACCACGAATAGCCTTCTTTCTTACGAATGCACTTATAACTGAGTAATTTTGATTGTTAAATATTAATTGGTCACCTCGCAACCAATGTTCTGTAATACATAAGATATCAATCTTATGTTTATTTAAAAATAAATCTATTTCTAATTCTTTGCCAGATAGGCCTTGTATGTTTTGATGAACTAAGTTTAAAACACATGAATGCCTATCTGTTGTCTCATCTAATAGTTTAAACTAATAGATATGTCAATATTACTATTGGTATAACTATTATCTACCAAATTCCTAAGTACTCTAGTAGTACTCCTGTCAGGATATAAATTAAATGCTAATAATTTAGCAAGTTGTCGCCTATGTACATAAGAAAGATACATAGTATCTTTTGTTAAAAAGAAATTACTAATAAAAATATTAGTGTCAAAAAATAAAATACTGTCACTATGACATGTCCTATTGTACAATAATAGATTTAATTTGCCTATCTGCCTGTTTTGGTCATCTGTGAGAGCATATGAATAAGGCAATGCACAAATAATAAAGCTACATCCTATTTTTGTGCTAACATCTATCATTAAGTCTGTTAATTCTATGAGACTGTTTTTGGAGACTAATGAGCTGTCACCATACAATATGATGACAGTAGTTTGTGCATTCAAGTCGGCATTCTTAATCTTATCAACTAGGGTACAAGACTGAGCTCCAGGTGAACAAAAGTTCTGTACTGGTTGCTCAGTGTAATGATCAATTAAGCTCCCTAAACCCACTCCCAGTTGGTCTGAAAAAATTATTACATTCTTACTGTCAGTCTTTACTGGATGCAGTTTGTTTTGTGTATTATACTGACATCCATGTGCATTCAATTCTATTGATTCAGCAGGTGTAGTCGCACACTTAGTTGTACAACTGGAACAGTAATTATTAGAGTTGGATAATGAGATAAGTTGTTTTAAATTTTCTCGACCAACTCTTGAAATTTCTTCATATTTTAAGATGTATTCATGAGTCTCATTCTGGTGTTCCATTATAGTTCTAGTGAGTTGAGCTTGTAGATTTGATATTTGTGCTTGCAACTCACTTGTGTGTTGTTCATATAACAACCTACCAGAAACGAATTCTTCATTTGTTTCCTCAAGCTTTAATAAAAGAGACTCACACTCTTTATTTAATTTACAGTTATCTTGTACATACTGACTCAATTTGGTAGACCACTTCGGACCGGATCTAAGTTTCTTAATTAATTTATTTAACTTAAACAATTTTCTAAATTTATTCTTACTAAGACATTTTTTGAAACAGTTACATTTAAGAGCTTTTAGCACATTAATTTTGTCACCCAGGAGCTCAGAGAATAAGTTGTGAGTAGCAGTACTATTAAAGGCCGCAATTGTGTCTTCTAGAGTTGAAATTCTGCCATAAGCCTCATTGAGACTTGCTTCTAACTCCGCATTGCGGCTAAGTTGTCTGGAGTAAATTTCGTCGCAGCTGCTGAAACACCTAACTTCTTCTCGTAGTCTGTTCTGTTGATCTAAGACATCCATATGCTCTATATGCAGCTCCGTGAGTTGTGTCTTCAGCTCAGATATACGGTCATTCACAATTTTAATTTATTCTTCACAGTCAACGCGTTCCCTTAATAGTTCACTGTTGTCATCCTTGTACTTCTTTAACTCGAGCAGAGTTATTCTTAATTTATTTTGCGCCTCCTTGGCCGTTGCCTTCCGAGTCATCATATGGGTAGACATTGCCAAGGATTACAAATTACCTAAAAAATAAGAAAACAGCTGAGCAAAGTCAAAGAAGAGAAGAGATGTGATGGGGCTTGAGTATTATTGTATAGATAGAATAAATAAGAAAAGTTACAAAAGAAAAGGGGGGTATATGAATAAAAAAAAAATTTAATTAATTAATTGTAGAAACTAAGAAATTGAGCACAATTTAGGTAATTTGAATACTTTAGAGTAATTATCTAATACTTTTACAAGGTTTCTATTGAAATATCTCAGCTGATGAACTTAATCAACTTATTAATAAAATGTAAGTAGGTATACAAGTAACAGGTTTCAACCAATAATAGCTAATACAGAAAAGTACACAAATATATGAAGTACAGACAAGAATAAACAGTGTAGTAATTGTGAAGTGTATCTGTAGATTGTGTTTGTCTGGGGCTGTTGTTTAGTCCTTGATTTTGCTTCCACATATAGTCAAGCAAAAGGAGACAGAACTGAGCCAGATGTGTGTTGGACGTAGCTCACACGGGGGTGAGCCGAGTAATTCGGTGTTGGGGAGTCTTGGATAAGTTTTAATATACTCGTAGTATTATACTCCCCGGGTTTAAGCCGTAGCAGATGTAAATTCAAATCCGTCCGTTGACACCAAGTCTCCGTTCTGTTCGCTCGAACTTTGGCCGTGTAGTTATTATACTTTTTACAAACACAATTTTAACAATAACTTCTTGTCACTATTTTATCAATATATACTAACTTATATGTTAAATAATCAATTAAAATTATATTAAAACTTTTTTAATTACGGAGCTAAAATTATTGACGTCTGGCGGTTACAGTTGCCAGAGCAAAAAAAACACCATCGTAAAACGATGCCAAATGATAATTGGACCAATTTTATTAGATTATGATGTTAAAGATATTAATTATACAAATAAAAACCCGTCAGCCATCTTGGATTCCCAAATAGATGTCATTTTCGTGATCAGAATCCATGAAAACCCCGAAAATGATACCCATATTAATTTTGCTCGTTGGTCTCGCGGCATAAATGTGCGCGCGGGATTGGGAGATCTCTGGTTCGATTCCCGGGTCGCGCAAAGTGTTATTGGGTTTTACCGTTAGGAAATTCTCAGTAGCAGCACGGAGTCTGGTAATGTGCCCGGTACGGCAATAGGCTCGCCCCCTATTACGTGGGACCTAAAAATTCATGGCGAAATGTGGGTGTAATATTACACCTCTGCCTACCC
Source organism: Euclidia mi (assembly GCA_944739405.2). Classification (NCBI taxonomy): domain Eukaryota; kingdom Metazoa; phylum Arthropoda; class Insecta; order Lepidoptera; family Erebidae; genus Euclidia; species Euclidia mi. The sequence goes on from OX123190.2 coordinate 64,561,861, forward strand.
CTTCGGGGATACAGGCGTGAGTCTATAAATAAATAAAAATGTCCCGTCTGCCATCTTTGATTCCCAAATACTTAGATGTCATTTTCGTGACCAGAATCCATCAAAACCCCGAAAATGACACCCATATTCATTTTATGTCCCGTCCGCTGTTAAAGCAGTTGCCATCGAGATCTTGTAGTACTGAGGCATTGTCTGTGATGATGCGTATTGGCAGGTTGCTCACGTTTCTGGCCGCGATCGCCGTCGCCACCCTTATAATCCCAACGCATTCAGCTTGGAAGATGGTGTTGAGTTTACCAAGCGATGTTGAGAGATTGATATTCAAGTCATGGGAGAATACTCTGGCACCTGTCCCATACTTTGTTTTTGAGCCGTCTGTGTATAGGTACTCTAACTTCGTGTATACCAGAGCTATCCTTGTGCTCTTCTTGCAGTTGTATGCGGTATTTTTTGTCAAAGACAAAGGTTTTAGGTATGAGGTCGCACGTTGCATCTAGCATCGGGATCTCGTTAGTTAACGTCCTTTTCAGGCGTGCATGGGTTATTCGGTCATCTCTTCTCCAGAGCCCGAACTTATCGAGCCGGATCGCAGCGGCACCTGCTTCCTGCTGGATGATGAGGTGCAGTGGTCGCAAGTCGAGAAGCACCTCCAATGCCGCCGTTGGAGTTGTTTTCGTGCAGCCTGTTGTGGCCAGACAGGCGAGGCGTTGTATGCTCTGCAGCTTGCTCTTGACTGTGCTTAGTTGAGTGCGTGGCCACCACACTACTGCACCGTATGTGAGCATGGGGCGTATTATGGCAGTGTAGATCCATAGGGTGATGAATGGTTTGAGACCCCATTTCTTGCCTATTATTCTCCTGCACTGCCAGAAGATTGTACATGCTTTTGTGGTTTTAGTGGTGATGTGTTTATTCCAGTTGAGCTTGTGGTCGAGTGTTACGCCCAGGTACTTGACTTCACTCGATAGGTTAAGCTCCGTACCAAAAAGTTTTGGTTTTCTGGTCATACGGGTGTTCCTTTTGTTGGTAAAAAGTACTAGCTCTGTTTTATTTGGGTTGACCATCAGTTTATGGTGGTTGCACCATTGTTCCATGATCCTGATGGCTGCTTGCATCAGATAATGGATCATGTCTGCCGGAGTTTCCTTTGATTAGGATGGTTATATTATCTGCGTAGCCGACCATGTAGAAGCATTTGTCATTCAGGCTTCTCAACAGATTGTCTACTACTATGTTCCAAAGCAGGGGTGACAGGACAGCTCCCTGTGGGCAGCCTTTTGCTACTATCCCCCTTGTGGTGGTGTTAACCGTGAACTGAACGGCCCTTTGTTTCAGGAGTTGATCAATCCAGCCACTGACGGTTTGTTCAACTCCGAACTTGTCGAAAACGGCTAATGCTGGTGAATTTAGTTTTGTCGAAGGCGCCTTATATGTCAACGAAGGCGCCTAAGGTCATTAGTTTGTTAGAAAGCGCTGTCTCTATGGTCCCCACTACGGAGTGTAGCGCTGATTCCGTTGATCTACCACTTCTGTAGGCGTGTTGTTGCGGGTGTAGTGGTCTGCGTAGCAGTGCGCCTTCCCGCAGGTATCTGTCAGTGAGCCTCTCCAGCGTTTTCAGCAAGAAGGAGGTTAAACTGATAGGTCTGAACGATTTTGCTTGTGTGTATTCCGTTTTGCCCGGTTTTGGGAGAAATATGACTTTTACTTCCCTCCACTGAGTAGCTGTGGCACAATCGTTGTGCAGCCCCATTGTAGAAGTGCTGGTGTTATTTCGTCCAGGCCTGCAGATTTGTACGGCTGGAAGCTATTAATTGCCCATTTCAGCCGGTCCCCGGTAACCATGTTGTTGGCTATCATCCAGTCTGTTTGGGTCGGTGGTCTGTGTTCTGATTCTTCCCAATCACAGTCGTCGGTCACAGTGCAACCTGGGAAGTGTGTTTCGATTAGTACTTGGTTTATTTCCATGTCTGTGATTGCGTAGGTGCCATCAGGCTGATGAAGCCTAGGGTCTTGTTGCTGTCCTGGGATAGGATCTTTTTTACCCTGGCTGCCTCGCATGTGGAGTTAATGTTGGGGCAGAAATTTCGCCAGGATTCTCCCCTGCGGAATCGTATGCGTTTCTTGTAGTGCGACTGGGCTTCTTTGTATTTGTCCCAATCCGTGTCTTTCCTTGTGTTTTTGGCCCGGTTGAAGAGTTTTCTCAGATTGCGCTAAAAATGATACCCATATTAATTTTATTAAAAGTGTGCCGTCCACCATCTTGGATTCCCAAATAGATGTCATTTTCGTGATCAGAATCCATGAAAACCCCGAAAATGATACCCATATTCATTTTCGGGGGTCCCGGGTCGGGCAAAGTGTTATTGGGTTTTTCCGTTAGGAAATTATCAGTAGCAGCACGGAGTCTGGTAATGTGCCCTGTACGGCAATAGGCTCGCCCCCTATTACGTGGGGCCTAAAAAATTCATGGTGAAATGTGGGTATAATATCACACCTCTGCCTACCCCTTCGGGGATACAGGCGTGAGTCTATAAAAATATATATATATAATTATTCATTTTATTAAAAAATTCTCGTCCGCCATCTTGTGAATGTAGACACTAAAAACTTTTCCCGTGAGAATTTTGTGTCACACATGCGCATCGTAAAATGTGACTCTCATCATTCTTTCATAACGCGCTTTTTCAAAGAAGTATAATTTCAAAAATATATGTTTGGGTTGGCCCGTCCTTTTTACTTAGGGGTATAAAAACTAAACTGCGGCCGATTCTCAGACCATAAGAATATACGTTTAAAATTTCATACATAGGTTCAGCCGTTTCGGAGGAGTATTGTTACTTACACTGAGAAACGATTTTTTTGACTCCGGTATGCGCGTGGCGTGGCTAACAGGATTGATCTAGTGATAAGATAAAATGACTAATATGGCTATAAAAAAAAGAAGTTGGTGATAAAGGAGTGAACATTAAGAGTTGTATGTATTTTATACTGCCATATCATAAAAAAATAAAAATATAAAAAATGTTCAAAAAATAAAAAAAAGTTTTTTTGGGCTGGCCACCCTTATGACTTGGACGTTTGAAAAACAGATTACGACTGATTCTCAGGCCTACCAAATATACATACAAAATTTCATACAAATTGGTCCAGCCGTTTCGGAGGAGTATTTTAACTAACACCATGACACGAGAATTTTATATATATAGATTATGTAATATTAGATCACCATCCTAGCTTTATCTTAGTATTCAATACATTTGGTCTTGGTCTCAAGTCTAGCCTTTCTGCGGATTAACCGCTTGTCCTCCGAAACGCAACAGGCTACCGATATTGTACGGTGAGACAGGTGTCACGATATCTAGAGGCACTGACGCTTAGACTATATATTATTAGTAATAGATGAAGAGATCCGATCGCAAAACCATCACAAAAAGGTCTGACATAGGTGGCTGTGTGGCCACCCATTACCCGTCAAAATTTAATAGAACTTAATTTGAAACTTTGAGGCTTCGTTCGTAGACATTTTGATTTATTCGTATAAAGATTGTGACGCATAAACATAGTGACGTTATAACTTTATCGATAATTTTACTTTTCAGACTAGCTTCGGCCCACGGATTTGCAGATGTGGGTGACATTTATTGCAAAACAAGATAGCCTTTGCGCTAGTGTGATGTATAAGCTATACTGCAATATTTCCTTAAAAATACTTTTTCACGATAGAGTATCCTCAAAAATGTTTCGATTATTAAAGTTTATTTGCAAAACCATCAGCTGTACTTGCACAGACATAATCAAGTGGTCAAGATAATCCTTCAGCAAGTAGCCCTTAAATATAATCTCATTGGTTCAGAGGTACCGTAATACAGATACAAATGTGCCCGGCCCAATTCTCGAAAAATGGTCTTGCATTGTTGTCCTGGGATAGGTCTATCATTAATTCATTACAGACAAGTTTATTGCAGCCAATAAGCGTGATATTGTAGTGATCGACCAAGCAGAGCGACTCGCATTGATAGTCGTTATGACCATATCACATGACGGCAATCTCGTGAGCAAGAAAAGAGAAGGAGATCAAATATTTGGACCCAGATTGTCGATATGCGGGATGTGAATCCGGCGATCCTTGTGCCAATAGTTGTGTCATTAAATGGACTAATCGTCAAGATTCTCTACCAACATCTAGCTATCAAGATGCTCCCACTAGGCAGCTGGATCGAGTTCTTGATTCAGAAGGCACTTCAAAACAGTGACTTGAAAGACAAAACTAATATTTTCAGCTACAACGCTGTTTGAGTTCGGTGCCAGTTAGAAGTACGCACACAATTTTATTTTCTTTATTGCTCACCATACGGGTTCCTGGTTTAATTCTTTTAAAATATTTTAATTTCTTACTTATTTAAGACCAATTTCAGTTCTATAAGGGCGTAATTAATTTGACCTGCATAGATATGATTTTGTTAAGATTTGAGATTTTTTTTCTAACTAAGCCAATGACACTGTCAGAGACTTTTCCTATTTTACCCTAAACAAATGTGATTAATTATGTGTGAAATGTTTTATTTAAAAAATAGAGGCTGCTTGCGGTTACATCCACGGTATTTAAGGCTACTGCTCTGCTCCCGTCGCTCATAGCGTGATGATTGTTATATAGCTTATAGCCTTTGTTTCGGCGAACCGAATGTTCCTAGTCGATTTGGGAAAACTATTAATATGGTGGACTGTAGGATTTGGGTTCTTATCGACTAGGAAATGAGGAAGTGAAAAGGTGATGTGGATAGGAGCCTCTTACCTCGCACATCAGTCTTCTTCTTCTCAAATGGCAGCCTCCTGGTGTCTTCGAGAATCCTGAAGCTGCGTTGAATCACTTCACTACACAAATCACTTAACTCGCGGGCGGTGTGTTAGGTTTTGGTATAAGCGGTAGTAATTATATATGGCGGTGCGGACTGCGGTATACGACGGACACGAGTTCCGAGCGTCTCGAATCTTCTAGTATGTTCTTCGTTGCCGTTGTGCAGGGCGGCCAATAGTGAGACGTTTTGGGAGGGGATTCATGAAAGGATCGCTCGGATTGGCCGAGCAGCAACGAACCATTGACTTTGACATAATTAATTCTCGATGGAAAGGTAGATGGCGCTACCATATCCCCCCGGCCCCAAAGGGTTGCCTTTAAAAAAAATAAAATTGAACTTAGCTATGTTGGGTGTACTACCGTATTACCCATAAGCTTAGACAGCGATATGATAATAAAATTAATCTAAATTAACTTTAGCGAAAATTACAAACGCAATTATAGCGAAAACTACAAACTAAATACTAAACTAAGAGGTAGATCCAACTTCAGGCTAGATCTCACTGAGTTGGAAGCGGACAGAGACGTACAACAGGGCGCACGTAGCTCCCCTTCGCGGTTTTCACGGTAACAACGCGGGTTGTACCGTTCTTGGAAGTATGCAGTTTCTCTACGATGGCTAACGGCCATGAAAGCGGCGGAGCATTATCATGTATTATGACGACCAACGTACCCTCCTGTATAGGGGATGCAGGACTATTCCACTTGGATCTAGCCTGAAGCTGGTGTAGATATTCCGCACGCCAGCGCCGCCAGAACGACTGCACGAGTTTATCCAGCAGAGTATGTCTCTGAAGCAAGCTTGAAGAGTCTGCTTCAGGAGCCGGAAATGACGATAATGGCACTGTGTTCAGAAATGCGCAGGGCTTAACGCGGACGGTTCTGCAGGGTCACTACTCAATGCCGTGAGCGGACGCGAGTTGATCAGTGCCTCGACTTGTGCAAGGACAGTTAAAAGCTCTTCGTAAGAGAGGATCTGTTGACCTATAACTTTGAAGAGATGCGTTTTAATTACTTTGACCATGCTTTCCCAACATCTACCGAAATGTGGTGATGCTGGTGGAATAAACTTCCAGTCAATATGATCTATGAAAAGTTCTTCCTGAAGACGAGTATTGAAACAAGTAGCGGGAACAAGTTCAATCAATTTACTAACGCGGTTGGCGACAAAAGTCTGCCAGCGGTGAGGAGATGAATAAATCCAAGCGAGCACTACTTTGGAGTCAGAAAATGCGTATATTCTATTAATAGGGTAGTGAGGCAAAACTGTGTCTTGAACCTTGCGGAGCAACTAAGACAGCAGAAGGGCCGCGCACACAACGTTTTAACAGGCGAGACCTTAGACTTGGCACAAACTAACTGCACCGAGTAGTTAGAACCAATGCGGACTTGCAGATATACGACTCCGCCGTAAGCACGCTCGCTGGCGTCAGCGAAACCTATTAAGTTGATGGTACATCCATCTACCAACCCAAGATGACGCGGAATAGTAATTTGATTGAGCGCGGTAAGCTCAATACAAAACTGGCCCCAAGTGGCGACAATATGGTCAGGGGGTGTTTCATCCCACTCACACTTTGATAGCCAAAGCTCTTTGATCAAGAGCTTGGCGTACAAAATTGTGGGAGCCACAAAACCCATTATGTCCCATAGTCGAGCCACTGTGGACAGCATAGTGCGTTTGGTGCACTTATGATCTGGTGCTGAGACGTCAAACCGAAAACTATCGCAGGATTTGTCCCAGCGTAAACCGAGAATCTTATGCGGTACAGACTTCTCAAACTCAATGTCTGGAGAAGCTTTATGAGAATCTGGTATGCGTGCGAGAATCTCCTTAGAGTTGCTTGTCCATTTGCCAAGATCAAACTGGCCTCGCTTGAAAAGCTGAATGAGCTCTTCACAAAGCGAAATTGCTAGCGGAGCGGGTATGACACTACAGGCAAGGTCATCCATATACAAAGCGGAAGTGTAGTATAGTATAGTGTAGCGTAGCATAGCATAGCATAGCGTAGCATAGCGTAGCATAGCGTAGCATAGCGTAGCATAGCGTAGCATAGCGTAGCATAGCGTAGCATAGCGTAGCATAGCGTAGCATAGCGTAGCATAGCGTAGCATAGCGTAGCATAGCGTAGCATAGCGTAGCATAGCGTAGCATAGCGTAGCATAGCGTAGCATAGCGTAGCATAGCGTAGCATAGCGTAGCATAGCGTAGCATAGCGTAGCATAGCGTAGCATAGCGTAGCATAGCGTAGCATAGCGTAGCATAGCGTAGCATAGCGTAGCATAGCGTAGCATAGCGTAGCATAGCGTAGCATAGCGTAGCATAGCGTAGCATAGCGTAGCATAGCGTAGCATAGCGTAGCATAGCGTAGCATAGCGTAGCATAGCGTAGCATAGCGTAGCATAGCGTAGCATAGCGTAGCATAGCGTAGCATAGCGTAGCATAGCGTAGCATAGCGTAGCATAGCGTAGCATAGCGTAGCATAGCGTAGCATAGCGTAGCATAGCGTAGCATAGCGTAGCATAGCGTAGCATAGCGTAGCATAGCGTAGCATAGCGTAGCATAGCGTAGCATAGCGTAGCATAGCGTAGCATAGCGTAGCATAGCGTAGCATAGCGTAGCATAGCGTAGCATAGCGTAGCATAGCGTAGCATAGCGTAGCATAGCGTAGCATAGCGTAGCATAGCGTAGCATAGCGTAGCATAGCGTAGCATAGCGTAGCATAGCGTAGCATAGCGTAGCATAGCGTAGCATAGCGTAGCATAGCGTAGCATAGCGTAGCATAGCGTAGCCTAGCATAGCGTAGCATAGTGTAGCATAGCATAGCGTAGCATAGTGTAGCATAGCATAGCATGGCATAGCATAGCATGGCATAGCTAATTAGTCCTTTATCTTACACACAGTTTTAGCACCCACCTTGATTTCTTGAAGAACAGAACAACAACAAGACGTAATATAATGAGAAGTATGTAACGTAGGTACGGTACCCATAATCACATACCCAAATACCGTCTCAATAGCGGGCGGTAAATCATATCGTTCACTACGTACTATTTTAGTTAGTAGCAAGTGCGGAAATATTGAAGCTCCGATCAAAAGATCAATGCCTGCTGGATTCGCAAACTCCGCGTCTGCCAGCGGCAATGACTCAAGGTGAGTGAGTAATGCTACGTGTACATTAGCGTTCGGCAATGCGTCCGTGATAGGCTCCACGATAAGCGAAGAAATGTTGAAATTAATATCCCTATCAAAACGCGAATGTATTTTAATATCTACGGAACCCTTGTAATGTTTTTCTGAACAGCCGATTCCTTTGACCACTGAACTAGTATTTCTAAAGTTATTCCACAATCCGAGGCGTTTGTAACAATCCAATTCTATTAAATTGGCCTGAGACGCGCTATCGAGTAGACAACGTACCATGTGCGGCGACCCATTAACATCATAAACGATAACTTGCGCTGTCGCTAACAGTACCGTCTTGGACGCCATACACTGCGTTTTGACCCCGCGCGGATCATTATAGATGCGCGAGGGCCACCCGCGCGTGCGCGTCGCCCGCGCGATGGATGTCGTACACAGCGATATTTCATTTTGAATCGTGGGAGGCGCAGTTATCGTAGCCTGCACCTGCGACGTAAGTGTGTCAAGGTTAGCGGCTTGGCTTGACAACGGACTACTTTTATCAAAGTGCAACAATGAGTGGTGTCGTTGATTACATGAACGACATCTCGTCTTACTAGAACAATCACTCGTTTTATGTTTTATACTTAAGCAATTAATGCAAGCTTTGTTATCTTTCACGCACTTGAAACGAGCAGTCGGATTTAAACCATTAAAGGCGGGACACTTGTAGAAATGGTCGTGCACTATATTACTTCACAGACACTTCTGTGAATTAATTTTATTAGATTCCGAGCATGTTACGTAAGATTGTGGATTAGGGACCGAGTTATTGTTACTATTTCGCGCTTTATTCGACCTTTGTTTGCTGCTGTTAGTATTAGACGGGCTAGGTGAACTAGACTGCTTAGTCAAAAGTCAAAAGTCAAAAATCATTTATTCATCTAGGTCACAAAGTGACGCTTATGAACGTCAAATTTTAATGTACATTACTTAATGCTTCTACATTTACATTTACTGCCCATTCGCAAAGCAATAGGTAGAACCACGAGAAAGAACGGGCAATAAAACTCGTGGCCACTCTTTTTAATCGCCAGTGTTATGTTACATATTTTGTTTTTGTAAGGAGCTGCAACTGTTTCACATTGTAATTAATTACTTGTAAATAGTAATTAGGAACATACATAATACTTAAATAATTAATGCAGTTACCAATTTAACTGCTGTAGTAGCCTTCCAGTGTGAATATTGTGTAACAGGAGCATCCACTTACGTCTTATAATGTAGGCAACTCGCGACCATGTTCATAACTATATGGTGGAAATATATGTTACAGAAGTGACTGTATATGAATACACAAAATTACTAAAACATTAGTTTACAGCCCATAATCACGAGTTATGAATTATGAAATTACGTATTATGAAATATTCGACACTGATCTTTGATGAACGAAATAAAACTATCTAGTGTAGGTAAATATAAATATAAACCTAATTCTAAATTCTATCCTCGAAAAGACATCAAAATGGATGGCAGATCACAACTTAGACATTAATTTCTCAAAAACCAAATTGATGAGTTTTCATCCCCGTCAAAAACCACCCTTACACCTTAATTTCTCATATAATAATATAAAATTAGAAAAAGTTACAGAATTCACTTTACTTGGCTTAAACATAGACACACACTTAAATTGGAAATGTCATATAAAGAAACTCAGACTCAAATTATCAAAATTTTCTTATGAAATTAAGAAAACTACTGATATGCATACGGCCTTCATAACATATTACGCATATGCCTACTCATGGCTTAGTTATGGCATCATACTTTGGGGAAATAGCACAGACACACCAACACTTTTCACATTACAAAAAAAACTTATTAGGATACTGGTCAACATAGATGAAACCGACAGTTGCAAACCCCATTATCAAAAGCATAATATTCTAACCTAATCTTCCATATATATATTAGAAATGTGTAAATTTGTACGCAAATATCCAGATTTTTTTACTAAAAGACAAGACATCCAAACAAAATATTCATTACGCCATGAAAATAGACTAAATCTACCCACCTCTAAACTAACTATGCACGCAACAAACCCATTCGTTATGACAATAAAAATATATAATAATCTCCCAGAATATTTAAGAAATGAACCAAATGATAAGAAATTCATATACAAGTTAAAACAGATATTAATAAATAAAGCGTATTATACAATAAATGAATACTTAACTGATAATGTTAAAATCAATGCATTTAGATAGGAAGTAAATTGAATACACGATTTGTAATTTTTAAGAGTATAAAGTTAGAATAGATTTGTAAAATAATTACAAGAAAATAGATAAGTACCTATATAATTATTTAAACCTAACTAAAATTATTACTTTACCGATATTTGAGCTCTATGTGACTTCATCCTCTCTCCTACGCTGCCGTGCCCTACAGGGTCCATAATGAACTGTATACCTATTTTTATAACATCTATGTAACATTATGGTGTGCAATAAACGTATTGAGTATTGAGTATTGAGGTATTTTATTATTGCGTTCCGTCATCTCGAATGTGCGAATTGTTTCAGTGTCAAACTTCTTTAAAGCGAGTTGAAGCAACATAAAGTCGGAAAGATCTTCTAATTTCAAGTTTCTATGAGAATTAACCGCGGTTACGAAGTTATCTAAAAACAGCTGGAAATTCGCGATAAACGCGTTGCCGGACAGTTTAAGATTTAAAACTTGGTCAAAGTAGGTAGACGCTAGGACGCGAGTGTCCTGATATCTATCAAGTAGTAACTGAAATATGACCTGATAATTCTCAGCACTGGGTGTGACACCTGCAAATACGGACTGGGCCTTCGGTGACAGTTTACCTATTAAATAGTACAACCTGTCAGCATCTGTCAGAGAACCATTATCGTGCACTGTAGACTTAAAACTCGCATAGAATAACGGCCAGTTTCGTATATCGCCATCAAACGACACAATCTCAATTGGCGGTAACCTCGGCGTGCGAGTCGCGGAAACGGGCTGTGCCGAATATTTACCCTCCAATTGCGATTGTATACGCTTAATAATACAATAAAGGTCTTCGAAAGAAGTGTACGCCTGATAATTCGGTTTTTCATCAGGATTAGTAGAAAGCAATCTTGCGTTATAATCGTCTAACAACTTATGAAAATCTGTTCGAATACTATCTACTGTCATACAATAACTGAGAAATGACTCCCTATAAATATCAGAAACGGCTGCGGTCTTTGAACGCTCGTAAATGTTTTGAATACGCTCAAATAAAATATTGCGTTTTGCTTCTAAGATTGTCATCTCTTTGTCTTCCGACACGCGTGACTTCTTTTGTTGTGACATGCTTACGTAAGTATAAGCTAATGAGACCGAAACAAAATAAGAATATCTAAAGTACCTATTATTTTACCTAAGTAGGCAACACTTTAAAGCGGTGGAATTAAAAGTTGCTTGAAATATGAGATTTACAAGACAACTATGATAGGTCCAGAAATAATAATTGGGTAAGTAGGTAGCTACATAAAGGTATATTACCTACTGATGCGTGCTAAAACAACCATGTGACGGTTGTGTGAATGGACTAGGAGTATAGCTAGGTGCTATAACTGCCTATAGAGATATAACGAGGTTTTACGTATAAAACGTAAATGAATCCGACTCGTATGGATCAAAAAATGTTTCGGCGAACCGAATGTTCCTAGTCGATTTGGGAAAACTATTAATATGGTGGACTGTAGGATTTGGGTTCTTATCGACTAGGAAATGAGGAAGTGAAAAGGTGATGTGGTTAGGAGCCTCTTACCTCGCACATCAGTCTTCTTCTTCTCAAATGGCAGCCTCCTGGTGTCTTCGAGAATCCTGAAGCTGCATTGAATCACTCCACTACACAAATCACTTAACTCGCGGGCGGTTTGTTAGGTTTTGGTATAAGCGGTAATAATTATATATGGCGGTGCGGACTGCGGTATACGACGGACACGAGTTCCGAGCGTCTCGAATCTTCTAGTATGTTCTTCGTCGCCGTTGAGCAGGGCGGCCAATAGCGAGGCGTTTTGGGAGGGGATTCATGAAAGGATCGCTCGGATTGGCCGAGCAGCGACGAACCATTGACGTTGACATAATTAATTCTCGATGGAAAGGTAGATGGCGCTACCAGCCTTCCTCGATAAATGGATTTCTAATATGTCAGTAAACTCACTTATTACTGCAGCCTGCTGTCGATTGGTGATTTAATATAATTAATATGCAACTGAGCATGCCGGGCTCGGGCCTCCCTTCAATGTGAGAAGGCCTTATTTGATTTGGAAGATTTAAGAAAAACACTTGACGATCGTGCAAGTGATAATTATCTAAATAATAAACATATAACTTCCAAAAGTCAGAAATACGTAACATGGTTTTGCATTCGAAAACCATTACGTGGTTACAAAAAAGTGACTTTTTTCTGACTCTAGCTGACCTTTGCGATTAATCTAATTTACATAACTTTATGTACTTTACATAAAGTTATGTAAAAGTCTTATTAATTTAAAAAAACATATAAGCAAAGTCTTGACCGGTAGTGGTTACGTGTACATCTTCCGCTGAAAACTTAGGCATTGACATCTCACATATATTTTTGGTACTTTACTTAGCTTGTTTAAAACATAAATACAGTTTCTAAGGAGAAAGCCTTTGACTGGACATCGATTATTTGATAGAGGTTCATTCATCCCGTTGTAATGATCATTTTTATGATTGAATTAGTAAGAAATGAAACTTACCTCATAGTAATCACTGCACTGCGGTCCGTAGTCAGGTCCGAGGTATAGTTGAATGCCGTAGTACTTCACGTCAATGTTCGACGCACGTACCGATATATCGTCTTTGTCAACTACCAAAGATATAGAAGTTTAAGTAAGGTTTAAGGTCTTTTATAGCATACATCCTTTAATATTTCTGTAAGTCAACAAGGTTAACTGTAAGATAATGCTTAAGGCAGTAGAAGGCGTAGAAAGTTTAATAAAAAATAATTATATATATATATATATATATATATATATATATATATATATATACATATACATTTGACAGTGATGTGCATATATACATATACATATATACATATGCACATCACTGTCAAATTCGTTTATCTAGGTCGCCTACTATTTCAGCATGCTGCCCAGATTACAAGCTAAACTAGGTTCAACTCATGCGTTTAGCTTAGCTGGCAGTAGGTACTAAGTGCTCTTCATCTTAATTATTTCTTACTTAGTGCTATTTCATTTAATAATTAAATTAAATAGTATTTATTATTTAAACCATGGAGGGTAAATTTACAACTGAAAAGATAATACTGTATATAGGTGTGTGTGTGATGTAGGTTATGTGTTTCAGTTGGAGAGGAATAATACACGTCAATATTTTAACTCCGTATATTTGCGACTGGCGCTAAAACTTACTAGGCGGCCGCAGCCGCCACTAAAATGCATACGCATCATAAAAGACTACATGCATACATATGTGTCCCTAAAGTAGCCCCCTTCACAAAAAAAAAATATATTCTCATGTATATTACCCCATACATAACTAAAAATAACTTTGTTTACACACGCATACAATAGGTACACTAAATAATGTTCACTGTATTCACTAATATTCACTGGTTATAATATTCTGAGGTTTTGTTGTGGTCAAAGGTTGGACCGCGTGGACCTTAACCACAGGTGGAGCCAAACCCACGACCGCTGCTTCCTTACGCAACCAAACCCGGACGCGCTTCTTGCACTGGTTTTTCGTCAAACACAGCAACACAACAGCTAGCGCTATAGCGATAACAATCAGAACAGCTTCGAGATAATTTACTCTTTGCCCGATGACTTCATTTGTCACCGACTGGGCATTGGCCACATTGTTCTGTTGCGGTTTACTTTGGTTGTAACCCATTGTAAAACAATAATATTTGCAAGTATATAAAGTACAACGACAACGTAATGTATAAAGAATAAAATGTATAAAAATGGTTCGACGGTTATATACTTAAAGTATGTGTATAAGTGTGTAAACAAAATACATACAGGTAAGTATTACATGGTTGTGTGCAACCCAAAAATAAGTGCAGATAGTGCATAATTATAAATTAATACATCACCGATTTACATACCTAGAACGCAATAAATTAATAGCAACGCCGTATTTAATTATAATATCGTACGATGTTATCATATATCACATATCGTACCATATTATTATATTATTACCATGACGTTACCGAGTAACTGTCTGCCGACTAAGCAAAACGTAGTGGTCGCGTTATCACAAAACGTAGCGGTGGTCTGATAACGCGACCACTACGTGTTGTTTTATGAAATAAAGTTTCACTGGAAGTGTTATCATTACAAGAATTAAAACTAGAGCTATTATTACAATGTAACTGGGTGCTATCTGTAGATATATCTGTGTCAATGGTATAGGCCGGTTTGAGCCGATCTATAGACACAGAACATTCCTTACCGCCTATTTTTATAGTAAAATATTTCTTATTTCTATCTATTACAACAAATGGGCCTTCATACGGCGGTTGCAATGACCTGCGCACTACGTCATTTCTTAAAAATACACTTTTACAAGTACTTAAGCTATCTGGAAGGAATAACGAATGTGATTTACTATGATATTTCGGTGCGGGTGGTGCGGGTTATTGCGGTGGATTCATTTCTGAATTTTTACTACGAAACACAAAAACCTATCACGTCGGGGTCACCAATATAGGTGTGTGTGTGATGTAGGCTATGTGTTTCAGTTGGAGAGGAATAATACACGTCAATATTTTAACTCCGTATATTTGCGACTGGCGCTAAAACTTACTAGGCGGGCGCAGCCGCCACTAAAATGCATACGCATCATAAAAGACTACATGCATACATATGTGTCCCTACACTGTACGTTATTAAAGTATATAATACACACAATATATCTCTAGGGAAAGAACGCTACCCGCAAGATAGAATAGCTTACAACTGCAGCCATTGTTTAAAAATACAATATCTAGCCAGCAGACTCTTATGCAAAGAGATATGTCTGTTGCAAGCGTGCTTGAACCGAGATATAAATTCTTACGTTTGCACTTTACCTCGCTTTTTATCTACAGATTCAACCACGATTTACCATTAAAATAAAACTAGAGATGTTGCGAATATTTGCTTACTCGGCAATCAGCCACTTTGGCTACTTTTCACGGTGCAATATTCGCCGAAACATGATGCTAGACTTGTCGCGATTTCTCGCGATTTAATGAATGTAAAATGAGCCGCATAGAAAGAGTAAATAATAACCAACCTCTATGTGAATACTTAACCAACCTCTATGTAAGTACTGGCCACAACCGACGGTTCTACGTTTGAGGTTTGAACTTGATATATGAAGAATACGAAATTACTTTATTACTTCATAGTATTGACATTGTCATTTGAAACATTATACTGTGTAAAATCATATTAGAAATGGAAATATAGTAAATGTATATGAATATTTTAATGTGCCGACACAATATTAGATGTGCATGTGCTGACTACATGGATATCACAAATGGGCGCTGGAGCTAAGTATTTAGTGATTCCTACTGTTTGCGAGTAGCTAGTGTTGTAAAGCTAATTATATGGGATCCTATTGTTTCTACGTATCTAGAAATTGGTAATGTATTGTATGGTAATTCTGTATTGTAATAGTAGAGATGTTTTAGAGATCTGCTGAGGAAAAAGACGTTTTTGCCTCAGTGGAGAAAAGATCGGAGACGTCCGATATAAGGGCGGTGAAATACCGACAGTTAAAATATAAGGGCGGTGAAATACCGACAGTTAAAATATAAGGGCGGTGAAATACCGACAGTTAAAATATAAGGGCGGTGAAATACCCGACAGATATTGTATTACAAAAGACCTGATATCGGTAACTGAAACCCGACAGGTGTTGTTATTGAAAGACCTGACATATTATAATTGGCAGTTATATAATTCGTAATTCGTACCATAGAAATTGATAGACCTGCAATACTAGACTACCGGACAGTGGAATCATATAACCTTTTAACCTGCAGGTCGCACCGAGAGAATTCAGGAAGAAACATACTGACAAATGCTTGGCATCGAGGTCAAAAGAACTGTCTACGTTTCGAGATGTAAGTCAAACATTCCATCTTTCCGCTCACATTAGTCAAACTGTAATATCTATCGGCGTTCAGTTACAAACCCCTTCATCATCATACCTCGCCGACATGTTGGAGATGCTGGGATTTGATGATCCTCATTTTAAAGGCAATACAATATTATATCTTATGAAATAGCGTGGCGGATGGAATGTTTTGAAACTTCTAGTGACACTTAGTGGAATTATTTTCAAATTTTAAATTTGGAATAAAGAAATAATTTTAAACAATTCAAACAACATTTGTCAGTGTGGAACTTCAGTTTCAAACATTATGTGGACTACAATTTTACCAATTCGAGATTATTGATAGACAATCATTTGAAACAGTTGGTTGATCATATTAATTTATAATTTTATGATATTTTGTTTTGTGAGATTTCGTGTTGTGTGGGATTCACTACCGGCATATGCAGTAAGTAAAAGGAAATAGAATCAATAGATTATTGAAATTTTATCTTAAAGGTATAATACTATATTTGCTTAAAGTTAATACTTATTTTTAGGTACAAAATTGATTAACATTGATGGTATACTGCAATAATGG
Organism: Euclidia mi; assembly: GCA_944739405.2. NCBI lineage: Eukaryota > Metazoa > Arthropoda > Insecta > Lepidoptera > Erebidae > Euclidia > Euclidia mi. The sequence goes on from OX123190.2 coordinate 64,578,604, forward strand.
AGAATATAATTTTAAATCGTTTGTCTGTGTTTGCCAAAGAGATTCAATCATTAAGCAATGATTGTCTCGGTCTGTGTTCAATAACAGATGAAAATATAGAAGATGCACGTATACTATCAGCTAAACTTAAATCACTTCTGTCTCGCTTCAATACTGATTTGACCAGTTACTTTAATATAAGTCAAGAACCTAACGCTGATGAAATATCGAATTTAACTAACTACCAATTACAAGGAGAGCAAACATTGGCTGAATTAGAAGTAAAAATTCAAATGAAAATTGAAACCTCAACAACATCAACGAAAGAAAACGGAGCATTATGTTACAGTAAATTACCTGATTTGAGTTTACCTCAATTTGCTGGAAATTTATTAGAATGGCATCAGTTTTGGGATCAATTTGTTTCTAATATGTCTAGAAGGAGACTGAACGATGTTGATAAATTACTATACCTTAAAAGTTCTTTGAAAGGCGATGCGGCAAGACTTATAGATGGACTGAGTATAACCAATAAAAATTATCAAATTGCTGTTGATATACTTAAAACTAGATATGGCAAAGAAGGTGAAATAATATACGCCCATCACAAAGCTCTATCCAATATTAAGAGAGCTGGAGGAATAGATGAGTGCAGACAAGTATTAGATGAAGTGGAAAGGCACATGAGAGTTCTTCAATCTATGGGAGAGGATACTGAGTCTACAACTATGAGATACATGATTATGGAAAAATTTCCGCAAGAGATAATATTTCAATTGAAAATGAGAATAGGGTCTGATGAGTCCATTGACAATATGAAAGAACAGCTGGCATTAATAATTTCAGCCAAGGAAGAAGCAAAAAGGATAATTGAAGGAACTACACTAGAAAATTCTCAATATACTGTTCAAGCATTATACAGCAAAACAGAAAAGTCACAGAATGAACAAAGAATTATTAATAATAATCAAATTAAACAAGATAGGAGGAATAAAATGCATAACTTCAATTTAATTAAACCAAGAAACAATCAAAACTATCAATGTAATAAACGAAATTTTCACAACAGACAAGATGAAAACAAGATGGAGTTTAAAAGAAAGAAGTTAAGCTGTATCTTTTGTGGTAATGACCATTTTCATGATAAATGTAGACAATTTAAAACTCTTCAAGATAGAACAACTAAATTGAAAGAAAGTAACCGATGTTTTAATTGCCTAAACATGTGTATAGGCAATGCACATACAAAAAACCTTGTTGGTATTGTGGTAAATCATCACTACATAATAGTGCGTTATGTCCCAAGAGATTTATTGAAGATGTCAAAGGTAAACAGAAAGTTACAAACATTATGCATGTTATCAGCTATGGGTATACAATTCTTCAGACAGCTATTGTGAAAGTTAAAGGAATCAATAGAAGCAAATCTTGTAGGATGCTTTTAGATTCAGGAAGCCAACGTAGTTATGTATCTCAAGAAATAGCCAATGAATTGAACTTACCAGTCGAAGAAAATAATCAACTCTTGGTATTTACATTTGGTTCTAAGACACCACAAGAATTAGACAGCACTTTAGTAAAACTTCAAATTGAAACCTTAGATAAAACTAATAAAACATTTTTTGTCAATGTAGTACCAACAATATCTAATGGAATCCCTTATATAGTACCAAACATGGTTGAATTACATGATAAAGAAAAGTATAAATTGGCTGATGACGGATCATTATTTGATCGTATTGATATTCTAATAGGTAATGATTACTATTATTCTATTATGTCAACTAATAAAAAACAAATTGAAGAGAATTTATATTTGGTTGAGTCCGAATTTGGTTGGATTTTATCAGGAACAACAAGCAAGAAACAGGTTGATCCGCTAACAGCGTTAACTTACTTCCAATCATCATACGAATTTGGATTACATCATCCTGATCCACCATTAGATAATATAAATTTAAAATGTTTATGGGACTTGGAGTCCATAGGGATAATAGATTCACCAAGGGCAAATAGGGATGAAGAAGCAATCAATCACTTTAACAATACCACAGAATATAAAGATAACAGATACTATGTAACTTGGCCATGGAAAGAATATCCACCAAATTTATCTGTAAATTTTGGATTAGCATTTGGAAGATTGGTAAATTTAATGAAAAGACTAAGTCCAAAAACTTTGCTGGATTATGACAACACTTTGAAAGAACAATTAAAAAAGGGAATCATAGAAGAAATTACAGTAATGGAGGAGAATGAACATCCGATTCATTATATACCTCATCATTGCGTAACAGCACCTGGAAAAGCCATAAGAATTGTTTATGATGCTTCAGCTAAAATAAAGGATAATAAAAGTTTAAACGAATGTTTATACCGTGGTCCAATACTATTGGAAGATTTAACCGGACTTATTTTAAAATTTCAATGTCACAATTTTGGAATAACGGCTGATTTAGAAAAGGCGTTTTTACAGATGGGTCTACAAAATGTGGACAGAGATGTGACAAGATTTCTATGGGTGAAAGACATAAAGGAGCCTCCACATAAAGAAAATCTCATTCATCTAAGATTTACCAGAGTACCGTTCGGTATAATTTCCAGTCCATTTCTATTAAACGCAACTATCAAACATCATTTGCAGAAGTCTGAAGATAATCAAATAAGAACATTGGCTCAAGAGATATATGTGGATAATTTGGTAACCGGAGTAAAAACAGAAGAAGAATGTCTGAAGTTGTACCATGTAGCGAAAAGGGCACTCCAACAAATATCAATGAACTTGAGAGAATGGAGTTCAAAATTCACAACTCTTTATGAGTCAGATTTCAGATAAGAATTCGAATGAAATAATTAAAATTTTAGAATTGTATTGGCACGTAAAAACAGGTACACTTCATTTGAAATTTAATTTAGCAGACAAGATTGTGACCAAAAGAGGCATTTTAAAAGTAATTGCATCTATCTACGATCCATGTGGGTATGTAGCGCCTGCATTACTACCAGCAAAGATATTTCTGCAGGAGTTGTGGAAACAAAAAATAAAATGGGATACAAAGTTATCCACTGGATTACTAGACAAATGGTCAGACATACAAAATGATTTATTGGAAATTAAGAAAGTCAGTATACCTAGATGCTATATTAAGAATTTATTGAATGTGGATTGTCAACTACATTGTTTCACAGACGCATCTACCAAAGCTTATGCAGCAGTGGTATATATAGTTGGAAATAACGCTAAAAGTTTCGTCATTGGAAAATCACTTCTGGTACCAACCAAAGACCAAGATAACTTGAAAATACGACTTAAACTGTTAGGGGTATTAACAGGAAGCCCTTTAATACAATATGTTGTTAAATATATTCAAATTCAATTAAAATTACAAAGCAATTAGTATGGACTGATAGTCAGACAGTTACAGATTGGTTCAACTCTAATAAATTACTAATACCATTCGTATCAAAACGGATTGATGAAATTAAAAGGAATAAAATTTTGTCATGAGACATGCTTCTTCTGAACGAAATCCTGCAGATGTAGCCAATCGACCTGCGACGTCACAAGAAGTTAGACACGAGTGGTTGAATGGTCCAGAATTTTTAGTACAGGATCCAGCTAGTTGGCCTAAGTACAGAAACACAAATTTGACATTTCTCGTTGAGGAGGGTCTCACGAATAATGTAATTTTAGAACAAGATCATATTAAAGAAGACCAGAATTCAAATATTAGTAAACCAATTTCAAGTGAACATCCAGATCAACTAGATTCCAAAGTGATGAAAATAAAAAGGATACAAAGGGAAACAAATCAAAAAAGGAATTTAGACAGATGTGGATGGCATACTCAGATGTAAAGGACGTCTTATAAATACGGATTGGTCTTGGGACAAACGTTATCCCATATTGATTCCAAATGAGAGTGAATATTTAAATAGTATCATAATGAAACCCACAAAGATAATTACCATGTTGGTACAAACCACACTCTTAGTATTATACGTGAAACGTATTGGATTCCACAAGGAAAGGCTCAAGTTCAACAGAAAACGGAACAAATAAGAGATGGATTTGCATGATTATCGAACGACGAGCCGGATTAGTGAAACATTGTATGAAAAGGACACTACAAAATACCCTTAAGTAATAGTCAATTGTCAAACATTGTCAAATAAATAGAGGCTAGAATGGATACACGACCTTTAACATGTGTTGATAACGAAATAGAACATATTCTTACGCCATCGGATTTCTACAAGTTGACAGATGTATAACATTACATAGAGCACCTTAGTTCAAGGGTGGAGAAATCTCTAGTAATGTTAGATGAATTCAAGGAAATGTTCACAATCGATACTTGACAAGTCTCAGAGAGAGATATAGTCACTTTTGTATGTATTCTTGTAATCTTACCCGGCGGGAGTGTCGCGATTTCTCGCGATTTGTATGTAGTTAGTTTTATAATCTTGCCCGGCGGGAGTGTCGCGATTTCTCGCGATTTAATGAATGTAAAATGAGCCGCATAGAAAGAGTAAATAATAACCAACCTCTATGTGAATACTTAACCAACCTCTATGTAAGTACTGGCCACAACCGACGGTTCTACGTTTGAGGTTTGAACTTAATATATGAAGAATACGAAATTACTTTATTACTTCATAGTATTGACATTGTCATTTGAAACATTATACTGTGTAAAATCATATTAGAAATGGAAATATAGTAAATGTATATGAATATTTTAATGTGCCGACACAATATTAGATGTGCATGTGCTGACTACATGGATATCTCAAATGGGCGCTGGAGCTAAGTATTTAGTGATTCCTACTGTTTGCGAGTAGCTAGTGTTTTAAAGCTAATTATATGGGATCCTATTGTTTCTACGTATCTAGAAATTGGTAATGTATTGTATGGTAATTCTGTATTGTAATAGTAGAGATGTTTTAGAGATCTGCTGAGGAAAAAGACGTTTTTGCCTCAGTGGAGAAAAGATCGGAGACGTCCGATATAAGGGCGGTGAAATACCGACAGTTAAAATATAAGGGCGGTGAAATACCGACAGTTAAAATATAAGGGCGGTGAAATACCGACAGTTAAAATATAAGGGCGGTGAAATACCCGACAGATATTGTATTACAAAAGACCTGATATCGGTAACTGAAACCCGACAGGTGTTGTTATTGAAAGACCTGACATATTATAATTGGCAGTTATATAATTCGTAATTCGTACCATAGAAATTGATAGACCTGCAATACTAGACTACCGGACAGTGGAATCATATAACCTTTTAACCTGCAGGTCGCACCGAGAGAATTCAGGAAGAAACATACTGACAAATGCTTGGCATCGAGGTCAAAAGAACTGTCTACGTTTCGAGATGTAAGTCAAACATTCCATCTTTCCGCTCACATTAGTCAAACTGTAATATCTATCGGCGTTCAGTTACAAACCCCTTCATCATCATACCTCGCCGACAAGACTATAAATAAACACACATTTCATTCAACAATCAAACATAAATCCTTATATGCTTGCTTAAGATAACTATCGAATAAAAACGTAACATTCATTATTGATGCCATAGACTAATGATTGGTCTCGCTCTGCTCTCGAAGCGATACTAATCATTTGTCTAGGATTGACGCATTACAACAAAACATGTCATAGCCTGCCAGTTGCGAAATGACGGCCGCTGTATACTTCAAGTTTCAACCAAGATATTAGCCGAATTTTCTGGCACGGAGAGAAAAGTGCACTCGTGTAAGCTCTAGCAGAAACGATTTTGTTGTAGAGCCAATTGCGAGATACCAATCTATGATCATAAATTTATTGCTTTCTGTTTCTGTTTTAAAAAACTGGCGTCGCATATTGTTCTCGGCAAACAAGTTTATTTCAGAGCAAAGCAATATTTTACTTTAAATGGATAAATTGTGTTTGCTGTGAAGGTTTCTAGTTCATTCTATTATACGAAGCGTATTTCAAGTGGATCAAGAGAGAACACGTTTAATACAATCCCAGTGACAATACAATGCGCCCTGCTTTGCAAGCACTGACTTAATAAATGCATTCATTTCTCACTGCAAGTCTCCCATGAGGTAGGCATTTATAAAGGTTACTACTATACTGCGAGGGCATAATATTAGAAATCAAGTTTAGGAACTATCTCCGGCTGACACACTTTTTGGCCATTACAAGGCTGTACGAATAAAATCTATAATATTGGCGGAGGCCTATACCCAGTAGTGGTCTCCAGGCAAATGATGATGATGATACTGCCAAGAGTGTTGAAATATTGTATATCATGTGTTACTTACTTACAATGGTATTCGGGGAAGCAAGTGCAGACAGAAGGCGGCACGTTGTACATGCGTAGATACAACCTGAATGGCCACGAACCATGCGGTCGATCTGTCAACGAAGATTGTTCGAGTTATTATAAAAAAAACAAGGAAAAGCGCATAGTATAGTCATCTGATCCCAAAGTAAATCTTGCCTGTCCTTTGGCAATCAGACAATTGATAATTGTACCTTAATATTTGTTAATATACATAATATTATCCAACAACTACACGTACAGAATAATCATCATACTCATCACACACAGACTTGTACTGGGTTTCGAATAATGAACATGCCCCCTGAAATTTTGCAGCACTTTTAATGTCACTTCAATTAGTTCTATCAACCGTTACTAGCTGACAGCCAATTTTGCTGCGAACAGATTTAGGCAACAGGATTTTGATAAGACGGGATACCTACATTTTAGTAAAAAATTGTAAACTACGGAATACAGGCGAAGTTTTCTTTAGAGAAAAGTGTAAATTAGTTTTTGGTTGTGGCAGCACTTAGTATGTAATAAAATTGCAGGCGTTGTAATAAAGTGAGATTCGCTAAGCTCAATCGCATTTCATTTGCATGGCAAAGGCGAGGCGATACGAGTTACACGGGGGGGAAGGGGCGCGAACCGCTGCACTGATCTTAGCTGACGAGGCGTAAACCAGCCTCACGGAATGTTATTACGAAATCTAGTCCACAGTTTAATATTTATAAAGGCGCGAGACAAAATGCATGTTTTACCTGTATACTTAAAATTCTTGCGTTACTGACTGACTGACTGACAAATATCGCACAACCTATTAATTAAACTATTTGGCGCAAGAAGCTGAAATTTGGCATGTATGTTCCTTGGGGTCCGTATGGGTGCACTAAGAAAGGAGTTCGCGTTCCTAAGGGATCGCGAAAAAGCGATTAATTATAAATAAAATGGGCGTAGCTGCCGGAATCCTCTAGTTATTAATAATAATATACATATGCATGCAATTTTTTTAAGCAATGGCGCCTTTTGCTTGGCTATCAGAAAATCTATGGTAAAACGTCATGGCCTTTTCCAAGTTTCACTAGAATATCATGTTTCACTTCGACATCACAAATGTTAAGAAGATCGCTAAACGTATAACCACTTATCCAAACTCATTCACACTTTATTATATCGCGACTTATTACAGAGCTGTGGTAACTCTACTTATCACAAGATTATCACATAAAAATATTTGCATAGTAAATGAGCAGAACATAAAAGGAAAATCAACCCCTAAATCAGTACTAAATTACAAAAATCTTCACATTCATAAACACAGTAATTTTTTTTATTTCTTAAATTTCTATCCTTTTATGGCTTATGAAGAAATCACTTTAGAAATTGTTCTGAAGCCTAAAATACGACTGGAAGCGAGGAGGAAGTATGATCTGTAGAATCTGCGACGCGTTCGTCAGGGATTTGGCAGAGCGGTGCGGTGCGGAGCGATGACACATATGAGGCGATTGGTGCTTCTCCGTCGCGTTTAATGAAACATTTCGTATTATTTCCTTTTCTCTTCAGTCTTGTTTCCACTTATCACCGTGTCAACTCCTTGTAATATGGGAATACTGTTTCATTCAAAGTACTGCAATTTTCTCTTTGTCCAAATACAAACATGTTTTAATTAAGAATCTTCCTTTACTGCTATACTTCGGTGATCAATTAGGAGATTGTGTTCTACGAAAACGGAACAATTGTATCTTAAGCTGTGCTATGAATTTTTATTCGCAGCCAAACAATATAAATCTTCGTATATAAATAAATTTACTTTATGATATTGTAGGTGGTAGAGTGTAAAAGTTGGTGGTTGTACCTTTAATATTTAACGTTAGTTTATCTATCTATAAAATAATAAGAAGTATTAAAGAATAGCGTGTTATTTTTATATCAACTAACCACATAGCCTAGTTATTTACTGCGGCTGCTTTTGAAAACACTATGTTAGGTAGTGGATCGCTTCAAATGGAGTCAATAACGCTACCCGGCGGCGAATGCCCTAAGAAAATAAGGACTTACTCAGTTAAGGTTAGATTGCGCATAAGGATCTTCACAAAGCGTTTTCAGGCACTCCGAAACCCGTGAGTTCAAAGTCCTTTACTCTAAACTAGGAATCATATTTCCGAGCTTTCACAGTTTCTTAGAATTTCTATCTATACAATTCAAAGCCTGCATAAACAGTCTTACGACGTTCTAGGAAAAAATAAGTGGCCAACCTACCGTTGTCATGTAAAATGAATGCATGTATGGTGAGCGCTGAACGTGAAATATTCTTGACGCGTAGAGTGCGGCTCGGGTCCGTCGATGTCAACCTGCAATAGATGGATTTTTTTAAGGAAACACCAACAGAATAAAATACTAAGAAAATACAGATCGTAAGCATCTCAATTTTGGTAATAATTCTCGTCGTAAAATGTCACACATTGGGATCACTATTTCTCTATTTTCTGCCTTGCTACACGTTATCCTTAAGTGCCAAACGAATCAATATTTAGATATAAGGGCTGTATCTTATGTTTTGAATGCTAGATAGCAGGCTATAAGCGTTTGAATCGCGCATAATTTAATTTTGTATTTATGTACCAACGCAAACAAACAATCGTTTTTTTAGTTTTTTATAAGAATTCGACTCTATGTCATGCGTGACTTTAACTAGCATAATAATAATTATGTTATTTAATGTTACCAACGTGGCTGGTAGGCCAATAATCACGCGATTGTAACCATAATCAAATATCACATATGAAATTAGATACTAATATATACTCGTAGTGTGGCCACCGCTACACTATAGATTCACGCCTGTTTACCTAAGGGGTAAGCAGAGGTGTACTATTACACCCACCATGATTTTTTATGTCCCACGTAACAATAGGGGGAGCCTATTGCCGCTATCGGGCACATCACCAGACTCCGTGCTGCTACTCAAAATTTGGAAAAACCCAGTAACACTTTCGTCCGACCCGGGAATCAAACCCAGGACCTCCGATCAGCAGACGCATACGCTGTCCACTGGACCACACAGCAGCAGTCACCATTATACTAATTATGTATTATTAGCATGTCACTTCTTAAATCGCACAAAACAGGAAAACGGTTTGATAAATAAGAATTGTGGAACTTGTTTTTTTTTTGTAGTCTTACGCCTGTATCTCCGGAGGGGTTGGTAGACACATAATATAGAACCTACATTTCGTTATGTTGTGATTTTTTAGGACCTCTGTCATATGTAATAGGAGGCGAGCCTATAACTGTCGTTACCGGGCACATTGTCAGACTCCGTACTGCTACTGAGAATTCGGAAAACTTAATAACACTTTTGCTCGACCCAGAAATCGAAAACGGAACCATCAGATGCATACGCAATCTACTGGACCATGGATCAAGTTGAGGAATATATTTTACATTGTACAAATTTGTACAAAAGCAATACCAGGTACAATTGACTCGGACCATTGACAGAAACAAAGACTGTTCAGTTCAACCTATGTTTCAATCGCAGTAATTGCAGTAACCCGGTATCAATTCCTTATCTCGTTGCAACTGTAAATCATCGTACCATTTACCAAGTAGAGCAGAATTCGTTGAGGAAATAGTGCGTACGCTTGTTTCAAAACATCAAAAAGAGATTGATGTCTATGTCTTTCAGCTATTAGTTCTAAACAATGAAGTAAAGATATTAAATGCAATAACATATTAATATATTGAGACATGGTAGTCTAGTAAATGTTCGGGGAGGTAGTGGGCGGCAACAAAATGTGACGTCACAGAAAAAAAGGTGATTTTCATGTCGTCACGCATCCATACGTCCGACAGGCCTGTCACACACCGGACTAAATTATTACGTGTTACCTCAATTTCGAAAATACGTTAAAATCACAAATATTGTTCTAATTACCTGATGTGCCATTCATTGAGCAATATCCACAAAACTACGCGATAATTGCAGAGTACTTGGTTCCACAGAGCGTCTGCCGTCTGACCTCCGACCAAAAGGGATAGCGTTATTCAATAGTTTAGACCAGTATCAGTTTATTTGAGGGTGCTGACTCCCCATAACGGCCGTCAAAGATCTAGATGAAATGTCCGCTTGCGTGACTTGTCAAAGATGCCTGTTTGAAATTCCACGCTTATATAGTAAGTACCTGGTTCGAGTGCTTTGAAAATCAAACCTACATGGGTGTGATTTTATTATTACTGTGTATAAACATGTGTCACGAAATATGACGTATGCTACCAAAATGTGCGGCGACATAAGCCATCTAAATCTTGTTTGTCAGAGTATATCCAACAATTCAAGTGAATTGGTTCGTTCGTGTGGAAATTTGGTATATTCAGTTTGGTATCTTGACGTCTACGAGTAGTCTGAGTACCGAGGAGCTCACGTTAACCAGATTGATGGCTGTTGAAACAACTGCAATATTTTCTTCCTTAGAAAAGCGTTTGCGTTTCACTGAAACAATTTGATTTTGGATACGGCGAGGCTGTTCTTTTACGTAATGGAACAAAAATGTGCTATTATGAAGCTGTTCTTACGTAAAAGACAAGTATGAATAATCAAATAAACGATCTTTATTTATTAGGTTTCATTGCTTGTTTTAAATATTTTTCTTGGACTAATATTGTCCTTTTGTCGCGAGGAACTACAAACATTGAAATAAATAAGTCTCAAGATTTAGAATAAAATAACCATGGTTTTAAAAATAAGGCTACAAAGGAATATTATGAGGGCTCTTTTCTTATTGCTCAATAACAAAAGAGCAATAAAGGCTTCAGTAAATAGCAGCTTTCTTGAGGCTTCAAGACAAAGCATTAGTATTGAACTGTATATACAATGTTGAAAGCAAAGCAAGCTACAAAGCTGACATGAACAGAAAGACAAATATATGCTTAGTACGTTTCTACTGAATTCTGCCTTAGTAGTGTGTAAAATGAGAAGACAAGAAAACATGACGTCTACAGTCTGAACACGTATCAAATGCAAATGCAAGGATTTTTGATAATCGCATAAGAAAAATCTATTTAATCTTTAATCAAACTTACATACAAATGCGAAGTGTTTGTTGTATTTTAAGTCAAATGCTTATAGCAGCACTACATTATAATAATAATAATAATAATAATACTTTTATTTCGGACTACTAAAATCCATAAACTGTTAGTAATATAATTTGAAACTTATTTCCTATTGTTAGTATAGATTAACCTAGAGACAAACTTTTTTAAAATTGGGGAATGAAGATCCTCTGCAACTGTTTTCAGGATGCTGTTTGGACTGTCCCTCACTCTTCTCAGTAGAGAGGCTGTCTTTTTACGAATAATAGCGTAAAAGCCATCGGTTCGTGCCTGTGCAAACATTTCCGACGCACTGCAGTAACGAGACAATCCCAGCAACATCCTGAAACCATTGTTATATTGGATGCGCAGGGCGTCCAGCGATCTCTTCGTACAGTTGACCCATAGATTGCTCGTGTACAGACTCTGGCAGTAGGCCTGAAAGAGTGTAATTTTAACTAGGTCCGTACACCGGGCAAATCTACGTGCCAACATATTACTCCGCACCGCTAGAGCCCTACGTTCCCTTTCGATGTCTACATCGTCCTTAAGGTCGTCGGCAAGGAAATGCCCTAGATATTTAAAGGTGGACACCCTTTTAATTGGCGAACCGTACATTGACAGCTCGGGCCCATCTTCGCGGCATTTGCCGCCGACCTTAAAAACCATGTACTCACACTTCTTCACATTATATATTAAACCATGTGCGGCAGCGTAGGCTTCACAAATTTTGATTAACTCTCTCATAGCTCCCACCGATGGACCCAGCAACACCATGTCATCCGCATAACTGATGTTATTAATAAAAAGACCATCAATACTGCATCCGACACGTGAGCTGCTGAGCTCAGTAATGAGGCCATCTATGTATAGATTAAAGAGCCTGGGAGACGTTAGACCCCCCTGTCTTACCCCGCACTCTAACCTATACGGGTCTGAGAATGTACCATCCCATTTCACATGATTGGTTTGGTTACCATACCAATACTGGAACAGCTTACATACTTCCGCAGGTATACCCCTGTCTCCCATCTTCCTCCAGAGCACATCATACGAGACAAGATCAAATGCCCTGGAGAGGTCAAGGAAACAGGCTTACACCGGCGTCTTGCGATCTGTATAATACTGAACGGTATGCTTAAGACTTAGAATAGCACTTTCAGTTGAAAGTCCGGCACGAAAACCGAACTGCGCATCGTGAAGATGTATATAATTATTTAAACAAGAATCAAGCATACCGTCCAGTACCTTTGCAATAATCGTCGCAAGGGAAATGGGACGATAATTACACCTGTCCGCGATGTCACCTGTTTTGTTCTTCACTATTGGAACTATGATGGTCTTCATGAGATTGTCTGGTAGGTACGCATGACTAATGCACATTGTGTAGAACATAGACAACACTCGCGGCAGATGTACACCAGCGTACTTTAAATGCTCAATGCTGAGCCCATCATGCCCTGGAGATCTGCCTCTACTCATATTACATATGACTGCTCTTATTTGTTTGGCTGAAAAGTGTATGAGAGGTGTTACTCCATGACAGCTGAGCTCTGCATTGTTCATCAAGCTTGAAGAACCGAGTGGGGACTGAACCTTGAAATGTTCCTTGAACATATTCGCAATATCCTTGCGTTCAGTTAAGCCTCCCACACTCGCAGAGAGACCAGGCTTCGCATCCAACTTACTTGTGGATTTCCAAAACTTACTGAAATTTTTTGTAGCTCGTTGTTCTGCTAACCTGTCCATAATAAGCTGTTCAGCATAATTTTGACAAAACCGAAGTCGACTTTTAAACATTTTGCGCTTCATACACATGTCATTATAGACAGGCCCCGAAGAAGGACGGTTATTTTGAATCCAGGTCTGGAAACTGCACCTAGCCTCTCTGTGAGCGCCCCTGACATGTTCATTCCAGCCGCACACGCGCCTTCCCGGTTTCGGTCTCCCCCTATGGTTCATTTTAGAGTCCCTAGCTGCCGCACATAGTATTTCTACAATGCGTTCGTATAAATTGTCCAGAACAACTTTATGTTCACCCAAGCCGCACGATCGCCCACTGCAACCCTGAAACTCATGAGGGAAATCAACATCTCGTAGCTTAGAGTGACATATATCATGGAAACGTTGTATTTCAGACTTAGATCTTTCCCCCCACACCACAGAATTGCAGTAGGTATCACGGCTCATTAATTTAGGCCTCACTATTTCCAAGTTGCACTCTAAATAGATTGGCAGATGATCTGACACGTAAATGTCTTCGCACACATGTACATTTGCTATTGTATGCCACGCTGATACAGATACCAAACAGTGATCTAACCAACGCATACTTCCGTGGACATCACTTATAAAAGTATACGTGTCGCTGCCTTCCCCTCGTTTCACGATATCAGCACAGATCCAGGATTGATCCGTGCAGAAATCGATCAACTCCTTATAAAACAACTCATGAGGGTGAGCATTGAAATCACCCAATATAAAAACATTCTCTATGTCATAGCTTTTTATGATAGCACTAATCTCACTTAATACATTTGTAAACATCGGTAGGTTGTCTGGACAATTTGTAGGCATATATACCGAGAATACAATAATATTGCGACCCCCTGACTTGGCTGTAATGGCTACTAATCGAGGACTGCTACAGTTAACAACAGACACCGACTCAAAGATACCTTTCCTCCAAAGAATGGCTACTCCCCCATAAGGTCTTCCTCTCAGTAAGCCCTCTGACGTATCTACAGCTGACTTGCCTGTATGTTCGAAGTCTTGGCTTATTGTTCCTAGCATTGGGATATCATGGGGTAGAAGCCAAGTCTCCTGTAGTGCCACTAAGTCTGACCACACACATATATCTCTAATATTATCTATCGATCGTTTAGCCGATTTACAATTGAAACTCGTAAATTTTAAATACTTATTACTAATCGTCATATTCGTCCTGTTCATGACATGCAATATTAAATGACTTTAACTCTAGTTGGCTCCCGAGTCTTCGTTCTATACATAAAATGCACAAAACGTCTAAACACAATACCATCTGGCCATAACTCATCATTAAGAAATAAATCAACTTTGTGCTTAGAAACATACAGTTTGAACGCATTATAGTTCCTATCAGATTTCATGTTTATCTTTTTTAATGATACGGTTTCACTCGTTTTGTCTTTAATATAACTAATAATATCATCTTCACTTGCGTCTGTACTAACATTAGAAATTAACAACGGCACTTTAATATCCGCGGCCCGAAATTTACCCTCGGGCGCAGTTAAGGCCCGTCCTTTCTGACTAGTTAATTTGTTTTGTTTAAAACGCTTATTCGTAACCAACTTCCATCCAGAGTCCACTATATTTACACCCCCTACCATTTGTTCACTACTCACTTTATCTTCATTCAAATTCGAATACTGCATGACTACTGGGGAAACCAGAACCGCACTCGGTATTGATTCGCGTGAAATCGTAGTGAGTACGTCATAATCGGGCTGACCGCTCGTAGGGGCCATCGCACAGGTAGCCGGCGTTGAAACCGGTCCTCTGTCGCTTGTTGGCGTGATTCTGCTAGTCATGTTCTCGGTCTCACTCGCACTCGTTGCAACTAATGTCCTTTCTCGCTCGTCCGCAGGTCTATGATTTTCTGTCGCACTATTTTGTTCCCGCACAACAGCGATAGATTGATCAGCTGTTGATGACATATATTTTTCCGTCCGGCCGTTATCCTTTGAAACAGCTGTTTTTTGTTGTGAATGTTCTATGGGCATATATTGTAAGCCTATAGGTCCACTATCAAGATTAATACTGTTTTGTAAACATGCTCCTCGTCTTTTGTTCACATTCGTTTCAACTAACGAGGCGTACTTCATATGCTCCACTTCTTTCTTGTATAGATCGAATTGATCTTTTGTTACAATGTTTTCTTCTAACACACTAACTTTGTTTTGCAGTTTTAGTATATCTTTTAACACTCGGGTGACATCCACGTGATCAAAGGAGACTGGAGGAATCCTGTGCAAATCCCTCGCCACAAATATGGGGAAAAGTTCAGGATTTGATCCTTTTAACAAACAAATCATGTCATCGAGATCCCGTGACATCTTCTTCTTTCCATCCTTTCTTCTAATGGGCATCTTCTTTCCACTAGGAATAGACTCGAACAAAAGAGTCTTGGCTTTCACTATTTCTTCCGCAGTGAAAGAGGAAGTACACAGCTGATGCACACTCTCTTCATCCATAACGTCCATGACATTTCGTAGGAACGCCAACAGTTCATTAATAACAACATTGCAGCTATTACACTTCACAGTACTACTGATATTAGGCGACATTATTCACTACCGTGAGTCATCGAACTAACGTGTCCGTGCTCAGTCGCGTGCGCAACAAGACTGACAATAATGACATTATAATAAAGATGTATTTATTATATCGAAACAAACAAAACAATCGAATGCCGGTCGCTAGCTGCTGTAGGCATCGGCTGTATTATATTGCAGTGCGGGCGTGGTTCACATGCGGGTGGAAATATGAACAACAAGAGAAAAAATTGTTATTAATAAATTGTTATTAATAAATAAATTGGCATTAAGAGCATATAATAAATAGTGCAAAGCAAACGTTACCAAATTAGTTGTTAAGATTTAATGTACTTTTATGAATAGATTAGTTTCAGCGTGTTTGTATATTCAGAACACAGGCGAAATTGTATGCTGAGATTATTTAAATTATAAAAATATTTTACAACTATCTCGTTTTTATTATAAACAATAACCCGGGATCACGATATTGGTACGAATATTTTATTTTTTATTCTGAACTCTCAAACTCAAACTCAAATATGTTTATTTCCATAAAAATGTTTAAATTTGTTGGACACGTCAGAAAGTCATACAAATAAAAAAAAAGTAACTTTAAATGCATATTAACATAGTTGAGCATTGAAAACAAAATGCCTGTTCAGAAAGTAGAGCCTCGTGAGAAGAATCAGGCAAGAAACTCCAGGCCACTCTTTTCTACGTCTTAATTCTATACAATTTAAAAACTTAGAAACTACATTGAATTTTTCATAGGTATATGAGCTGGTGTGTCTATAATGTTGTTGTCAATTAATAAGGCTTGGCTCTGTCTCGTCAAATTGGCACGAAGATGATCTATAAAATTAGCAGTAACCTAAAACTGTAACATAATTTACTATCAGATATATATATATATATACACCGCTATTTTTTAATTAGTACAAAAACTTTAAGGACAGATTAGCGAAGATATTATTATCATATATGTGACGTAAGAATTTCATAATATCAATAAAGAGCAAAGTTATTATCATTTGTTTATTGTAGAAAATCTCACTTAAATCATAGTCATATTTTACAATCCATTCACTAATTCATTGATAATATTCCATCCTGCTCATTCGCATTCTCTCTGTCGCACTTATGATGTAGGTAGCCACAGAAAATAAAATGAAGAATGAAAAATAATAAATGTAGGTAGTTATTTTTTAATTTTGTTAATTCTACCCTCTCCTTCATACTTCATTCGGGCTTAGGACCAGCAAAATTTATCGTTTAACAAGTAATTAAATACGGAGGTATGTAATTAGAAAGCAAACAAATATCAAAATAAAAGAACGTGTTCTGGACTAAAAGAAAAGTGTAATTTTGGCGTATTTATGAAGTTAGAATCATCTGCTATTTACAAATATTATTTTATCATCATCATGTCAGCCTAGAGACGTCCACTGCTGGACATAGGTCTTCCTCAAGGTGTGTGTGGAGAACACAGACCGATTTTGAGCCGCCCGCATCAAATTATTATTTACTTAAGTACGTATTATTTACTAAACTTACAAGTATTTCCATTGTCCTTCGAAATGTCCACCACCGTTGTCAAAAGCATCCAATATGCACTGTTTTAATTGTTTGACACTGACCGGATCACTTTTGTACACTCACAATAAGATGTCCATGGGTACACAGCTGCACTCGCGATTTTTTCACTCAAAAAGTACGCACGAAGCATAGCTACATACTCCCGTGATATGAACTGATTTGTCGCATCGTTGGGGCGTGGCGCAGGCGCAGAGGGGCGGGGGGGGGGGGAGAGGAATTTATCAATGGTTCATTTTACTATGATACTCGTAATACTCGGGTGGGTCATCGTCTTAGTATTGCATTTACCAATTATCACGTATTTTTGTGGACAGTTTTGAGACAGTTTTGGGACTTAGTGTTTTTATTTTTTAACTACATAAATATGATCAGTTAAAGATACTTAGTGCTGTGTTAAATTTTTTGTACTAATTAAAAAATAGCGGTGTATAATTATAAAAAGATTTATCTTGTGATACAAACATTTCATAACCTTGACCGACAATTTAATGTTATTCATCAAGGAACCGTTACAACCCTACTATTGCACGTCGTGGTAGTATCAAAACAGAAACCTGGTGATGGCAAGGCTTTGGAATCAAATCCAAACAGAAGCGTAAACTCATTTAAATTCAATTACGATTAGGATAATAATCGTAGTATAGAGGATCTGTAGTCGCGCTCGATAGATCCACAGTGTGGCGAGACGTAATACTTGGGCAAAGTCAAACATTTGCTTCCAGAGTCTCAACAACCGCGCTTACAAACATCCTATATCCGATAGACAAACAGAACCCACGATTAAATTACAAAAGTTTATAAAAAATCAAGCGACCGGCTGTAGTACTGGCCAAGTTTGATTCCCAGTTTCCTTTTTGAACGAAAATGTTACTTAAAAAAGTTTCGTTGCCCTTTTTTGTGGTGACGTGTGACGTATTGAAGATCGGCGTGAATCGACGCGGATACGGGGACCAATTAAGAGATGTGTGTTGGAGGATGCGGTGTAAGAGCGAGGAAACAGAGGTTGCGGGGGAAACGTCGCTAATTTTAATGATATATGTACATTAGCGGCAATCGACAACGCTAATTTAATGGAATCGATTTAATCATGTGGTAAGGTTTTAACAACGCGTCACACTCCCGGTTACTTCCCGGTTTGTTAATAAATAAACGTGGTAGCGCAGCGACACACCTGCGAAAAGCTTCACGCTGAACGTTCAGCCAGCTAGCATGACTTTAGTTGCATGATACTCATTCGGTCGCGCAACGATCCGCGCGATGTGCTCGAGGGAAAGTTCAGCGCCGCGCTGAACGCGACGTAATTTTAGCTGATGTGTCATAGGAAATTTGATATAAATTACAAGCTTATTCAACTGAACGTTTCGCGCGATAGGTGACGCAGATGTGTCGCAATACTTACAGTTGGCTGGCGGTAATGTAATAATGTGTAATATAAGCTGTATGTAAAGGTTCTGGAAACATATTATGTACGGTAGCTTAACACACAGTCGTGATTACGATCTATGTCCAGGTGTGCTCTGTATTTCGTCTTTTATAGTTTATTTAAACTAGTCTTTGACCGCCTTTAGGTACCGTAACCGTTTTTAGGTATCACTCTAATTTGTGGGTATAATGAAAGAACTACATATCTCAGATTTTGGCCTTTCCTTTTACCATTTTCGTGAACCCCAAAATAGGCCGCATCTTTTGGTCTAACAGACATTCTTATATCTTAACCCAGTCCAAAAATAAAGCCATTTCTCTGTTTCAATTGTAGAAATAGATATGTTTAATGAACATTAAAATGTTAGTAGCAAAAATGACTACATACATACAAACATAGACTCACGCCTGTTTCCCCGAAGGGGTAGGCAGAGGCATATTAAAAGCCCACTTTTCGCCAGTCTTTTGATCCCACGTAATAGGTGGCAAGCCTATTGCCGCTTATTGGGACACTTTGTTTGCCAGAGCCTCGTCCATTGATCGGCAGGTGCACCGCTTGCAGGAGAGGTTGGCTTGGGACCCTAAGTTCTTGGTGGGAACCCTATGCACCCAGCAAAAATGACTAACTATATATAAATGAACAACTGTGACTTCTGATCACTTGAGTATGAAATGAATTAGCTAAATTGAGTTATTTAGTTCTTCCGCGCACGAAAATATTTTAATGAAACTAGTCAAGTTGAACGAAAATTAAACAACTTGAGTTATTTAATTCGGGTATAAATTTGCATTCTGCCGTTTTTAAATAAGTATTTTTATTTATTTCTTCTTCGAGAAAATATAAATTTGTAAGAGAATCCAATCAAATAAATGTCAATAGGTGACATTATTTAATATTTCTATTTATAGTATACGCACGTAAGCAAAGTTATCGTGCAATTCAGTAGTACAAATTAGCGCAAAATAATGCAAACCTATAGATCAACCATTCTCAAAGTGTGCTCCGCGGAGCGCCAGAGTTCCAGGAAGCATCTCTAGAGGCTCCACGACAATTTTGCTCCAATTAAAATAAAATTACTTAAATATTACTATATTACTAGGTAGCAGAATACAGCAAAATGATCGATTTCGATTCTAAACTCACCGCAACATAAAGTAGTAGTACGTGCTATATGTTATGTTTTTACAGGCGATTTATTATAATCGGATACTTATAGTATAAACAGATATACATACTATTATTAGACATAATATTACGTTACTAAGGTAGGCAGCGATAGCCTAGTGGAGATATGATCAGACTGCTATTTACAGGGCTCGGGTTAGAATTCTATGCAGTAAATTTTCGAAGTAGTGTGAGAGAGCAGCTCTTTAAGACTGGGTGGTGTGGACACCCCTCCCTATTTTTTCTGACAAGGTTTTATGTATTCCAGCCACCGGTGCAGGCTAGGTTTCTTGAAGGCTTTAGTACCGTGGGCCAAATCCATACAGGGTATACTTTTTTATAGGTTAATTAGAAATCCGAAAAGTAAAACCGGCCGCTGTGGCTGGCTTTTGCGGATTACGAAAATGCCTTCAACTCCATTGAAACTGGGCTGTCCTGAAATGCACTGCCTACACTATACACGTCTCTCAGAGAGCTACGAAAAGGACAATGCTAGGGATTTCGCTTTTGCATACTTTCCGGCACGAGATTATCCGGCAGAAGACCAAAGTAACTGACATAGTTCAGAGTTATAGCAAATTGAATGGGGGAACTTATGGTCTGTCGATTAAAAAGGAGGTTCTTAAATTAAGGCCACGCCTCAGCAAGTGTAGTGTTGGCCGCCAGAATGGGTCTTGGGGCATACCCTGGGGAGGCCCACCTCTAGGAGTGATAGGCTGATGAAATGAGTTGAATGAGGAGAAGTAGTTACTATAATTGTTTGACCATTATACGCCCCCTTCCTATTATGAAAGCCTAAAGGTGAGAAAATACCTCGCGAGATAGCGAGCAAGGCGTGACGTGGCAAACCGATACTCCGAAGAGGTAGAGAGAAGTTGTAATTATTACACCCACATTTAGACATGTCATGCATTTTTAGGTCCTACGTAAAAAGAGGGTCTTTTGACGTTGCCGGCCACATTGCCAGACTTCATTCTACTACTGAGAATTCGGCAAAATCAGTTATCTACTCTCGATCAATAGACGCATAGGTTATTTACTGGGCCATGGAGGCAATCAGTGACAAAATAAATATAAAATATACGAAGATTTATGTCCGTAATAATTATTGTCTTTTCTGCAAATGTGGACCTTTTTGCACAACTTCTAGCTTCAATTTGTCTAGTAATAAAGCATAGTATGCTGCAGTAATAGTTATCCCTCTCGATCTCTCTCCATGAACATCCCAAAAAACAGTCAGCATCACTTTCCTAGCCGAAAAAACGGCCTTTGTCCTTTGGATTCGGTTCCTCTTTAGCAATTTACTGTTTGGAATGTATTATTGATTTGGGCATAATAATATAATGGTGTATCCAGGTTTCATCTACAGCCATTAATTGAACCAAAACTTGGATTTATTAGGCCTAAAACTACGCAAACAGACCATTAAAAATGTTCATTCGAACGCGGTTTTGGTCTTAACGTGAGCAAACGCGGCACCCATCGCGCTGGGAGCTTGCTCATGCTTAAATCTTGATTAAAATATGTAACTAATACATTTGGTCATTTTCATAGCCTCTGCTATCTCTCTTACTCAATTCAGCGGTCGTCTAGCACCATTTGGTGAAATTTAGCGAGGTTATCGTCAGTGGTTGCAGTTTTTGGACGTCCCGGACCTTCATATGTTCCCTAGTTCTTACGACCCGGTTTAAATTCAGGTGCCTAAAATGATGGAGCAGAGAGGCAGCGATAGCCTAGTGGAGGTACCAATGGCAGTCCATGCAGAGGGTATCGGGTTCGAATCCACGGCACGCACCAATGACGTTTCAAAGTAGGCACGGGGCAAGCGATAATTAACAATTTTAATTATCGCTTGCACCGTGCCTCGGAGCACGTTAAACCGCCGGCCCTGGCTGTCATGAAGATATTTGACTGTCGTTACGGGGAGTCAGTACCCTCAAATAAACTGATACTGATTTAAACCATGGAATATCGCTATCCCTTTGGATTGTGGAGGTCAAACGGCAGTCGCTCTGTGGAAAAGTTGATATTCTGTCCTATCTGGTAAGACCAGTAAGTGGAACTCGGGCTCTAAGACGTGTAAGTCTTGGATGCAACCGGGATAGCTAGGGCGATGACGATGGAGCAGAGAGTCCCCATAAACAGAGTTTTAATTAAATTTAAATGGCGTCGGCGTATTGCCCTTTAAAAACAAAAATTTAATAACAGCTTGATACAAAATTTCCCATTTTCACAAAAAACACTTACATCGACTCAATTGTACGACTGTCAAACAGCAACTACTGGTACAAAATAGCTAAAATATTGGTGGGTAACTGCCACAAGAAGTACAATTACATCCACAACACTTTTATTGACGAGTGCTGCTTCCTTCAGGTTGAGGTCGGAAACTTTTCAGACCACCCTAGTACATATATTTTAATGCAAAGTTATTTATGTTTTAGTTGATTTCAGAAGATTTATAATAAGTAATTTTAATTTGATTTTATTACATACTAATAAAATCAAATAATGGATGGATGCCTGATGATGATGGTTACACCCGCGTTATTTGAGACTACTGCTCTGCTCCCGTCGCTCATAGCGTGATTTTATATAGCCTATAGCTTTTCTCGATAAATGGACTATCTAAAACTGAAATAATTTTTCAAATCGGATCAGTAGTTCCTGAGATTAGCGCGTTCAACCAAACAAACAAACAAACAAACTCTTCAGCTTTATATATTAGTATAAGTTTATAATATTTTGTTGCCATACCTAATTCTGTTATTTTAATATTGTAATTTTATGTTTATTTTTTTATATACAATGTAACATTGTACTACCTTTAATCCAGGTTTTTTATTTCATGTAAGATCATTAATCAGTGATAAAATTTCACAAATAAACTTTCACTAAGAATGCTTAACTTTCGTGTTTAAATATTTCTTTAGGTTCAAAACTAAATAAGTGTACTTAGTTGACCCAAATTCATGTATTCATATTCGTCTAATGTGTGGGAAAACTGAATAACTACAATATAGAATTAGCTAACTACGGAATGTTTACAATATCTTGGTGTGGCAAAATTGGATAACTTGGTTTTATATTTTTTTTTTGGTTCATGATAAAAGTTAGTTTTATCAAGCATAGAATAAAATTGTTCTCCATTTCTTAGTGATGTAAAAAATATGTCAAAAAAACAGTAAATCACGATTATCTCAAAACTTGAAATTTTGAGTTATTCAGTTCTTCCATTATACCCACCCTATCTTTTCGTAGAAGCCTTGTGAAGGTAAAACTCAAACTCAAACTCAAAATCATTTATTCATTTAGGTCACAAAGTGATGCTTATGAACGTCAAAGATTAAAGTTAACTACTAGATGATTCTACATTTACATTTACTGCCACGTTCGCAATGCAATAGGTAGAACCACGAGAAAGAACGGGCAATAAAACTCGTGGCCACTCTTTTTAACTGCCAGTATAATTCTTTTACATGTTATATTTGTAAGGAGCTGCAACTGTTTCACATTGTGAGTTATCTACTATTGCAAAAGTTAATAGTTATTGATATCATACTCAAGCAATAAATTATGTTCATTTAGTAAGCCTCCCAAAGTGAATATGGTGAAACAGGAGCATCCACTTACGTCTTTTGATGTAAGCAACTCGTGAACATGACAGTTCTGATCTATGGTGGAACAGTATGTTCCGAAAAGTAATGGTATTTGAACCTGCAATTTCTTTCTTTACAATCTATTAGTTAGCAGTTCATGACCACGAGTTACCCTCACCTTACAAATCCGATAAATTATAATAAAAAGAAAAGAACAAGAATGCAAATGTAGTATAAAAGAGAATACGGTAATTAACTACACTATAAAACTGCCTATTGACCTAATAATAAAAAGGAATTGACCTAATAAAATAATATTTATTTCCAAGCGTACTTGTCGTCAAGATACTCATTTAAACTATAATATGCCTTTAGTAAAAGATTATTTTTAACAATTGTCTGAAACGCCCTTAAAGGCAAGTCTAAAATATTACTTGGTATTTTATTACACATTCTTATACTAAGCCCAATAAAAGAGCTATGCGTTTTGTGTAAACGGAAATATGGTACACATAATTTGTGCCTGTTCCTAGTATTAATATTGTGTATGTCACTATTCATTTTGTAAGAATTTATATGTAGTCGTACATGCATAACACTGGCATAAATATATTGTGATGCTAGAGTAAGAATACCAATATTTTTAATTTTTTCTTTAAGTGAGACACTTTTCTTTAACTGGTAAATGGCCCTAACTGCCCGTTTTTGTAATATAAAAATATTTTCGATGTCAGCGGCCCTACCCCATAATAATATGCCATATGACATAACACTATGAAAATAGCTAAAATAAACCAATCTAGCCGTATCGATATCAGTCAACCTACGAACCTTCTTAATGGCATAAGCAGCTGACCTAAGTTTCCCTGAGAGATATGTAACGTGCGCACCCCACTGTAATTTCGAATCAAGTGTTATTCCTAGAAATAATGTAGATTCAGATGTTTCGAGAACATCGTCATTTAGAGCTATACTAGGACCAAGGTTTCTGACATTAGGCAGAGCAAACTTAATATATTTTGTTTTTTTGGCGTTCAGTACTAGATTGTTTACATTAAACCATTAGGTACTTGAACGAGCGCACTGTTTATTTTAAAATTGTTTATTTTAGAATTAATAACGTTAAAATGTTCCTTATTTCTATCTACTTTGAATATCAAAGAAGTATCGTCAGCAAACAGTACAACGTCACAAATGTTTTTCAAGTAGGTAAAAAGGTAAATCGTTTATGTAAACAAGAAACAAGAAAGGCCCTAGGATGCTGCCTTTTGGCACTCCTAAATCAACAGGTAAGCCACTGGATTTTGAGCCGTTTATTTCATCACATTGGATTCTGTCACTTAAGTATGACTTAATGACTTCCAATGCTTTAGTCTGTACGCCGTAATGTCTAAGTTTGCATAAGAGCGTTTCATGGCAGACACAATCGAATGCTTTTGAAAGGTCGCAAAACACACCACTAGCATTTTGGGCATTCTCCCATGCACTGAATATGTGTTTAAGTAAAGCTACTCCTGCATCTGTTGTTGAGTGACCCTTGGTAAATCCATATTGCTCACTATGAAGGAGGCTGTTTTGATTAATATGTCTAAGTAATTGCTTGAGTATGATCTTTTCAAAAATCTTACTAAAGGCAGGTAGTATCGATATTGGCCTATAATTACTAGGATCGGTCTTACTGCCGGATTTGAAAAGAGTTATTATCCTACTGTGTTTCATAAGATCGGGAAAAACACCTGATTCAATACACTTATTGAATAAGTTGCTTAAATAAGGAGCTACTACATCAATTATACTTTTTAAAACCTTAAAAGAAATGCCTTAGAGATCACCTGTATTCTTAGACACTAGAGATTGAAAAGTACTTATAATGTCGGTAGAATTAATACAATGGAACTTAAATAATACATCACATTTTCCTACACTAGATTCTTATAGGTTTTCTGCGACTATAGCTGATGATTTTAATTCTCTAGTAGTAGTAATCGGTATGCTAGCAAAAAAATTATTAAATGTGTGTGCGACTTCTTTGTCATCATGAATTAATCTGTCACTATCAAATAAACTAAAACTATTACCTCTTAGTGTTGTCTTACCTGTTGCTTCATTAATAGCTCGCCAGGTTGCCTTAATTTTATTCGAGGATTATTCAATTTTGTTCCTAACGAATAATGCCTTAGCTGTATTGCACACTCTTTTAAATATCTTGGCATAATTCCTAACATACTCAGTGAAGTTCGAATCAGAATTGTATCTCTTCATACCGTACAACTCGTACACCTTTGCTCTGCTTTTGTAAATAACTGCAGTAGCCCACTCACTAAAAGCTCGAGATTCCTTAACTACTTTCTCCTTAGTCCTAAAAGTATTCTGAAAATTCTTGTTAACTACATTAAATAAATTATTAAAATTTTCATTTGGCGAATCAATCTCTATTAAATCAGGACTCATAGCATTCATTCTAATCAAAATTTCATTCCGGCATTCATTAAACTTATGCCTAGGTAATGGCCTAACTAACACTTTCTGTATGATGCTATCACTATAATACGGAAACCTTTCTAATTGACCTCAGTAATCCGAAGTTAATTCAAAACTAACTAATTTATTCGAAACTGTACAGTTACTAAATATATTGTCAAGACAGGTGGATGATGTTACTGTAATCCTAGTTGGTTCAAGGAACAATTTTTTTACATTAAATGATTTAAATAGATTAGTAGTAGTAGTAGTAGTATGAGTAGTCATTACTGAATGATCAAGAATATTTACATTAAAATCACCACAAACTATAATACCTTTCTTATTGCTCCTAATTTTAGTAATTGCATCTTCAATAACTGATTCAAACAAGCTAAAGTTACTTAACAGTGGACGATATACACATATGATAATATGCTGCTCAAGTTCTACACATGACAGTTCCACAGTGCGTCCTATAGACAAACTTGCTACGTCTTTCCGTTCTTTACATGTTAAGCTATTTGAAACAATAATCAAGGATCCACCATGAATAGCGTGTATCCTAGAGAAGGCACTGTGTACCGTGTATTGCGAGTTATTTAAGAATTTAATTTAGTACTCTTTTAGCCAGTGTTCTGTAAATAATATAACTTGTATACTATGATTTTCTAAATATAAACTTAATTCTAAATCCTTGCCAGATAGACCTTGTATGTTTTGATGTGCTACATTCAGTTAAATTTGTCTACCTTTTGTCCTAGTCTTAAGTTTAAAGAACTTGTGTCAGTATATTCAATAGAAGAATTATTAAGATAGGAACTATTAACAGAAGCTAAATTCTTGGATACCCTACATGTACCTGTGTCATTTTGTAAATTAAATGCTAATAATTTAGCAACTTGTCTTCGATAAAATAGTGGCAGATACATAGTTTCTTTGGTCAATGTAAAATTACTAATAAATTTATTAATGTCAAATAATAAAATAAAATCTTTATATTGCCATGTCAAATTGTATAAGCACAAGTTGAGTTCATGAATATAACTATTGTTACGAATTGAAAATAACGCCATCTATCAGTGAATGGGAGAACTACATGAGATTAGATGTATCGGTTGTTTCATCTATCCTCTAATAGATGGCGTAGGTGTAAATAGAACATTTACGCAATTCTAGAAACACCTTACACGTTTCCAGAAATATCGTGAGTCGTCTCGAAAAGCCTAGTTATGTGTTCTGGCCGGTATAAATACCAGGCAGACGCGCGAGTCAGGACAGTAACAATTGAATAGCGAAGCGATCAACAAGAAGCGAAGGGAAGTAATTCGGTAGTGTTTAGTGTTGTTCTAGTGGTGTGAATAGTGTGTTTTATTAGTGAAGTGAAAATTATGTGTGTGTATCTAGTGTTATTGAGTTAGTGAATAAAGTGCAGTTTTTCTGGCATAGTGCATATAATTTATCACGAACCCCAGCTCGTAACAAATTGGTGTCAGAAGAAAGGGATAAATTATGCCGGTTATGCCGAAGGAAGAAACTGACGGAGTGCGTACCCGGAACCAGCCCCAGCAAGACATGGACCAGAGACGCTTCGGAGACGTTCCTTCTCCATCATCTGGTGGATCAGGCGACTCGGCGGCTGCAGTGGAGCCTGCAAGCGCACACTCCATGGCGGTGCCCGACATCGCGGCTCTGATGGCGTTCATGCAAGAGCACGCGCGCCGCATGGAAGAACAGCGACAGCGCGACAAGGAGGAGCAGGCTCGCCGTCAAGAGGAGCAGGACCGCCGTCAAGAGGAGCAGGCTCGCCGTCAAGAGGAGCACGCGCGCCGCCTAGAGGAACAGCTGCAGCGCGACAAGGAGGAGCAGGCTCGCCGTCAAGAGGAGCACGCGCGCCGCCTAGAGGAACAGCTGCAGCGCGACAAGGAGGAGCACGCCCGCCGTCTGGAGGAACAGCTGGTGCTCATTAAAGGCCTCAGCGCCACAGTGGGGAAGGACTTGAAGGCGGTCAAGGAGGAACTTCAGCAGCACGAGGCCCGTATCAGCGACGTAGAGATGCTCGTGCACGACAAGCTTGAGACTCGCGTCGCCTCTATAGAGAAGCGTGTACATGACCACCACGAGACCTGTGTTGCTGAAGTGGAGAAGAAATTGCGTGGGCTCGAAGTAACACCAGCGGCTGTAGTGCCCTCACCTCGTGGATTTAAGGTTCCACCATTTGATGGCTCGTCATCATGGTCTGCATACAAGATCCAATTCGAGGCTGTGATGCGATCGAATGGGTGGACCAAAGAACAGGCCTTAACCGCCCTAACCTTGGGCCTTCGCGACCGGGCCTTGACAGTGTTGGAGGCACTCGGGCAAGACGTCACCTACGAAAAGCTCCTGGAGGCGCTGGAGGCGAGATACGGTGACGCGTACCTTGAACACGTTTATCGTGCTCAGCTGAAGGACAGGACACAACGCACCGGAGAAACTCTGCAGCAGTGGGCTCTAGAGGTGGAAAAGCTGGTCAGGAAGGCATACCAGTCGTCGCCTGCGCTTATTGACGGGAACCTCGTACAGGCGTTTACGGATGGGATCCGGGACCTGGAGGTAAGAGCAGCAGTGAGGCTTGGGCACTTCAAGGACCTCAAGGACGCTTTAGCCCACGCTCTGGAGGTGGAAGCAGTGCTTCGCGACGATCGAGGTCACCGCATCAGGGAAGTTGTGTCGTCACCTCGGTGCTACAACTGCGGAGAAAGAGGCCATATCCGCTTGAGCTGCCCAAAGCGTAGGCAGCCTGGTGACACCCTGTCTCCACCAAAGGGGTCGCCTGATGTGCCTGCCAGGCAGAGAGAGCAGGGAAACGAGTAGAAGCCAGGACTGCGAGGCGGGTGCTGGCTGGTAATGGAAGAGCCCCAAGTATCTCGATCTCGCAATCATGCGACGGGAACAGCCTGATCATCGAAGGCGAAATTAACAGAACACCATGCAAGCTGACATTGGACACGGGTGCTTCTCGGACAGTCGTAGGTTTCCATCTGGCAAGACGGGTTCTTCGGGGCTGCTTCAGGAACAATGAATGTGTGAATCTGAGAACAGCTACCGGTCAGCACATAACCGTCCGAGGTGAAATGGAGGTGGATCTGAAGCTAGGCAACAAAATTTGACGACTGCATCTTGGGCCTAGACTTCATGCGGAAGTATCGCTGCGAGATCGATGTCTTGAAGTGTGGCTCGGAAGAAGTCTTCATAGAAGGTGCAACTTCAGGAAAAGTGTACTGCCTGAAGAATGTCATTCTTCACCCGCGGTCGGAAACGGTTGTACCAGTTTGTCTACCAGGGAATTCTGGTCGAGGGAACCGCTGCGTACTAATCGAAGGCCTAGAGAAAGAGGCCTCGTGGAAGATTGCACGAACCTTGGTAAGGGGTACCAAAGTTGCATCAGTAGGCGCACTGAATGCAAGTGACAAGGAAGTGTCGCTCATGAAAGGGACGGAATTGGGCACCTATGAAGGAGCGGCTTGGATGCGTAGATGTCAAGAGCAACCTACCAGCGCCAAGGTTCAGGGTGCACGATTCGACGTGTCTTCACTTTTGGAGGACTGCCAAAGTACCCTGTCAGAAGAAGAGAAGACCAAGGCTAAGAAGATGTTAAACCAGTTCGCTGATATTTTCTCGACCAGTGATGCCGACATAGGGAAGACAGCACTAGTCCAGCACAAAATAAACACAGGAAGTGAAGCACCGATTCGCCAGCGACCAAGACGTGTGCCAGTGGCACGGGAACGTGAAGTGGAAGCTATGATCGACGGTATGGTGAAAGAAGGCGTAATCGAGCCTTCGTCCAGCCCGTGGTGCTCTCCAGTGGTGTTAGTTAAGAAGAAGGATGGCAGCATGCGCTTCTGTGTAGACTACCGCCGATTAAATGACATCACGAAGAAGGACAGCTACCCACTGCCAAGGATCGATGACACTCTGGATACGCTGACGGGGATGAAGTAGTTTTCTACATTAGATCTAAAAAGTGGCTACTGGCAGGTGGAAATAGATCCTCGAGACAAAGAGAAGACGGCATTCTCCACAGGCAAAGGATTGTGGCAATTTAACGTCATGCCCTTTGGATTGTGCAACGCTCCGGCTACTTTTGAGAGACGAGTGGAGCGAGTGCTTATGGGACTGATTGGAGACGCCTGCTTGGTCTACCTGGATGACATCATCATCGTGGGGCGCACCTTCCAGGATCACCTTCGAAACTTGGAGCAAGTGCTGTCAAAGATACGAGGAGCTAATTTGAAGCTGAGTCCGAAGAAATGCGCGTTATTCAGACGGCAAGTGAACTTTCTAGGACATGTGGTCTCGGAGAACGGTATTCAAACTGACCCGGATAAGATCATTGCCGTGAAGGAATGGCCAGTTCCAGAGAACAAAACGCAGGTCAGAGCATTCCTCGGATTATGCTCCTACTATCGACGGTTTGTGAAGAACTTTGCTGACATTGCTCGACCTCTTCATAAGCTCACCGAAGACAGAGTGCAGTTCTGTTGGAATGAGAGCTGTGACGTTGCATTCCAGAAGCTTAAGGAACATCTGTGTACTGCACTTATTCTAGGCTACCCTGACAATGAGCATGAATTCATAGTTGACACAGATGCCAGTAACACCGGAATTGGCGGCGTGCTGTCACAGAAGAAGGGTGATCAAGAAGTTGTTATAGCATACTTCAGCAAGGCCTTATCCAAACCCGAAAGAAACTACTGCGTCACCAGGCGGGAACTCTTGGCTGTAGTAAAGACATTGCAGCATTTCAACAAATACTTGTTGGGCCGCAAATTCCACCTGTGAACCGACCATGCAGCGCTGAAATGGCTACTTCAATTTAAGGACCCAGAAGGACAAGTAGCTAGATGGATTGAACTACTGCAAGAGTTTGATTTTGTAATACAACATCGCAGCGGCAAGTCCCATGGTAACGCAGATGCACTATCGCGTAGGCCGTGTCCCGACCAGTGCAAGCACTGTAGCCGACAGGAAGCAAAGCAGGCAGCGCTAGTGAGGATGTTAAAGACGGATCTAAGCGACGAATGGAGAGAAGCTTTGCAGAGTGCTCAGCGAGATGACAAGGATGTACAGCCGATTCTTGAATGGAAGAAATCAGATGCGCCTAGGCCCAAATGGAGTGATATCGCAGCAATGAGCCCCATCACCAAGAGTTATTGGGCACAATGGGAAAGCTTGGTCGTCCAGGATGGAGTTCTGTGCCGCAAATGGGAAAACGCTCGCGGTAACCAGTGCCATTTGCAAATGGTAGTGCCCAAAACTAAGGTGCCGGAAGTCTTGCAGCTCTATCACAATGGTGCTTCGGGAGGTCACATGGGAGTTAAGAAGACCCTTACTAAGATTCGGGAGCGGTTTTATTGGCTCCACTGTCGAGATGACGTCGAGGATTGGTGCCGCAAATGCACAAGTTGTGCGGCTGTCAAGGGGCCACATACTCGAAGCAGAGGTGCATTAAAGGTGGACAATGTGGGAGCTCCATGGGAGCGCATAGCGTTGGATGTCGCTGGGCCGTTTCCTGAGAGCCAGGACGGAAACAAATACTTCTTGGTTGTGATGGATTACTTCACGAAGTGGCCTGAAGTGTTTGCAATCCCAAATCAAGAAGCTACCACAGTGGCTGATAAGCTGGTGCATGAAGTCTTTTGTCGGTTCGGGGTGCCCTTGGAAATCCACAGCGATCAAGGCCGGAACTTCGAATCTGAGGTG
Source organism: Euclidia mi (assembly GCA_944739405.2). Lineage (NCBI taxonomy): Eukaryota > Metazoa > Arthropoda > Insecta > Lepidoptera > Erebidae > Euclidia > Euclidia mi. Next base: position 64,610,291 of record OX123190.2, read on the forward strand.
TTCAAGGAGACTTGTCGCGTAATGGGTGCACATAAAACCAGGACCACGGCTTATCATCCGCAATCAGATGGCATGGTTGAACGGTTTAACCAATCACTGGAAAGGTACCTGGCGAAGGTCGTGGAGAGCAAACAAAGAGATTGGGACAAGCACATCCAACCATTTCTCCTGTCATATCGCAGTGCGGTCCACGAAACTACAGGAGTAACACCAGCTTTTGCCAATTTCGGTAGAGAGCTCCGTTTACCTGCAGACCTTATCACCGGTATTCCACCAGAATCTCCACGCAATATAACGGATTACGCAACCGAGCTACGTAACAGGATGAACGACGTATACGAGCACATCAGGGAATCTGGACAACAGATGTCTGAGAAGATGAAGACTCGCTACGACCGGAAGGCAAACAACAAAGGCTTCGATGAGGGATCATTGTTGTGGCTTCATAACCCAGTACGAAGCCAAGGAAAATCGCCTAAGTTACAAGCCAGATGGGACGGGCCATATCGCATAATTACCAGGATGAACGACGTCACCTATCGAATCCAGAAGGGGTCGCGAGGTGCACCGAAGATAGTTCATGTGGACCGGTTGGCTCGTTACTATGGGTCTAACGATGTTCGAGACGAACACGTTTAAGAGGGAGGCCGTGTTACGAATTGAAAATAACGCCATCTATCAGTAAATGGGAGAACTACATGAGATTAGATGTATCGGTTGTTTAAGGCTGTTTCATCTATCCTCTAATAGATGGCGTAGGTGTAAATTGAACATTTACGCAATTCTAGAAACACCTTGCACGTTTCCAGAAATATCGTGAGTCGTCTCGAAAAGCCTAGTTATGTGTTCCGGCCGGTATAAATACCAGGCAGACGCGCGAGTCAGGACAGTAACAATTGAATAGCGAAGCGATCAACAAGAAGCGAAGGGAAGTAATTCGGTAGTGTTTAGTGTTGTTCTAGTGGTGTGAATAGTGTGTTTTATTAGTGAAGTGAAAATTAAGTGTGTGTATCTAGTGTTATTGTGTTAGCGAATAAAGTGCAGTTTTTCTGGCATAGTGCATATAATTTATCACGAACCCCAGCTCGTAACACTATTCAATGTTTCATTTAAACTATAAGAATAAGGCAAAGCAAGAGTTATAAATTTGCATTCAAATTTGCTATGAAGCGATAACATAACTTCTGTCAAATTAAATATATCTTTTTTACCACCGTTGGCTTGTCACCGTTGGGCTATCACCATATGTGATAATTATTGTAGACTGCCTATCAAATATTGTTGTATTTAATGTATTAATTAGATATGTAAACGAAGACCCTGGATAACAATAATTGATAGTATTGTGTTGTGTCAGCTCACAATTTATTAAACTACCTAAACCTACACCAAGCCTATCTGAGAATATATAAACTTTATTTGTGCCAGTTTTCTTACCTAAAGAAGACTTACCTGTTCTATTATTCTCTGAACAAGTACTTTTATCACTATCGCAAATGGGTAATGTTGGTTTTATGATATTCAAACAACTATTAGTATTTGTTAAGGCCTTTACATATTCTAAATTTTGTCTCCCCACTTGTGCAATCTCATCATATTTCCTAATATACTCCTGAACCTCATTTTCATATTGCGTGTTCATTCTACTTATTTGAGATTGTAAGGAATTAATTTGACTTTTAAGATCCCTAGTATGTTTGTCATATAACGTATTGCCATTAATCAACTCTGCATTGTATTTGTCTAACTCTATTAACAAATCTGAACGCTCAGAAACTAAACATTTATATTGCTGAGATGTTATCTTAGTTTTCCTATATTGCTTTAGACTAAGAATGAGTTTCCTAATATGTTTATTTAATTTATTATACTTTCTATGCCGTTTCAGACAATTCATGTTTATTTTTAATTGTTTTGAATCTAAGCCTAATCTATTACCTACAACCTCTGAGTAAAGGTTCTGAGTTTTATTACTGTTTAATATCTCTACAGTTTGTTCTAGTGATTTAATCTTAGTGAATGATTGTTCTAAACAGCATTCTAGTTCCCTAATGCGACTCATAGACCATGAATGGTCATCATTGCTAGCGGTCAATAAATGAATTTCTTCCTGTAACCTATCTCGCTGGGCCAGTGTGTCCATATACTCGATATGGAGTTCTGCGAGTTGAGCCTACAGGTTGGAAACCCTATCGTTGACAATCCTGATGTCCTCTTCACAGTCTGCACGCTCCCTCAGTAGATGATTATTCTCCTCCTGGCACTTCTTTAATTCCACCAAGGTTACTCTCAGCTTGTTTTCTAGATCCTTCGCTGTGGCCTTCCTGGTCATCATAGTGCTCATTGTGGAATGGCTCATAGCCAAGGATATGCCAAACACCTATACCACCAGAAAAATTATCAAGATGTTAGAGAAGAGATAAAATAGTAATGAGTAGAAGTTTATAGATAATAAGTAAATAACTATATATAAAAATTAATTATATTATAGCTAGAAGGACAGTAGATAAACAACAGAAAGGGAAAATATTATTTAAAGGAAATAAATTAAAGGTGCTATTCAATTTTTTATTAAGTAGGCAAAATATGTAGGTAGAAAAAATAAAAATATAATCGTGACAAATTTACTAATTTATAACAATTTTTATATTAAATTCTGGAGATATTATATATATGGGCCTTGTTCAAGATATACACACTTAAAATAAATGTGAAGTGTAAGTGTAGTCGGTGTTTGTATGGGGCGTTTGTTCAGTCTTCGATTTTGCTTCCACGTTTTTGTCAAGCAAAAGGAGACAGAAACTGTGCCAGTGTGTGATGGACGAAGCTCACGTTTGTGTGAGCCGAGTAAATGTGTGATGAGGAGTGTAAGTTAATAAGTAAAATACTCCCCGGGTTTAAAGATGATTTCAAATCCGTCCGTTGACAGCTGGTAGTAGATCTGTCCGCCAAAAACTGTTTGTATCGAGGTTTCAAACACCAAACTGAATGTCTTTCACACTTTACTTTACTATTTACTTTCTATTTAACAACAAAAATTAGATATAAGCATTAAATATTCATTTAAAATTAAATAAAACTTTTAAAATTACGGAGCAACGTAATTTTACGTCTGACGTTTCCAGTGTTGCCAGTGTTGCTTTTGAGGTATAAGGTGTGGGTGTTGCTCCAACTACCGGGAGAATTGGATGGGATTCTACTTATAGGAGATAGGATTTTCCTTAACTCCAGGAGGGGCCTGGACGCACGAGATATGTAGCTACCGCTAGCACCGTAGGAAAATGAATTCGGTAGTTTTTGAATTTATCGCGTTCATACTGCCTAGCAGACGCCGATCTTCATTTTACAATATTTATGTAACATTCTACCTATATTTACATCAGCAAGAAACCAGTAAGACCAAGAACCAAGTTGGCGACAAAATGAAAATTCAGATTTTTTAAATTTACATTGCTATTTAATCTATGGTGCAACTAACTAGAAATTCAATTAGAAGCAGGCTAACAATTTTGAAGTAAATGAATGAGTCTTAACGCTTTAGCAAATTGGACAGTAACAGAACTATAGAATTTGTTAATTCGTAGGAAATGAGTAAGGTAAATATTTAGTATATTGCATTTATAAAATTAGTTGTCATTGATCTAAATCATCATGCTCATAACGTTATCCCAGTATCATAATCTGGGGTCCGCTTTCTAGTCTAACTGGATTTGGCTGAATATTAGCTGTCATTGATCTAAATATTAGAAACAAATGATTGATATCGAGGATATTTTTTATATTTTAGCCTATATTTTGTATTCTTCGTTTATTTTAGCTTTATGTTAGGTAAACCTTTTAGTTTGAGGGCTGGTTCAAACTAAATCCAACATTGACGATACGTCAAAAGACGTTACGTCATGACGAATGGACGTTCACATTTCATAAACAATCATATTTTTACAGTCATAATTTTTAAGTTACATTCATTTTGTGATTTAGAGTTGCGTTTCACTTAAGCTGGCAAATATTTGATATTTTCGAGGCTTAAAAGACATAAATTATTTTGGGGTGTAATGGGACAATGCACCTATAATGTACCTAATAGACTACAGGAAAGTGGGTGATCAGGCAACAAACAGTCTATAGTCATGCCAGCATTTGCTATGTCTGGAATGTCGTAGACCTCGAATGCCAGAGTGAGTTTAGCTGAGCGGCGGTCGTACGGAATGCGCTTTGATGCGGTATGGTAGCAATGCACGGTGCATGGCTAAGTCCTTTAACCCGCCATTGGTGACTCACGTGTCTGTGAGACCAGGTGATTTTAAAAGCTCCAATAACTTTTTCTCCCGCCGTCGATTTGTTTTGTGATTTTCAGTAGCTGCCGCGCCCCGCACCGTTAGTCCACTGCACGACAGCAGCGCATACTCATAACCATACATTTTAGCGCAAAAACGTTTCACTACTGATGGTCGCGGTCTCATCGCAATTAGCTGTTGGTTGCATCACCTTCATTACATACATATATCTGCACACACAGAGCTATACCTACGGTATATTACAGCCAGCGCAAATTTGCGGACAGCGCGGGCACTATATTGAGGACTTGCGACCGGCCCGTGCATGCTGATGATGATTTTACAATACTGCAAGCGGCTAGTGCATTCCTTTGTTTATGTTGTGACATTTTATGGCAAAGGTTTCGTTACACAAGTATAACATGGAACTTCCAAATTGTTCATTAGTGTTTTCTAATAATTACTTGAACTTGAATTTTGAGACTATTATTTGGTCCCTTGGAGGGTGAGGAAACAGATATTTAAGCTTAATTTGTTATATTTTGTAGTATACTAATTGGTATTGAATTACCTGTGATGGATAACCTGGTGTTGCCAGCATGTATATACATTTAATAAGATACAAAATCAGCAGAATTTTCAAACAAACATCCACCATTCTCCCATTAATAACTTAAATAAGTTAAGTTATTAATCAGAGGCATGTATAAAATCCTTCCTTAAAAAGATTGATTTGATAAACCATCTCTTGTAAGTGTGCAAATATAATTGTGATGGATCGCCCTATCTAAACTATGATAACGACATGTGTTTTATTCCTTATTACGTGGAGATTTTGCTCTGAATGTGTGTAGAGCCTTTAGTATAATTATATAGTTCAAATATTAGTCTGTCATGTTACTGCTGGAAAGAGACCAAAATATATTCTAATACCGTTTAATATATAGAACGGTTATAACAGTCTCAATGGCTCCCTTTTATTTATTTACTTTTTTTGGATAGACAAACAGTTACATATTGTGTCTTAAAACTAATCTTCTTAATATCTAATCTGTATTAACATATATAGCTATAAATATGCAACTCACACCGTCATCCACAACTTATAATTAATTAATAATATAATAGGTATTTTTAAAATTTTAAGTGTTCTTAGTGTGTTTATGTAGTTACAAAAAGCAGTCATGTGATTCTATCAACTCATTAGTATTCATGTTCTGGATTAGAGCGCTACGAAATCTGTTATGAGACATAGCAAACATATCATAAGTAGTAAAATATTAGTTGTAGTTATTACTTATTCGCCGGAATGGCGCACGGACTCCAGCATTAGTTCGACATGAAGTGACAACAAAAAGTGGATGTGTGCGCACCTGCCTGCCGCCTTATAACTGTTCGGGGCACAACATAGCACAGTCTATAAGTAAAACAAGTGCATTCATATCTGTTGTTACACAAGTCAAAGAGTAGCATCATCTCGAGATATAGCCTTCTGGACTTCAGAGTCATCAGTCTATATTTTGCAAGTAAATCTTTGTGTTCTTGAAACATTTGTAATGCATAGATCTAAGAAATTTGCGTTTTACCTTTTCCAAACTATCTATGGGTTTCACACGACTATAGCATATTCGAGCTGTGATCTTATCAACAATTTATAAAGGTGAGTGTGAGTGCTTACGCGTTTAAATTCCTTTGTTGACCTCATCACAAAACCATACCTACGATAAGCATTGTTAATTATGTTGTTAATATGTAGTTCCAAGTGCAATTTGTCATCAAGTAACACTCCAAGAACCCGAATCGAAGTGACCTTAGTCAAAAATGTTTCATCTAAATTATAATTGTATGACATGCGATTTGTATTGAACATTTAGATAGATTTAAATAGAGTATTTTTCTTGTACAGTATGCCGAGAACCTGTCCAGATCCTCCTGTAACAAATTACAATCTTGGTGTGTTTTAATAGATTTGAATATTTTCAAATCATCACCGTAGAGTAGGAATTTTGAATGCTTAAAACACGCACCAATATCATTTATAAAAAGAATAAACAAAAGAGATCCTTCGGGCACGTTAAATGAAATTTTGACAGTTATTGATTTTGACTGGTATCCCTTAATTACAACATTTTGAGACCGATTTGTTATATATGACGTGAACTAACGGAGTAAGTCACCCCGGATGCCATTGAAAGCTAATTTTCTTAAAAGGTAATCATAGTCCACCTTGTCAAAAGCTTTTCGAAAGTCGGTGTAAATTGCGTCAACTTGTACTTGTAGATCTAAGTCATTTAAATATTAAGTTAGTGGTAGTTGACATTTTCTTTATAAAACCGTGTTGCTGCTCTATACTGATGAAGTACAACGTCTTATGAATTTCGTTAAACACCAGTCTTTCAAAAAGCTTCGACAAAGTGGACAGAATAGAAATAGGGCGATAGTTTTCCACAATTTGCTATCCCGACCTATGCACAGAAGTTATATTTGCTCTTTTCCATATACCAGGGAAACTGCTTTCAGTTAAACATCTATTAAATATAATACTGAGTGGTATAACAATACTACTTACTGTTTTTTAAGGAAATAGGGTGGTATATATGGGCGCAAATTAATATGTAATGATTATATTGTTACGAAAATGTTAATAATATTTAATATTGATATTTAAATAACTATTTGTGAACACAGAACTGAGAACTTCACTACTTTAGAATATTAGACACTGTATTGACTGCATCACTGTTTTATAAAGATTGGGTATTTAATTTATCGCTTCATTATTAAGATAACTCCAGAAACTTTCAAAGTAAAATAAATTAGTTTTAAATAACATTATTCTGACACTTATTTTTATGTTTACGGTAATAAATAACATGCGCTTATATTTGCATCCTGTTGATAACGTTTGGTTATTTAAATAAATTTGTTATTCGTGTAAAATAAATCAATTGCTGTTGTGCAAAATGCATTACAATATTAATGTCGATTTTTTATTTATATTTTATAATTAATTGTACAGTAATTTCAATTATATGTTGAAAAGGAAGTGGCAGTTAAACATTAAGTGTAATGAAGGTAAGTTTATAAAAAGGACTGTAGCTCACATTTAAATTCAATTCTGTGCTACAAATCGTCTGAAAATAAACTAAAAAATATTACGTGAGTGTTTTTATTATAATGGAGTCTGGACACGATAACCCTGGTGTATCGCCGACAGCAGCGGTGGGATAAACGCCCCCTAAGAGACTTCGGGATCTACGCTTGGCGCGAGAGTGATGGGTCTCTTGGCTTAGCCGCTATTACCAATGATGACCTGAATACTGATGCGACAAGCGCTTGGAAGCCATGTTTGGCGCTAGTCAACCCTAATCGGAGACCGCACGGTGTGTCGGAGTTATGGCGAGCACGTCTACACTTCACGTGAGGCCACGCGTCATCGAGAGCGACAGAGCGACTACGACGGGGTGCACGCACCGGGGTATGCCGTGGCGTGAACGCTGTTCTGCTCCGAGTTCTACCAGAGGTATTTATACAGAGCTGATTTGATTAGAGTTTTTGAGAATCATCCTAATTTTATAAATGATGGTGCTTACACGATTACCTACTATCCCCGTAAGGATTACCAGATAAACATTATACAGTCAAAATTACGAACGTTACACCCCAAATAGAACTTATAGGTAACTGTTGTTTATCCAGGTTTGGTACATAGCAGTGCTACTGTGCTTATAGTCATGTTATGCCGTCGGCTGGGGCTCTTGTCTGTTTATTAATCGTTAGGCCATGTCGGAAACTCTCTGTAAAACTTACTTATCTACACAAGAAAGAGAAAAAGCTTTGTTGTTATGTGGTTCTACTTATATAATTATTAGTAAAGAACTATATAACTGCTCTTTTCATGTTGAAGCTCTGATATAGATCCATTGTATAAATTACCTGGTTTGCTTTCAGTTTAAATAAGCTAAGTAATTGATGTGCTGAATATGAATTCAGTTGATAGTCAATAGGTTATCTCAATAGTAAAACATCAAAGGAATCAAAACATTATTTATAGCCCTTGGTTACAAATTACATAAAGCTATCTAACTGCATTACTTATGGCTAGTGCTCACGGCGCGATTATATGAAGCCTCTCTTAATAAATGACTTTCCACCACAAAAATAATTATTTGCATAAAACCAATTATAAAAAATAAAAAATGTTAATTATTGCTCGCTTAATAATGTGCCCGGTAGATGGCAATAGGCTCGCCCCCTATTACATTGGGACCGAAACATATCTGGCGAAGTGTGGGTGTGTAATACACCTCTGCCTACCCCTTGGGGGATAAAAGGCGTGAAGATATGTTATGTTATGTGTTATGCATAAAACCAGTAGTTTCACAGATAAGTGCATTCAACAAAACAAACTTCAGTTTTATTATATTAGTACAGATATATTCAGAAGGTAGATATAAAAATAAATTTGTGTTACACTAATAAAAGCTAATAATTATTTGTAAAGTTACAAAATAGGTTTTATTATATATTTGTGGACTCTGTAGGTGCCTAGATGATTTCATTTTAACGTTATGTTGAAATTGTTACTGTCAACTTGCAGCTCAAGTTAAGGTTATATAATAAGACAAGGGAACCCGACATATCTTAATATTTGTCGCTTAATTTTATACCTGTATAGAATAGTTTGTTCCGACCATGATAAGTCCTTGCTTAACCTGAACTACTGAAGCTGGAAACATGAGATCTGGACAGTAGATTCCTTTATGCCAAAGCAAATAGTAAGGTTCCTTTATACAAAGCCTCCTCTTAAATTATAATTTAAAAAATGGCATAATGCAGCCCACCCAATTAGCCAGTGGAAAATGTATTGACCACATCATACACAATGTCCGTGGCAGTAAATGTGACGTACTAGATCTTGCATTATCAGACCATACCGCCCAAATAATAAACTGCCCAGTAAAGAAAACATGTACTCTTAAATATTGGTACACGCTAAAGCGTGACTTTTGCTCAGAAAATATGACAAAATTTATTGAATGCATTCGTAACCTTAGCTTTGATGATTCTTATCAATGTAGCAATCCTGAAGACGCATTTAATTACTTTTATGATTTATTCAAACTTTTTTATGACCACTGCTTTCCCATTAAAAAAATAAAAATCACTACACGTAAGAAACCCTTATGGATTTCTAAAGGTAAGGTAAGGATTGTGTAGTAAGCGTAAACGAGCCATATTATGGCAGTTCAGGCATAACTCTGCTACTAAGAATCGACAATTGTTAAAAGATTACACTACTCGGTTGAGGAAAATTATTGCATTTACACAGAAAGCTCAAAATAACTATAGAATTAATACGGCCAAAAATAAATGTAAAGCTTCCTGGAAAATTATCAATAATAATAACATGTCCTCTCCAGATGCTAATATGACTCCGAATATAGCTGTTGTACAAAATGCGCTAATTAAAGACCCTCAACTTATTGCAGAGGCTTTTAATGACTTCTTCATTGATGGAATTGACAGTACTAAATTCAAATTAAGATCCTGTAGTACGAATATTGCCAGAAACCCAAATTCGATTTTCATCTCACCAACAACTCCATGAGATATATTTCACACAATAAACTCGCTAAATAACACCAACAGCCATGGGTATGATGGCATTATCACGGGTGTAGTCAAACGTGTTGCTCACATAATAGCACCTATTATGAGCCATATCATCAATCTCTGCATTGAACATGGTCACTTCCCCGAGAAATTGAAAACTACGATAATTAAGCCAATTCATAAAAAGGACGACAAAAATCTTATGGAAAATTATAGGCCAATACCTCTTATTCCTATATTTTCAAAAATTATAGAAATGGTCATACATAATAACCTGTATTATTTTTTCGAAAAGTACCATCTCATAGCAAAGGAGCAGTACGGCTTCAGGAAACGTAGATCAATCAACACTGCGCTATACGAAGTTATGCAAATGATTATTACAAATGTAGACAATAAAACTCCAGTTGTGGCTCTCCTCATGGACATGTCCCGGGCATTTGATTACGTTGATCACGGTATACTTTTGGATAAGCTGAAGCGCTATGGAGTCAGAGGAAGTGCTCTTTGCCTTATAAAATCCTATCTTACAAATCGCTCTCAAATGACAACAATAAGTAGAATATGTAAAAATACCCTAACGGATACTACGTACACTTCTCGAGCCCGTGGGATTATGTCTGGCGTGCTCCAGGGTAGTCTGATTGGTCCGCTATTGTTCATAATGCATATCAATGATATGCCGAAAGTCACCAAATATAATATGACATTGTACGCTGACGACAGCACTATAATCTATACAGGAAATGACATAAGTACTCTCGAATATGATATAAATAACGACCTAAAAATATAATTAATTGGCTTATAAATAACAACTTAAAAATCAATCTAAATATAACGAAAATAATGACATTTAATCAACGTACTACTAAAATAAATCTTACCATACAATACGAAAACACTACTGTCTGTGAAACAAACATCACAACATTTTTAGGTCATCAATTAGACTGTCATTTGACATGGGAACAGCACATAGAGAGCCTTACAAAAAAATTAAATTCATTTGCATATTATGCTCTTTATAAATTATCAAAAATTGTAAGCCGCCATACTACACTATTGACTTACAATGCGTACGTCGCCTCTGCTCTTCGGTATGGTATTATCTATTGGGGCAACTCAAATGGCAGGGATATAGTTTTCAAAGCTCAAAAAAAATGTATACGATCATTCTGCAATCTACAAACAACAGATAGCTGCAACCTCTATTTAGAGAGTAAAAGATATTGACATTTTCATCGATGTACATTTATGAAATGGTAGTATTTGTAAAAAGTAACTGGTATTTATTTAAAACCCTGCGCTCTCGGCGGCATCAAAATACTATCTGTGTTGCACCCCATAATACGGCATTGTTCGGCAAATCGGTACTCGGTATGACTTCTAAATTATACAACAACATACCGCTGCAAATTAGGACCCAGGAATGTTTAGATTCTTTTAAAAACACTTGTTTATATTTTTAGTAAATAAGTGTTACTATGTATTCTATCTCCGATTTTTTAATGGATAAACAGAGGTATGAAGGGCCGACTTATTAATCTAGGATCGAATCTAGGACCTTATGATATTTTGTATGGACTAAATTATTAAGTATTATTATTTTTATATTTTTATGTAATTTGACATTTCAATCTTATGATTAAGTTGTTCCGACACTTAAATTCTTATTATTTTGGTTTATTTATAATAGCATTATTGTTCAATTGTAATCCGAATATTGAAACCTTTTAATATAATTCCATATGACATTTTGTACGCCAAGCATCGGCAAAACATAGTTAGCACTTTTACCATGTTAACATCTGTGTGTACATAAAAACCTATGTTTACAAATTGAATAAATGAAATGAAATGAAATGAAATTATGGACATAGGCACTCACTTAGGTTCTATAATAGTCCACCTCTAAGCATTTTTGGTTGGAAGTCTTAAGGCAGGTGACTGCTAATCTTTTATAAATACCAAGCCTTAGTGTTTTACTTTGTAAATACAATTTATTTTATTTGAGAGTTAATTTGCAAAGTTAGTTGCATCTATATTCAAGATGGCAACCAGTGATAAACCAATAAAATTTAGTGGCAACCTTATTGCTTAGCTCTTGTGGGATACAAGACAGTTAGGAATATGATTATTAGGATAATGGTAAGTGGGTGTAAAGAACATGATGTGAAAATCCATATTCTCATTTCCCATTTAGCAGTATTTATTCTTAGCAAATAAAAGTAATTGTATGGACTACTCATGCTTTATTTCTAAGTCAGTTGGGATTAGTCAGTTTAAGTTTATTTATTCAGATAAACAATTATTAATTGTGTATGAATTAATAAGAATTACATTACACCACATGTTAACAGTTTAAAATAAATATTAACATTATTTAGAAAATTCCCTTAAATATAACGTCAAATAAAACTATTGGTATAAACCATATTTACTATACACATTAATAATTAAACAATACATAAAATTAAAGTTGAATTACATAATGAAAGAGTAGACAAATGATAAATAAAAACATTCATTTCAGAAAGAAAGGTCTATTTATATAAATAAATAAAATGTTGAATTAATTATAAAATACTAATATCTGAATGTCTTTATTAACTTTTATGGTTTATTGTGGTAAATTTCTTAACTGAGTGGAATCATTTTTAGAAATAAGACGGCACTAATCTTGCTTTGTAATATTGGTAGCTTGTAAATTTCTCTTTTATGGCTCAGTTGGCAAACAGTTCAACAATTTCACAGCTTGCACTATGCCTAAAAATATTCAATATTGGATTAAACATGTTCTTACATGAAAATTAATTATAGCACTAGTATTTTTGAAATCCTTGGATCTGCATGGTTTGAAATCATTTCATATTTATCACCAACAGTCTGACTGTTCACGGCTGAACATAGGCCTCTCTTTGTTCTTGCTATTTTGTTTTCCTGCTTGATGTGAATAAAACTTATTTTGAATATATAAAGTTTTAACTGTTTTATCAAAACTGCAAAATATGGGTATCCTGATAACTTTATATTTGACTATCTAAAATGGCACTGTCAGACAGAACCTGAGAAAATTCAGTGTCTTTTGTATTTTACCTTATGCGTAAAATATGGGCTCCAACACTGTTTTAGCAAAGATAACTATAACATCAAATCTAACTAGACCAATGCACAGTTTGAACATGCCTGATATATATATATATATATATATATATATATATATATATATATATATATATATATGTATATATATATATACACTACTATTTTTTAATTAGTACAAAAACTTTAAGGACAGATTAGCGAAGATATTATTATCATATATGTGACGCAAGAATTTCATAATATCAATAAAGATCAAAGTTATTATCATTTGTTTTTTGTAGAAAATCTCACTTAAATCATAGTCATATTTTACAATCCATTCACTTATTCATTGATAATTTATGATGTAGGTAGCCATAGCAAATAAAATGAAGAAAAATAATAAATGTAGGTAGTTATTTTTAATTTTGTTAATTCTACCCTTTCCTTCATACTTCATTCGGGCTTAGGACCGGTAAAATTTATCGTTTAACAAGTAATTAAATACGAAGGTATGTAATTAGAAAGCAAACAAATATCAAAATAAAAGATGCTGTTCTGGACTCAAAGAAAAGAGTAATTTTGGCGTATTTATGAAGTTAGAATCATCTGCTATTTACACATATTATTTTATCATCACCATGTCAGCCTAGAGACGTCCACTGCTGGACATAGGCCTTCCTCAAGGTGTGTGGAGAACACAGACCGATTTTGAGCCGCCCGCATTAAATTATTATTTACTTAAGTTCGTATTATTTACTAAACTTACAAGTATTTCTATTGTCCTTCGAAATGTCCACCACCGTTGTCAAAAGCATCCAATATGCACTGTTTTAATTATTGTTTGACACTGACCGGTTCACTTTTGTACACTCACAATAAGATGTCCATGGGTACACAGCTGCACTCGCGATTTTCCCACTCAAAAAGTACGCACGAAGCATAGTTACATACTCCCGTGATATGATAGGCCATCGCGTCGGGCAAACGTAGACAAACAATTAACTTTTGCAACGAAATTAGATACGCTCACTTTCGCTAGCAATTTAGCAATGTTTGTCGCATCGTCGGGGCGTGGCGCAGGCGCAGGAGGGGGGGGGGTTTGGTGGGAAAATTTATCAATGGTTCATTTTACTATGACAGTATGCAGGTCGGTCGTAGTAGTGCTCTGTTAAATTTTTTGTACTAATTACAAAATAGTGGTGTGTGTATATATATATATATATTTTATAGACTCACGCCTGTATCCCCGAAGGGGTAGGCAGAGGTGTAATATTACACCCACATTTCGCCAGGAATTTTTTAGGTCCCACGTAATAGGGGGCGAGCCTATTGCCGTACCGGGCACATTACCAGACTCCGAGCTGCTACTGAGAATTTCCTAACGGAAAAACCCAATAACACTTTGCCCGACCCGGGAATCGAACCCGAGACCTCACCTCCCACGCGCACATTTATGCCGCGAGATCAACGAGGCAGTCCGAGACTAACGAGGCAGTCTATATATATATATATATATATATATAGCTAAATAGACCGCACCACTTTTTGTTAGAGTAGAATTTTATTACATCTACAGTTACGAAGGTTCATGGAACTAATACTTGGGTGGGAAAGGTTGCCCACCACCTGCCTTTTGAGTGTTGCAGGTTGATGATGACATCCTGGCAGATGACCTGGACTTAGTGTGAAGAGAGGATGGACGAGCGGTCCTTTACTGATTAGCATTGTTTGTTAACCTTTGTTGCTGATCAACATCAACAATTGTATGAGCAGCTTGACCGTATGGGCGAAAGATTCGTCAGATACCGATTTACGTGGGAGAGACCGCTACCTCCTCTACTGTCGTTGTTGGACCTATGTAATTGCATTGTATTGATATAACTGATCATGACGACCGATGATGATTATTTTATGTATATGCATTGATGTGTTTATGCGGCGAATTTTGCATTTATGTGTTTGAGACAAATTTTGTTTTTCCTATCCAACATCCTTCCCAAAACGCTGGCTGGCCACCATGCGTATTCTTGATCCTGGTCTTGTTGGCTAGATCCCGTGATGGGTGATGCTGTGTGTTGGCTAGATCCCGTGATGGGTGATGCCGTGTATTGGCTAGATCCCGTGATGGGTGATGCCGTGTGTTAGACAAATTTTATTTTTCCTATCCAACATCCTTCCCAAAACGCTGGTTGGCCACCATGCGTATCCTTGATCCTGGTCTTGTTGGTTAGATCCCGTGATGGGTGATGCCGTGTGTTAGCTAGATCCCGTGATGGGTGATGCCGTTTGTTGGCTAGATCCCGTGATGGGTGATGCCGTGTGTTGGCTTGATCCCGTAATGGGTGATGCCGTTTATGGGCTACATCCCTATGTGGGTGATGCCTGTGTGCGCTAGATCCCTATGTGGGTGATTAGATATATTTATGTACCTATATATATATATTTAGATATTATGATTATGTAAGATAGCAATGTATATAGTTAAAGTTAATAATCTGGTATGTTATTTAATGCATTAAATTTGAATTTATGTGACCGACGAATGAATATATTTACTATAATCATCTGCGCCTAATAGTGTAAATTGTTCGTAATCCGACACCCAGGCCTTGTTTTTTTTTATAAAAAAATCTTATTAATGACTTCGAGAACCAAATTGGATATTTGGATGAGCGTGATATAGCCAGTGGAGTATGAGCTTTTATGATTTTAAAAATTGTTTCATAAAATATATTCAGACATTCCTCGGCATTCCTCCGCAGTTGTTGTGCGATTTTTCATTTGTAAAAAATAGCGCAGTGTGCCATTTGTTATATTTATGAGAATTTATGATAGCGTTGAAGAACGAATTCATTTGAGGGCTGTCGAGGGAGATTCAGAGTCTTACAAATAGGAAGTGTTTACAAAACTGAGCACATAGTAAGTGAATTGGGTATCGCTTTCTCGAATTCCAATACTATCCCAACTGTTTAACAGAAAAATAATGATATTAACGAAAGAATAAAATCAAGGCCGTTTAACCTACAAGTTTATATTCTTCTTCTTCCATTTAAGAGCTTAGCTCTTGTCAGTGGAGCGATTGCCATTGCCTTCATTTTTCTGCCCGTTCTTTGACCTCTTGATTACTGACGTCAATGGAAACCTATAAGCCCTTTAGTAGTATAAAATAATTTATTTTATTTTTATTATTATAATTTAGAATATTATAGACTGGGCTGCCCTCGGTCACTACCCGACCAAACCACACCGGCGGCGCAGCGTTTAGTGCTACATAATAATATGTCTGTGTTACGAGTCCGCACTGGATTTTTAAGTGTAAACAAAAAATGTGCTCAAGATTTTTTTCAGTTCCTTGTGTCAGTTGGTTAAATACTTATATTCAAGCTACACAACATTTCAGGTTTCGATTACACTTATATGTACCTACACTGAACACTCTGTAACAGATTAATCAAATAAAATATTCTTTTTTTTTTGTTTTCGGGTTGGAAAATCGTCATGGAGTCCCTCCACCCTGGGGGAAGGGCGAAGGGGACTGTCAGACTCTTACTGACTAAAAACCAACCTGTGTTCCTCATGTACCCATGTGTCGGGTATCACCGAAGCATTCCTCGTTACCCCCCGACGGTTATTGGCCCGCCAGATGGTCAGGCGGGCTCCGAAAAAAAACCCCTTCGGCGGCGGATGAAGGTGTTGGGCTTCGCCGCCAAAACACCCAGCGGCCGCAGAGGACAGGGAGGACGGCAACACAACACCGTATCTCCTCTTCCTCTGTGGCCACACTGCGACGCAACAATGGTGCGGCCCCAGTTGGTCGTGGGAGATGGGGCGCGTGGCAACGCAACACCGACACGCCTCTCCTCTCGCGATCGCGCATGACTGCGAGGGACAGAAGAACTATCCCTCGCACCCGCATCATTGGACGCATCCTGCGCAGGCCTCCGTGAAGCCCACGCCGAGCGACCACACCCGGGATCTCGCTTAGCTTTACCGTGGGTGACCTAACCACGGTTACTGAGCCCCCCCCACCACGACAAGGTGGAGATCCCACGGGGGGGAATCAAAGAATATTTGGTTTGTAATTTGACAACTCAATAACTCTCTCTTCGCCCTTTATTTTAATTCCTCTGGCAGCAATAAATGTATGCCCTTAAATTCTTTTCTTTCCTCAAATTTAACGTCAATAAATCTTTAGTCTCTTATTGTTCCCTGTCAGCGCGACACTCCGTGGTATATGCTTTTGTTATTTAAAGAGACTGAGAAATATTAATTAAGCACCCAAAGTTATTTTCGTCGAGGACATACCAATGTATCTAATAATTTGACGTAATGAAATGTTCATATTTAGGTGCTCTATAATTGAAGTCTATTGTTAGAAATAAATATAAATTTCTATCTATCTATCTCTATCTATCGTCACGCCTGTCTCCCATTGGGGTAGGCAGAGACTATGGAACGCCAAATGCTCCGGTTCAAACACACCTCTTTCGCTTCCTCGACATTCATAAACCTCATCATACATGCTCGCCGGTTATGGGTACTTTTAATTTGGCCCTTTTTTAGTAAGTCACCTATTTGGATTTCTAATTTATATTTATATATTTGAAAGTTATTCCAGCGAGATTTAGGTTAAATCAATATTTTTCCTCGAAATTAAATTTTTAGTTTCTTAGAAATAGTGTTTTGTCGGAACGTAAATTTATAAACGAATGTAAGGAAAATAATTTTATTACGGGTGGGGCATTTTAATTGAGGCCTTGGAATGGGCCGAGGGCAATGCCGTTCAGAATTAATAATATATTACAGAACTAACGAATGTTTGCCTAATCTTGTTTATTGGAGTTCTTGTTTATCATATATAATATACTCAAGTACCAAGTATTGTTAGCTGATGAAGGAAAATGTCGTGATTAATCATATACGTCGCACGGGAGTTCTCCATAATGTGCCTGAAAGATATGATGTGAAGTCTGCCAACCCCCATAATGGCCATCGTGGTGGACTATGGCCTTGACCCTTCTCATAGTAAGAGGAGGCCTGTGTCCAGCTGTAGGTCAGTTAACATGCGGGGCAAATGATGATGATCCATGCATATTTGGCCAGCGTCCGTATCAAGCAATTTCCCAACGAACATTTGCCACGATAAAGATATTGACGTGCAGTTTTATATACTCATTTTATGAGCAGTACCCGTTGACTACAGCAGGTATAAGCACAACATTTGAAGAGCCATTGCAATACCAAGAACATAACTGAAATTTGTTAATAATATATTCTACCACAATAATATTCTACTACATTCACACAACACTATCTAGTCCCAAACAAAGCAGAGCTTGTATAAAATTAATAAGAATAAAGTGTAGCTTTGAGCGGGAATCGAACCCGCGACCTTTTGGCGTGGCAGTCGCTTACACTCCCGCTGCGCCAGCCGGTCGTCAATAGAAGATTGCCAAGCTTAATTAGGTATACTAAATCTCAACAAGTACCTTTTATGGATCAAATAACTTGAGCTCAAATTGTTATTGCCTATAATAATATGAGTATGTGGTTGGATAATAATTTAAACGGCAAAAGTTAATTTAAACTTCTGACTCGCACACACAGTCCAATTTTCTTGACTTATTCATACGAATTCAAACTTTGGCTGTGTTTAAACCTACGGTATCGAGCAAAGATTTAAACAAGATTTAAACTACGAGTATAGTTTGACAAAAAACTCAAGCAAGAAAAAGTCCAAATTTGAACCACACATGCTAACTAACAACAATAGGATTCAGTCCTGTGTCGCGGAGACTTTCAAGCAACGGCCACACAGAAGAAGGCCCCCAGACATCCATGTCTGGGAGCCCTCTTTTGTGTGGCCGTGCTCCAGCTTTAATTTGGAGATCACACAGATTGAGTGTAGAAACCGTAAATACACCAGCCTTATATGGAGACGGGTTTTTATTTTTTTATTAAGTAGATCTCGAACAATATATTATTGATGCAACTCTCATTCAACCACAATACAATTAATTTGTTTTTACTTTGAATGAAGAGTTAATCATTGCCATGTTGATAAAACTGTAGCTTAAACTGAACTAAGGTGTGAAATCTACTTACAGTTTTATAGAAATTCAGCCAACAATTTGGCTAATAGAATTCCACCTATATCCCGAGTATGTTGAGCTGATATCATATAGTGGATGGCCACGGCGCGGCACGTAGCGATGGGGTAATGATAAGTAATGAATCGAACATGACGATGCTCTAATAGCAAAATGGAAAGCAATCTCTGTGGGAAAGCGAAGTTCTATAACTCTTGTAATACGTGGATATGATTCAGTGCTCACTTTGTAGAACACGGGTTATGAATAGATGAATTAGTGATATGGACTTCGTAAGAGCGTACTAAATACGAGTTTTACAGAATAGAGTCGAAAATAATCGTTATGATACTATTATGTTACATGATTTGCGATAATAGGACATTGAGTATTAGGATATCTTGATGTCAATACTCTTCTATTCTCGAAATGTTAGTAGTAATAGTTGGAGGTTGCGGAGGTCAGACAGGCAGTCGCCCTGTGGAAACCTTATTTTCAGTCTGATCCAAATAGACTTGTAAGTGAACCCCGGGTTGCCCCTTCATGTTACGGATAAAAACGAAGAACGAAGAATTATGGCATAAACGGTTGCACTACAGTGCCGCAAAGTAATTATATAATTAAAGCGGCGACCAGGCGGCAGTCGCACTGTGGGAAATCTAATATTAAGTTTATCCGGTTAGGCTTAAAAGCGGTCTCTAGATCTGGAATACTAATGGGGTGACGATTGGATCTAGCGCTAGCATGGGTTTTAGTTTTATCCAATTTATATTATACCAGAAGACCGATAAGTGACTTTTCTCAAACCCATGAAAATCACGAGAAATCTCTGAAGAATTTCGTATATACAGGTTATGGTTTCTACATAAGATTACAGATAGTTCAACTCAGTTGTGCGCGCGGCCCTATGTGTGCGTGGGCTTGTAAATATACAACTTTCATTCGTGTGGCAGTGACGCGGCAGTCGTCGTCCGAGCAAGACTTGTTCTTATCGCTTTTTCTTACGGGTATAGTCGTTTACGAAAATGTCTAGCTCTTCACGGAGAAAATGTTTAAGGAGCCAGGTAAATATTTTTTAAATTTAGATGTAATTAATATTTACTATGATTATATATACGAAAAAAATTATCCTTGTTGACGTTTACGTATTATTAATTTAGACTCGAGATACCATTGATAAGGTATACGAATTTCTGAAAATAGATGCGAGAGATATATTGGAACTAGTAAGTGATCCAGTTTGCAGTGCAAGTCCTATTTTAATATCGAAATTAAGTGAACATTTAAATAGCGTGCGGAAAAGAACAGCAATGGCAGTGGGGGTATCACAGAGAACAATTACTACTATATTGGCTGAAGGTAAAGAATTTAACTCAAATTTAAATCTCCGCATAAAGACCGTAAAAAACGTTTAAAGAAGATAGAATTAGACAACTTTAACGTTGATGTTATACGTTCCACTATTTAAATTTACCATTTAGAACATCGCGAGTTACCTACCTTGCTAAAGTTGAAAAGAATATTTCAAGATAAACTTAACTATGATGGAAGTTTTCGACTCTGCGTACAGCTTTGTTAAAGTTGGGATACAAATGGCGAAAAACTGTGGATAACAGACGTGTTATTATAGAACGGCATGATATCCAAAAACTACGATTTTCCTACCTAAAAAATTTACTCAGATACCGTCTAGAAAATCGGTGTATCGTAGGTATATACAGATGAGAGCTACATTCAACCGGGAGGATGGTTACCGTTTATCTACATCTTGGAATCCTGTCATCAGCAAATGTAGACACCGACGAGGTGATATTACGCGCCAGTGTGAAGATACTATTAGTGTTGTGTGTCGAAGTACTGACAGTTTCGAACTTATAAATGTTAATAATTGTGAAGACCAAGTGCGGGTAGGTTCTGAAACCCGCACTTCTCGGAGGCAGCGCCGACGGACATCAGTCATCCCGTGTCCACGGCTGGTGTAACCCATGCCGAAACTTCGGGGCAATTAGAATGGTATTTCATCTTTCTTTTCGTTTAGTTAACACGATTCAGACCCGTTACATAATCATTAGTATGTGTACAAATCGTGGTAGTTTAAAAGTAGTTACATAGATAGATGACCGAGTCTTAAACCCAATATGATATAAAACAAAACTAAGCTGAAACTGAGACGTACTTACCACATGATGGGCACCTCATCCTGTTCGATGCTCGGTCCCAACAAGACCTGCAGAGGAGGTCCGACCGCGTGCACCCATAAGTCAAGCATTATTTGCTGCATATTTTCTACCTGCATAAAATACATAATACTGTATTAATTTACAAAAATAAACTTATTTATGTATATTAATCCATTATCTAGTACCTATAGTACAAGCTCTGTTTAGTTTGGGACTAGATGATGTCACGTGATGTGTAAGTATATGATAGATTATTATATTATTAAAATAGCTTCTAAACAATTTGTAGAATTTACGTATGCCGCTTTTAAGGCAAAGCCATTTGATATAAAATTAACTGTGTAAGAAACAAGCGAAGCCATTAGAAATAATGTAATGACATCTACTTAGATGGGTGACTGTCTGCTGACATTTACATCAGAGCGCTATCGTGTTTTGCAGAGCACGAAAAGCCAAGTCCCAAAAACAAGAATCCTTATGCCAATGCCATGTGATAGTGTAGAACAATAATATTAAGTCACGTGCCATAACATTTTATTAAGTCAAGTCAGTTGTGGTTGAAATAGTAATAAACAGGTTATCACAGCGCACATGACGCGGACGACCTGTGTACGCTGCGCGCCGGCACCGAGCTCGCTGACACCTGTCGAGTCGTACACCATGACGTAAGCTCAGTGGTAAAGTGGTCTCACGACAACAGTATCGTTCTTAATGATGATAAAACTAAGCTGTTGATGATACATTCCCCATATATACATCAGACTAAAACATGCCCTCCCATTATTACCCATAGCTATGAGTGTATGCATAAAAGCAATTCAAACTGTAAATGGAAACCAATAGAACAAGTAGAAAGTGTCACATATCTTGGAATGAAAGTAGATGAAAGTTTTTCATGGTCTTCACATATTGATTACATCTGTAGTACGCTAAGACTATTGCTATGTGAATTCTATCACTTAAGTTTTAAAGTTCCATCCAGCACCTTAAAATGTTTATATATGTCCCTAGTTGACTCAATACTGAGTTATTCTCTTGATTGTTAGGGTGCTTGTACACGATGCATGTAGCTGGAGCAAGTAAAGGTGCGGTCTACATGCGTGAGTAATATGCGCAAACTACTTGTTCAAGTTACTCGCTTGTACTTGTACGTGATGCAAATAACTGGAGCAAGTAAAGACACGGGCTACTTGCGCAAGCTGTGTGTACAAGTTATTTGTGCGTAATCAAGAGTACATGTGCATGCTATTCGCGCGATAGCTTTATAACTTAAATCGCGTCAAAATATTTCGACGAAAGAAAATTTTTTTTAAAATCATATGTTAAAAATGAAATTTTAACAAGTAACATGCGCGAGTGACCCGCTCGCGCCACAGAGCACGCGAATTACTTGCGCGGGTGGCTCGCTTTGGTACATGTTCGAGTCGCTGGACCCGCACAATTTTTTAAACGATATGTTTACGGTGCATATAACCCGCGCAAGTGCCTCAACATGCTCTAGCTACATGCACCGTGTACAAGCACCCTTATGGTTTGACTTTTAAAAGTAATATACAGAAGATAGAAGCAATTCAAATTAGATATTTAAAATTACTAGTAAACAGAAAAACTAAAAGCAGTTGTAAAGGAGACTATACTAGGTTATTCAAAATATGTAAAATTCTACCAGTTAGCCTTAAACATAAATACCTATTATTAGTCAATAACCATGGCAGTCGGGATAGTGACTCATTGGTATCTAACAGGTATACTACCAGGTTGATGACAGCAGGTAAATATGATGTACCCAGAGTTTGGAATTACTATGGCGACAGAACCTTAAGAAAACGCGTTCTCTATCTATTAAATACTTTGCTTGTTGACATCAGACAGGAAAATAGTAAGTCGATTTTTGCATGTAAGCTTAAAAGATATTTACTAGAAACTTTGTAAATGTAGTATTAAGTATATATAGGTACCTTATATTATGTTACTGTAAGAGAGGCTCATTGATCTCACAGTTAAACTGCGTAAGCAGTTTTGTGGGACAATGTATTTAGATTATAAGAATTCTTTAAGTGAATTATATGATTCATTCATTAAACTTTGATGAATAGTTGTTATGTCAATGTCAAGTACCAAGTATTGTTAGCTGATGAAGGAAAATGTCGTGATTAATCATATACGTCGCACGGGAGTTCTCCATAATGTGCCTGAAAGATATGATGTGAAGTCTGCCAACCCCCATAATGGCCATCGTGGTGGACTATGGCCTTGACCCTTCTCATAGTAAGAGGAGGCCTGTGTCCAGCTGTAGGTCAGTTAACATGCGGGGCAAATGATGATGATCCATGCATATTTGGCCAGCGTCCGTATCAAGCAATTTCCCAACGAACATTTGCCACGATAAAGATATTGACGTGCAGTTTTATATACTCATTTTATGAGCAGTACCCGTTGACTACAGCAGGTATAAGCACAACATTTGAAGAGCCATTGCAATACCAAGAACATAACTGAAATTTGTTAATAATATATTCTACCACAATAATATTCTACTACATTCACACAACACTATCTAGTCCCAAACAAAGCAGAGCTTGTATAAAATTAATAAGAATAAAGTGTAGCTTTGAGCGGGAATCGAACCCGCGACCTTTTGGCGTGGCAGTCGCTTACACTCCCGCTGCGCCAGCCGGTCGTCAATAGAAGATTGCCAAGCTTAATTAGGTATACTAAATCTCAACAAGTACCTTTTATGGATCAAATAACTTGAGCTCAAATTGTTATTGCCTATAATAATATGAGTATGTGGTTGGATAATAATTTAAACGGCAAAAGTTAATTTAAACTTCTGACTCGCACACACAGTCCAATTTTCTTGACTTATTCATACGAATTCAAACTTTGGCTGTGTTTAAACCTACGGTATCGAGCAAAGATTTAAACAAGATTTAAACTACGAGTATAGTTTGACAAAAAACTCAAGCAAGAAAAAGTCCAAATTTGAACCACACATGCTAACTAACAACAATAGGATTCAGTCCTGTGTCGCGGAGACTTTCAAGCAACGGCCACACAGAAGAAGGCCCCCAGACATCCATGTCTGGGAGCCCTCTTTTGTGTGGCCGTGCTCCAGCTTTAATTTGGAGATCACACAGATTGAGTGTAGAAACCGTAAATACACCAGCCTTATATGGAGACGGGTTTTTATTTTTTTATTAAGTAGATCTCGAACAATATATTATTGATGCAACTCTCATTCAACCACAATACAATTAATTTGTTTTTACTTTGAATGAAGAGTTAATCATTGCCATGTTGATAAAACTGTAGCTTAAACTGAACTAAGGTGTGAAATCTACTTACAGTTTTATAGAAATTCAGCCAACAATTTGGCTAATAGAATTCCACCTATATCCCGAGTATGTTGAGCTGATATCATATAGTGGATGGCCACGGCGCGGCACGTAGCGATGGGGTAATGATAAGTAATGAATCGAACATGACGATGCTCTAATAGCAAAATGGAAAGCAATCTCTGTGGGAAAGCGAAGTTCTATAACTCTTGTAATACGTGGATATGATTCAGTGCTCACTTTGTAGAACACGGGTTATGAATAGATGAATTAGTGATATGGACTTCGTAAGAGCGTACTAAATACGAGTTTTACAGAATAGAGTCGAAAATAATCGTTATGATACTATTATGTTACATGATTTGCGATAATAGGACATTGAGTATTAGGATATCTTGATGTCAATACTCTTCTATTCTCGAAATGTTAGTAGTAATAGTTGGAGGTTGCGGAGGTCAGACAGGCAGTCGCCCTGTGGAAACCTTATTTTCAGTCTGATCCAAATAGACTTGTAAGTGAACCCCGGGTTGCCCCTTCATGTTACGGATAAAAACGAAGAACGAAGAATTATGGCATAAACGGTTGCACTACAGTGCCGCAAAGTAATTATATAATTAAAGCGGCGACCAGGCGGCAGTCGCACTGTGGGAAATCTAATATTAAGTTTATCCGGTTAGGCTTAAAAGCGGTCTCTAGATCTGGAATACTAATGGGGTGACGATTGGATCTAGCGCTAGCATGGGTTTTAGTTTTATCCAATTTATATTATACCAGAAGACCGATAAGTGACTTTTCTCAAACCCATGAAAATCACGAGAAATCTCTGAAGAATTTCGTATATACAGGTTATGGTTTCTACATAAGATTACAGATAGTTCAACTCAGTTGTGCGCGCGGCCCTATGTGTGCGTGGGCTTGTAAATATACAACTTTCATTCGTGTGGCAGTGACGCGGCAGTCGTCGTCCGAGCAAGACTTGTTCTTATCGCTTTTTCTTACGGGTATAGTCGTTTACGAAAATGTCTAGCTCTTCACGGAGAAAATGTTTAAGGAGCCAGGTAAATATTTTTTAAATTTAGATGTAATTAATATTTACTATGATTATATATACGAAAAAAATTATCCTTGTTGACGTTTACGTATTATTAATTTAGACTCGAGATACCATTGCTAAGGTATACGAATTTCTGAAAATAGATGCGAGAGATATATTGGAACTAGTAAGTGATCCAGTTTGCAGTGCAAGTCCTATTTTAATATCGAAATTAAGTGAACATTTAAATAGCGTGCGGAAAAGAACAGCAATGGCAGTGGGGGTATCACAGAGAACAATTACTACTATATTGGCTGAAGGTAAAGAATTTAACTCAAATTTAAATCTCCGCATAAAGACCGTAAAAAACGTTTAAAGAAGATAGAATTAGACAACTTTAACGTTGATGTTATACGTTCCACTATTTAAATTTACCATTTAGAACATCGCGAGTTACCTACCTTGCTAAAGTTGAAAAGAATATTTCAAGATAAACTTAACTATGATGGAAGTTTTCGACTCTGCGTACAGCTTTGTTAAAGTTGGGATACAAATGGCGAAAAACTGTGGATAACAGACGTGTTATTATAGAACGGCATGATATCCAAAAACTACGATTTTCCTACCTAAAAAATTTACTCAGATACCGTCTAGAAAATCGGTGTATCGTAGGTATATACAGATGAGAGCTACATTCAACCGGGAGGATGGTTACCGTTTATCTACATCTTGGAATCCTGTCATCAGCAAATGTAGACACCGACGAGGTGATATTACGCGCCAGTGTGAAGATACTATTAGTGTTGTGTGTCGAAGTACTGACAGTTTCGAACTTATAAATGTTAATAATTGTGAAGACCAAGTGCGGGTAGGTTCTGAAACCCGCACTTCTCGGAGGCAGCGCCGACGGACATCAGTCATCCCGTGTCCACGGCTGGTGTAACCCATGCCGAAACTTCGGGGCAATTAGAATGGTATTTCATCTTTCTTTTCGTTTAGTTAACACGATTCAGACCCGTTACATAATCATTAGTATGTGTACAAATCGTGGTAGTTTAAAAGTAGTTACATAGATAGATGACCGAGTCTTAAACCCAATATGATATAAAACAAAACTAAGCTGAAACTGAGACGTACTTACCACATGATGGGCACCTCATCCTGTTCGATGCTCGGTCCCAACAAGACCTGCAGAGGAGGTCCGACCGCGTGCACCCATAAGTCAAGCATTATTTGCTGCATATTTTCTACCTGCATAAAATACATAATACTGTATTAATTTACAAAAATAAACTTATTTATGTATATTAATCCATTATCTAGTACCTATAGTACAAGCTCTGTTTAGTTTGGGACTAGATGATGTTACGTGATGTGTAAGTATATGATAGATTATTATATTATTAAAATAGCTTCTAAACAATTTGTAGAATTTACGTATGCCGCTTTTAAGGCAAAGCCATTTGATATAAAATTAACTGTGTAAGAAACAAGCGAAGCCATTAGAAATAATGTAATGACATCTACTTAGATGGGTGACTGTCTGCTGACATTTACATCGGAGCGCTATCGTGTTTTGCAGAGCACGAAAAGCCAAGTCCCAAAAACAAGAATCCTTATGCCAATGCCATGTGATAGTGTAGAACAATAATATTAAGTCACGTGCCATAACATTTTATTAAGTCAAGTCAGTTGTGGTTGAAATAGTAATAAACAGGTTATCACAGCGCACATGACGCGGACGACCTGTGTACGCTGCGCGCCGGCACCGAGCTCGCTGACACCTGTCGAGTCGTACACCATGACGTAAGCTCAGTGGTAAAGTGGTCTCACGACAACAGTATCGTTCTTAATGATGATAAAACTAAGCTGTTGATGATACATTCCCCATATATACATCAGACTAAAACATGCCCTCCCATTATTACCCATAGCTATGAGTGTATGCATAAAAGCAATTCAAACTGTAAATGGAAACCAATAGAACAAGTAGAAAGTGTCACATATCTTGGAATGAAAGTAGATGAAAGTTTTTCATGGTCTTCACATATTGATTACATCTGTAGTACGCTAAGACTATTGCTATGTGAATTCTATCACTTAAGTTTTAAAGTTCCATCCAGCACCTTAAAATGTTTATATATGTCCCTAGTTGACTCAATACTGAGTTATTCTCTTGATTGTTAGGGTGCTTGTACACGATGCATGTAGCTGGAGCAAGTAAAGGTGCGGTCTACATGCGTGAGTAATATGCGCAAACTACTTGTTCAAGTTACTCGCTTGTACTTGTACGTGATGCAAATAACTGGAGCAAGTAAAGACACGGGCTACTTGCGCAAGCTGTGTGTACAAGTTATTTGTGCGTAATCAAGAGTACATGTGCATGCTATTCGCGCGATAGCTTTATAACTTAAATCGCGTCAAAATATTTCGACGAAAGAAAATTTTTTTAAAAATCATATGTTAAAAATGAAATTTTAACAAGTAACATGCGCGAGTGACCCGCTCGCGCCACAGAGCACGCGAATTACTTGCGCGGGTGGCTCGCTTTGGTACATGTTCGAGTCGCTGGACCCGCACAATTTTTTAAACGATATGTTTACGGTGCATATAACCCGCGCAAGTGCCTCAACATGCTCTAGCTACATGCACCGTGTACAAGCACCCTTATGGTTTGACTTTTAAAAGTAATATACAGAAGATAGAAGCAATTCAAATTAGATATTTAAAATTACTAGTAAACAGAAAAACTAAAAGCAGTTGTAAAGGAGACTATACTAGGTTATTCAAAATATGTAAAATTCTACCAGTTAGCCTTAAACATAAATACCTATTATTAGTCAATAACCATGGCAGTCGGGATAGTGACTCATTGGTATCTAACAGGTATACTACCAGGTTGATGACAGCAGGTAAATATGATGTACCCAGAGTTTGGAATTACTATGGCGACAGAACCTTAAGAAAACGCGTTCTCTATCTATTAAATACTTTGCTTGTTGACATCAGACAGGAAAATAGTAAGTCGATTTTTGCATGTAAGCTTAAAAGATATTTACTAGAAACTTTGTAAATGTAGTATTAAGTATATATAGGTACCTTATATTATGTTACTGTAAGAGAGGCTCATTGATCTCACAGTTAAACTGCGTAAGCAGTTTTGTGGGACAATGTATTTAGATTATAAGAATTCTTTAAGTGAATTATATGATTCATTCATTAAACTTTGATGAATAGTTGTTATGTCAATCAGACAGTTGATAGACATACTAGAATATTCATAAATAGACATACACAAACACTGACCAAATCATAGCACTCATCACACGAATTTGTGCTGGATGGGCAACAAATCCAGGACCGCTGGCTTAATATTCAGGGTCAGTGGCCATTAGACCAACCGGCCAGTAATTACTAATGTCAGTCAATTACAAGATACTTTTTATAAAAGCTGTCTTCCATAGGTAAATATAATTATTTATATCATTCGGACTTTATCAAGTGAAATGTTATTCATTTATTTATTTTATTCTTTATGCACAAAATAGTACACAGGTGGACTTAATGCCTGGTGGTATTTTCTGCCAGTCAACCTTTTGGTGGTGCAGAGATAGATGTGGTAGGTGCATTAGCCATGAGGTGAAAAGAGGATATGTATTAGATACATATTAGTGCATAGGGTTCCCACCAAGAACTAAGGGTTCCAAGCCAACCTCACCTGCAAGTGGTGCACCTGCCGATCAACGGACGAGGCTCTGGCAAACAAAATGTCCCAATAAGCGGCAATAGGCTCGCCACCTATTACGTGGGATCAAAACACTGGCGAAAGGTGGGCGTTTAATATGCCTCTGCCTACCCCTTCCGGGAAACAGGCGTGAGTCTATGTATGTATGTATGTATGTACATATTAATAATTCATATAGGTTTTTATTATAAACCATAAATATACTATAAATATATATATAATTATTCATAGATATGATACACACATAAATATAATACATAAATATATACATATATAAATACATAATTATGCTACAGCTAATGAGAGTGATGAGCCGATTCCTTCAACTTAGCGAAGATAAGATTCCGTACTTTCGTTTTAAATGCATAACGGTTGGTGGCCATTCTGACTTCAGGAGGGAGCCTGTTCCATAGCAGAACAACTTGGACAACAAAAGAAGAGTTTACAAAAACAGAAGTATGAGCGGGACAGTGAAGAAGTAGATTATGAGCGGAACGAAGGTTTCTCTCATGTGTTGAACATAAGTATTGGAAGTATGTAGTCAGATAAGAAGGAGGAGAAGGGGAAGTAAGAATAGAGTAGAGAGTTGTGAGAGCACGCAAACTCCGGCGCTGACGAATAGGTAGCCATCTAAGATCGGAACGGAAAGTAGAGGTAGATAGATAGATAGATGTATTCTTTATTGCACACCAAAGTAAAGTACATTTTATATAGTGACTTACAGCTAAGTTTCATGTACAAACGGCGGCCTTATCGCCAGGGGCGATCTCTGCCAGGCAACCTTGGGATGGATAGGAATCATTAAAGCATTATTGTGGGCATGGTGTAGCTTTAATGTGAAATAATTATCAATAAGATTATCCTTAATAAGATACACATATATACACTTACATTAACATAAATAAGTAAATAAATATACCTTTTACTTACATACATAAAATACATACATAATTTATACAAATACAATTAAATATTTATCAATATACTAAATAATATAGATACAGTTTATACAAGTGATGAACTCAGACGATAATTAAGTTGATATATTTGTCAATCCATGAAATAGTGCTTTGAAAATATTTATTGTCCTTGCTCTTCGAATCTCCAGTGGTAAAGCATTCCACAGTCGCACAGCCTGAACAGTAAAAGATTTGTCGAAGTAATTTGTAGAATGATTCAGCATCTCCAGCGTTAAATCCTCAGACGACCTCAAGGACTTTACATGTGTGTCATCGAGGAACTTAAAGCGTTCTTTGAGATAAGACGGAGAATTGGAATTAAAAAGGACATTATATAACAATGTAAGAATGTGAGTATTCCTGCGAAGACGAATTGGCAGCCACTTGAGTTTGTTGCGAAAATCTGAAACGTGATCATATTTGCGCAATCCAAATATAAATCGTATGCAAAAGTTTTGGAGACGCTCAAGTTTATCTAGCTGCTCTTTAGTGGGGTCAAGATAGCTGACATCCGCGTAGTCAATTATAGGCCGAAGCAGAGCTTGAGCAAGCGCAATCTTAGTGGCAGTTGCAAGGAAGTTGCGTAGTCTACGCAACGATCCTGCTGATGCAAATAGTTTGCGACTCGTTTCTAGGATTTGAGATCTCCATGACATAGTATCATCAAAGTAAATACCTAGATTCCTTACAGTTTTGCTGAACGGAAGATCCTTTCCGTTAAAACTAATGCGTGGCAGTTCGGACCAACAAATTTTCGAGACGAGTTTGGCGCTGCCGACAACAATCAATTGTGTTTTGTCAGGATTTACCTTAAGTCCATATTTCGTGGTCCACTCATAGATACGCGACAGGTCCGAGCTAATGGTAGTACAGGCTTTTGCTAGCTTATTTAACGGAGCCTGCGTGTAAATTTGCAAATCATCTGCGTAAAGGTGGTAGGATGAAAGTAATTGGTTTGAGATAGAATTAATAAATACTGCGAAGAGTAAAGGCGATAGCACGCCACCCTGTGGCACACTGGCATTTGTGTTAGACCAAGTGAAATAAGTGTCTTCGATGCGTATACGTTGCCGGCGACCAAACAGGAAACTGTGAAACCAGTCAATTGCCGTTGGAGATACGTTAAGAGAGCGTAATATGCCAAGTATAATGTGAAAATCTACGGTGTTAAACGCATTACTAAAATCAAGTAGGGTCAAAACCGTCAGATTGCCACTATCCATACCCAGCCTAATGTCATCTGTTACACGAACCAATGCAGTGACAGTACTGTGCCCGGGGCGGAAACCAGATTGATAGGGATTTAGGAGCGCATGTTTATGTAAGAAGGAGCTAAGTTGAGAGTGAACAAGACGTTCACGAACTTTTGATAGGAAAGGTAGTATGGAAATGGGTCGATAATCGGAGAAGGAGCAGGGTTTGGACTTCTTAGGTAAAGGAATTATTATTGCATCTTTCCAACTTGATGGAAAGACACCACGGGCTATGGAATGGTTAAGGATGTGACATAGGACTGGAAGAATTTCATCTAGGACGGGAAGGATCATTTTGCGGCTGACACAATCGTTGCCGACTGCATTGGACGTCACTGCCAGTATGCTCTTCTTAACGTCACAAGCGGAAAATTGATTGAAGATAAAGGGAGAATAATTTGGGGTTGGCAAAGATGAAAGATATTCTACAGTGGTTCTTTTTGTAATTCCATCAAATTTGGACGAAGTAGTGAAATGAGTATTAAGAGAATCGAGGTTATTATTGTTTGGAATTGTTTGTTGCCGTGCCTTACCAACTCCCAAGGATTTAAGAAATTGCCAGACCTTTGCTGGATTACCGTCTTCAACTGATGTTTGAATATGTTGGCGTTGCGCTTTCCTACACACCTTGTTACAGTGATTCCTGATAGCCACGTATTTTTGTTGATTGAAAGCGCTAGGTTTATGCTTCAATTTTGCTTTAGCGGCGGATTTCTTTGCCATAATGTTTTTTATATCTGCTGTTACCATGGTGCTGGTAAGTGTTTTATTTTAACGGCGCGAATAGGCGCGTGCACGTCATATTAATTAATCAGATTTGATACTAGTATCTGAACTTTGGATTCAATACACTCTGAAGTATATAAAGACTCCCAGTCTATATTGACAGCATCCTCACGATGTCTGTCATGATCCATGCCACTAAATTTGCGCTGCAAGACAACCTTAGGCTTTGTTTTGGGTGGGCGTATTTTATACGAGACAAAGACTAGGTCGTGATAAGAGAACGCATCTGCCGTACATTGACCATGCTTGTAAACGAAACTAGGAGAAGACACCAAAATAAGGTCAAGAAGAGACGGAGTGCAGTTGGGAAAGTGGTGAGTTGCATTCAGTGTTAAAATTGATAAATTACAAGACTCCGTAGCTTGTCGAAAAGACGCAGCCCTTGAATCTTGCTTGAGGAGGCAAGTGTTGAAGTCACCCATTATAATAGTGTGACTATATAAATTTGTGAGGTTTTCTAGGATCTGCTCAAATGAAGAAAAATAGTTCACACGGTTAGAAGGTGAGTAGTATACGCCTAATAGAACTTTAATATGGTGAAGTTTAAGTTCCAAAAAGAGATGCTCGCCAGCATTCGACTGTGGAGGCTGTGGAGACATAGTGACTATGTGATAGGGAATTTGTTGACGCAAGTATATGGCAACACCGCCTCCACTGCCGAAAGTGAATTTGTTGACGCAAGTATATGGCAACACCGCCTCCACTGCCGAAAGTGCGGTCATTCCTAATTAGGTTGAACCCTGGAAGAGAGTAAGATGCTGAGGGGAGACATGGTTTTAGCCATGACTCCGAAACAAGGACAGCATGTATGTTTTGACAGTCTAAGTTAGGCAGCATATCAGGAAAATGGGCCGGAATACTTTGCGCATTTATATCCATATAAATGCGCAAAGTATAGTCCACTACAATGTAGTACAATGTTCTCCAGTCACAATTCTCAGACGTACCCAAGCTCTTTAGTCTGGAAATAAATTAATATTCTAAAACCAGATATATCAATAATTCTCACGCAAAGCTTTGCATGTTCACCCGCCAGTTGCGCGTTAGAGTAACAAAAATAGATATTTTAAACTAACAAATATGTATACAAATGTGAAAAAAGAGAAAAGGCACTTTCACTGTGAATAAGGTACATAGAAAAATTATATTATATATGATATAAGTGAGTGTCTCAAAAACCAAGTATTCAATAATATGTAGTGCGAAACGAAACGTTAATAATATGAGTTATGACATTAGTGACAGCAGCAACATAGATGACAGCAGTGTTTTGTTTGTTAGTTGTAGTAGATACATGATCATACTTACGAAGATTGTATATGAACCGAATACAGTTATTTAGAAGTCGGTCATATTTGTTGAGATACTCTGCATTCAGGTCATAATAGCACACATCACCATAGTTGATTAATTCATATTCATATGTGTCTGGTCCAGGCCCCACTTTGGTACGAGTGAGTAAGGACAGGTCGACGCGACTCCGTGTCTAACTTGTGTATCCGCCCTAATTGTGTGGGAAATACTTTGCACGGTTGCACAAGGAATTGGAGCAAAACGTCGAGATTAATCAAAGACAATTATAGATGGGTATCGCTTGCCTAAATTGATAAGACTATTAGAAGAGATAACGGAATGTGATTCTTATCTTATCTTTATGTTTGTGAAATCGGGATGTAAAGAATATGCTAGGTTTGGTGTCTCTAAGTACATGTATTCTCTATGAGAAGAGTAAGGTTCTAGTCCAGTTCATTACATTATTAATATTCATCATCATCCTCCTAGAATTCTCTATTATAGTTGCAATCCGGAGTCCCCTTTCTAGTCTATCCGGATTTGACTGAATATAAGCTTTTCCACAGAGCGGCTGCCTGTCTGACCACCGCAACCCAACGAGATAGCGATATTCCATAGTTTAGACTGTGTCAGTTTATGCAGACGCACTGACTACCTATAACGACTGTCAAAGATCTTCATGAACACGTAGCTCTCTTTAAAAACATGGGAAAACTCATTAAACGACTCATAGCAGTGCAAAGCGTCCCCATTCTCCCATTATTACTTATCCTTATCACATTGACTAAGCGATTGGGAGACGGTGCGTGCGAAGCTGTCACGACGAGGTTCTATAATTGATAGTGACATTGCTACCGATGCCTACACGCGCGGTAATCACAGTACACATAACATCAGCGCGAACGATTATGAGTGTCGTTTACCTAAATGTGTTTATTTTGAATATGCTCATTTTATACACATCACAATCATTGACGTTAC
This sequence comes from Euclidia mi, assembly GCA_944739405.2. Taxonomy (NCBI): domain Eukaryota; kingdom Metazoa; phylum Arthropoda; class Insecta; order Lepidoptera; family Erebidae; genus Euclidia; species Euclidia mi. Next base: position 64,644,931 of record OX123190.2, read on the forward strand.
TTCTTATGTGTTTAAACTGATGTAGAAGATATTTTCCTCGAAATTCTATAGGCATGCGACGAAGACAAATTGCTTTTTAACTAGTATAAAGTATGCAATCATTAGTGCGTCTTCTAAAAGTTTGTTGGTCAGACTTTAGTGTTCATAATCATCATCAACATAACGATTTCTCGGCCGCGATCTAAGACCCTCGTCTTTGAGCCTCGAATCCGCTGTACTACCGTATGACCTCAATCTACACTAGCAAATAAATCACTGTAATTAAAAATAAAAAGAAGCGCTAAAATTTCTACATCTTAATATATAAAATCCTTGCGTTACTAACTGACTGACAGACACGCTACAGCCGAAACTATTCGGCGCATGAAGCTGAAATTTGGCATGTATGTTTCTTGAGGACCGTAGGGGTGCACTAAGAAGGGATTTCCCGAAATTCCCTCGGGATCGGCCAAAACGGGAAAATTTAAAAAAATAATGCAGGCGTAGCTGCTGGCGTCCTCTAGTTATGTATATGTTCGAACACGTATCGTGTCATGTTGACAGGTGAGTTACTGAAGGATTTTTTCCTTTACTCGCTTTATACCGCGGATCACTATTTACCTTTTCTATTTAATTTATAGTTACAAAGTAAAATTAAAAGTTATACACTTAAATAGGTACATAGCGAAATTTGAAGGCATGATCCTAAATATTTTATAATTCAAAATGTTAACTCATTATTCAACAAAAAAACACAAATATAATATTACTAAAGCTAACCATCATCGTCATAACTACGTTTACGCGTGTTAAACTACGTGACAAGGACTCAAGGTCTCATAATAGCGCCACTTGGCTTGAAATACAAAGCTTTATAATTCGAGAACAAACATTATATGATTCGCATAAATTCAATTAAAGTGATTATAGGGTGAGAAACAAATTTCTTGGGAGCCGATACGGTTCCATTACTTACGCCGTTTCTGTTGTCAAACTCTCTGAATCAAATCCTGGATGAACAATTCTGAGAGCAAATTCGGTACAAGCGATGCAACTTAGGCTGGTTTCAGAGTCGCGCCGGCGAGCGGCACCGTCCGAACGCGCGCGTTTACAATTACACTAGATCAGTAGCAGCGTTTCATAGTCACGCAGTTCAAATGCGCCGCGAGTGAGACACGCGCCGTCGGCGTCGGCCAGCGCTGCCGAAGCGCGCGCGGCTCGAGATCGTCTGTTGGCATTTAGCGTTCAAGAGTGACGCTGGCCGCACGCGGTGTTCACTTCACTTGCAATGGGACTGATTAGACTAATTTCATTATAATTAAAGATAGGCGACAAATTATGTAACTGATTAGACGATAATTAATAATTATATTATGATCAATGTTTAGATATATAAGAAAAGACTGATTATTTTATTAAAATGGATGAGGCTGATTAAATCACAAAGTAATGTTAAATTTGGTATATTTTACTATATTGTTCAAAATTCTCATATATCATATCTTACGACATGTGCAAATATTTCTGCCATAAATAAATATGATATTTAATTGAATGGATTATTCTTTTATTTACTGACCTTAGAGTGACTGCCAGTCTTTCGGCTGGTGTTATGGGGATACGATTCACACTGGATCGCAGTTCGGACTTTCCAATTTGTACAGTAATTTGTCAAAAGATCTGGATGAATGGCGAAAATGTTTAAAAAACGTGTAACCATCTCCTCGTAAATCAGAGAACGATGTTACGAAGGCGCCTGTCAGTAACCTTGTGATATTAAATGGAATAATTTGCAATCTTCTACGACGACGTCGCTGTTGCACTACACATTTATTTTTTATGGAAAAGAGTTTCCATAAAAAAATAAATAGCTAATCCTCTTAGTCGGTTTGTGTCTATGATGTAGATTATACACAATTGTACAATGCAAAGAAACGCGCGTTACTAAAACTCGTTTCACAGTCATACGCGCGCTGTTGAGACGCGCCGTCAGCCAGCGCCGATCAAACAGCGCGTTTGGCGCGCGGACCACTGTGAAACGAGTTCGCGTTTCTCTTTGCAATGTATGAAACTTCGGCAGAGGCGGCCGACGGCGTGCGTCCCACACGCGGCGAGTTGAACTGCGTGACTATGAAACGCTACTACTAATCTAGTGTACTTAATTGCAAGCGCACGCGTGTGGCCGGCGCCGGTCAAACGCGTTACTCTGAAACCAGCCTGAAACCAGCCTTAGCACTCTTAGTGGGATGATTTGACATCAACCCAGACTATTATTGCTTGGCTCCAGTTCGAATTTATTAACATGATAAAATTGACATCAAATCGCTTCTTCGTTTTAGGTTCATGACATAATCATGAGCCGGTTAGATTATAAATTCTCTCATAGGAATCGGGGTAAAGTAAAGTATATAGGTATGTATGACGACTACGACGACGCTCGAAAGAGTATGAACGTGTAGAGGCGTACGGGTGGTGTGAAGTGTGCGAATGAATAGCAAGTCGCCTCTCGAGTTAATATTGACAAGACACTCGAGCTAATGACGTCATGAGATGTCGAGGTTTGGGAATATTTTTCACCGCCGCATGACATGAATGGCGAAATTAGCTTAGCAAGCCTCGCTCAGCAAAATCTGTACCAATGGTGGGTTTCGTTATGCATACCGAAGTACTTGTCCGCAACAAATGTAGTGGATATTGAACTAAGTGCGCATCAAACTGGGTGTACATAGAGTCCGTTGGTTGTATGTTTGTAAAGTCTCCCGCGAGACAGGATTTATTCTTACTGCGGGAGATGTCTTTTTAAAAAACAATAAAAAAAAGAAAAACAGTCGCACGGACACCGCCATTAATCATTTGCATGATGCCCGCTCGGGTCGCCAGTTGAGTAATTTTTTTGAATCAAAATAATTGCTCTTCGTTCCCTTTGGGACGAAAGCCTTACGTCACATCATGGTGACAGGTGTCGAGATAACGAAATACAATTCAACCGTCGGCAAAAGCGTCTCACCTGGCGGACAATTTGCTTCCTCGTAGCCCCAAATTGTCCACATCTGTATTTATCATTAGAACAAAGAATGGGTTCGTTTTAATGAGTGTCTACGTTTTGTTCGGTTGTACATGTAATAACTTGCTTTTATGCGAAATAGTAAGCACATTATTTGTTCAGGAGAGATGCTCGTTTATCCAATTTGCATTTGTATATTATTTAATCAAAGAAGCTTAATTTAATCGCTAACAAAACATTTGATCTATCTATGGATTTGGATATGTCTCTCTAAATATCTGACATAACCTCTATACAAAATGAGTCAAATATGTAGCTAAATCCACGTATGATTTATATGTATATCGGGACAGTCCAAAAAGCTTACGTTTTTGTTTTTAAACAATATTATCGGATTAGTAAAGTATGAGGGATTTGTTTTAATAAAAATTGCAACAACACTATGGAGACAGAAAATATGGGTTGATACAAATTCTTCTCCTGTGTGGAGACAGTAACAGAGCTTTAGTCAAAGACTTTAGTATTCATAAGAGACAACGCGACGCGGTGCAATGTATGTATGTAATTTTAATCAACGTACCACACTCTGAGCTGCAATCTTATTTTATACTAACAGTCATGTTTGTGTACCACATTACACGCTTTCTACTTACCTTTTTCATGAGCGTGACAATACAGATATTTAAGCATTTTATGTTAATGCACGAAAGCAGTTTCTCTTGAGTTTAATGGATGAAGTTTGTTTAATGTCTGAAACTGAGCTGAGCTTTAGTTTTGTTACCAGTTTATTTTACTTTGGCCAATACAACTTCTGCTTTTATTTGTGAAATCGGCAATCGAATAAACTGCATGGCTTTGCTTGAATTGTATGACACTAATTTAGAACACTCGCACATTTTTACATAGTGTCGTGGACCACCTAAACCACTAAACCACATGTGCAGTCAAATTACCGTGGAATTGATATAGGCATTTGAATTGCTACGAAAGCTTCAATCTTTAGAAAATACGTATTCACAAGATAAGCTACTTAAAACACAAAGAACTATATATCTTATACTTCAAACATCGTCTCGTGTTAACTCATTTTGCCATTCGTTCTACACAAAGAAAACTAAACATGAATATACATAACACAAACACAAATTAATATAAGTATATGCTCCTAATATACGAGGTTCATCCAGATATTTTCAGTGAAAACATTGTTATGAATGGAGCTATTACTATAACATCAAGGGGGCGTACTCAACGGAGATGTGTGTGAGCTGAGCAGTTTGCAGAGAAAATCTTCATCAAGATTTAATTTTATTTGCAAGGGACATATTAGTCATATAAAGTTAAAAAAAATTGCGCTCTCTATACGGTTGTTCTCACAGTCTGATAGGACATTATAATCCGACTCAACAGAGAAGATCTTATTCGTGCAATTAACGTCTCAATGTGTTTTTCGGGACACATTGTATTACCTAGCTATATTTATGTAACGAGTCTATATCGTGTAACTATTTGAAAATATAGGTAAAAAAAACATATTTCTCTCGATTTTTCGGCACGGATACGCTCACACTCTTAGTAAAGTCATCTCGTGTGTACAAGTTGCGAAAGTTTAAAAGTATTTACGATGTATAACACCGCCAATATTATAAGTGCGAATGTTAATTATTCAATGAATTTGAAAGAAAATCTACCATATAACAGCTTGATTCGCAAAAACCTGAGACTTTATGATCCGCCTACTCTAAAATTGGACCAGCGAGGCAACATAGACTGGTATAAAACTAGGAATAACTACACAACTGCCTTATTTTTTATTACATAATGCAAAGAATGTTGTTGAAAGGTCGACTTTTACGACATAAAGATGCTTTGATTACATTTTAAGTCTATTGTAATATGATACCGAGTTTCATTAAAATGACTCATCATATTTATGAAACTTAATATGAATTGCCAGAATGTAGAAACTGTATAAAAAAACAATTTCGAAAACTTTATTAAAGTCGTAATATATTTTCATTGCCCCTAATGAAAAAAATGCGAAAACGCTCACTATGTATAAACTAGGTACCTACCTGCCAAATTGCCAGCAGTTGTTGGGATTTCGTGATGATTGATTTTATACGTTTAAACATTTTTCTTTACATTGAAAATCGTTTGAAAAGCTAGATGAGTTGGGTTCGGCGAGTGGTTTTTAAGTTGATAGTGTAAAATAAAGATGAATTGCTTTGGGAATGCGAGTGAGAGAGCTATATAGCAACAGTGGCTAGCAGAGATTACGAGACAAATTGCCTTCGATCTGACGCGTATCATGATTGACTCGAAGGAAATGAAAAAGTTAAGGGCGTGCACTATAGGGGATAGAATTTATCGCGTTATGGAAGTTCGCAAAACTGTTACAGAGAATGTAATCTAGTAGAAAGGGGAAAGTAGGGCGGTATGTGGTCAGTGCCGCGGCGTCGCGTCGGGAGACTTCCATTGTCAACCAGATTAAGTGGATTCATCAAACAATCTTTTTTCTTACGTTGTGAATGTATGAGGTTCTTTATTGCACTGGACATGGTCAGAACAATGATGCAACCTTAAATTTATATAATAGGTAATTAAAATTAAATACGGAGAGCTTATCAGCTAAATCGATGTTCGCAAAATCAAATGGATGGTTTGGTTCTCTTTTTTTTTATGGCAGTAAGGTAAGCGACAGCGAAAGACGAGCTGGTGGTAAGCGGTAACCGCCACCCATAGTCTTTGGCTATATCAGAGACACAGCCAAGCCGCTGCCTAACTGAAGACGTCTAGAGTTAAGTCTTCTAATGCCTAGTAATTTCACTAGCTACCATGCAAACCAAAACATAGTGCATATTTGTAAACCTAGACGGCCTCCGCAATAAGAGGCTTATCGCCAGTCAGGATCTGGTAAGAAAGCCTATATTTTTAAAAGTAATTAAATTATCTTTGGGTCTCTGCAATGAGTCATTACTGTTATGATAAAGGTTTGGCTCTATCTATAAAGATGATGCATTTTGTAATACCTACCATAATTTTTTAGAGATTATATATTAAATAATTATACCGAAATTGGTAGAGTGCTCTAAACGTTGAGAGCTTCTTCAGAGCTTATAAACGCTACTGAACGTACAATTACGTAGACTATTTATTAAGTTTTCTCTAACCCCGTGCCTAAGAGCTTTAACAGTTGCCAGGGGAAAACCTCTGAGTAAACTGACTCTATTCTATACCATAGAATATCGCTATTCTCTTGAGTTGCAGCGGAGGACTGCATTCGGTCTATAGAAAAGCTAATATTTTGTCAAATCTGATTTTTGTAAGCTGACCCCGGGGACTTAGGTGCAACAAGGTTAATGCTATATATGCTATAGTACTGGTGCAATACATAAAAAACCGCAGGCATCAAAGTACGGGATTGGCGGAGCGTATCTTACTGAATTCAATGAAATCCGTGATTTAGTCGTCATAATGGAGACAAAACTGTGTTTTAAAACACACATTGACCAAACTGTCAAAAAAACTGCGCAAAGTTTCCTACGTTTCCTGAGAAGAAATACGATGCGAGATGCGCTAGTTTTCCTGAGAAGAAATACGGTAGGGTTTAAAAATCTTGACACCAAATTGTTTCTGTATAACACTCTTGTCCGTAGCAATCTCGAATATGCTAGTGCTGTCTGGTCACCATACTATGCTGTTAGTTCGCAACGGATTGAAAGCATTCGAAGATCATTTACAAGAAGTCTTGCATTTTCTTGCAGCGGTTATTCCCATCAAAACCCATACCATCAACAAATATTTAAATTTAATATGATCACCCTGAACATTCGTAGACGTATCATTGACCTTCCTTTCTTCATAAATAAATAAATAATAAAATACAGTGCAGCAACCAAAGCTTAGATAAAGTATCTCTAGCCATTCCTTATTCATATCCCAGGCCTAAAATCACAAAAATAAATCAATTACCCTTTTGTAGAACCAACTTGGGTCTGCAATCACCATTGCATAGAATTCTTAATCAGTACAGTACTATCCAAACTCGCGATGACAACATTGACATATTTAATGACTCCTACAGGAAATTTAAAATTAAATTGTTAAGATTATTTACTTTAAGTTGAACTCTAGATTCTAAGCATATTTTTATCCCATTTCATTACATTTAGTTTTCTGCTATTTGCATAACTGTAAAATAACTAAGTAGATTTAAAATAGTTTTACTACATTACTATTGTCAGTGCTATGCATACCGTAATTGTCATAACGAGTATATCAGATGCAATGCCTTGTAAGCTTTTACCTTAAATGTGGTTGTGCTAATTAATAAATAAATGCTAGCACGATGATTTACTAGGTTTGCGTGGTGCAAGATAACATCTGGCAAGAACTACTTATATATCTACGACGCCTTCAAAAATAATGCTAAATTATCCTTTCATGAGTATTTTCCAAGCAAATTTCAATTTAATTGCTGCTATTTGCTCTTACAGCTTGTTTGAGACTACACGTTCAACATGAACAAATATGGAAATTTATTTCCATGTCTTAACATTTCTGAGTGCTTGCATTTTGAAAAGCTTGCAGGATGGAAGACCTTCGCAAGATGAAATGTATGTATGCAAATTTATTAAAACTATTGTAAATTGCTGCTTCATTTCGTATGAGGCAAACATTTATTCGCCCCGTAGTTGGTTCTTTGCGTGTTGACTGTCGTTTCAAATATTTGTTTACATATAAGTTTGCTTATAATACATGAACGATGTTTCAGTGTTTTGCAGACTACCTACGTGTTTGCCATTCCAATATTAGAATAATCTATTTATAAAACATAATTTTCTGGATGTTTTGTTCTTTGATTCCTAAAAAATATAGTATCATCGTCACATGTTAAAATTACTTATGTGTATGTCAGCGGGTTGCTTGCTTTTTGTCCAGAATCAACACTTCACATCACAGTTTGTTTATAAGTTCACACCAAATCAAATTTAACAAAACTGACTATTACTGAACACGAAACGAGTGACAGTTTCTAGGTACTTGTTGCCCGCCCGCAGTCTCTAAGAGAAGGTGATAGTTGTCGTTGCTCCGTTGAACGTCAACCGTCATCCCCCCTCTTCAAATGAAGCGAACGTCACTAGACTCTGTCGAAGCGCGCCATCTTCGCACTTCCGTTTCGTAGTCAACAGACGTCCCATAACTCATGACCATTCTGATACGGCCATCCCACAAGACACACATCCCTGTGTGTTAATCTGTAACAAAATTTTACACGCACAGTATCACATTGCTCGGTCACTCCTGACTTACGTAACCCAGGTAAGGGTTGAATCAAAACAGTGTTAGGATTGCATTTTTTTTTTACAAAATTACCTCCTACATTACATTACTAACTATTATAGGAGCTGGATTCAGAGCATCACTGACAATACAGTCAATTACCACAGACTCACGTTATAATCAAATCAAATAACTAAAGCTATACATGTGATTCATACCATTCAGTAACCTCCAGTTACTAAACCAGGCACTGAACCAGCCACTCGGTTGCCACCCATTTATCTGCGCATCCTCACAAGGATCGCCAAGTCCCTCCTAGACTTTATGGTTTCCAAGAAACCCCAACACCAGAGTTGTCTGCCTACCGCGTACTCACGGACAACTGCCTTCACAGTTGTATTGAATCCGATTTTTACTGATTTACGGCTACAAATCGACCTCTCACATTTAATCACGCAACCAATCAACATGTAAGCCTAGTTTTCTACTGTCTTGTCAGTATTAAGTTTCACACTTTGCTCTCTTCAAGATTGTCAGTTATGCTCTGATCCTCTGGCACAAATTTTCACTATCAAAATCAATAATCAGAAAACTCAAAGTAAAACTGACATTTCACTATCGCTGTATCTCTCAAGATATTATTTCAAACCAATTAAACCATAAAATTTAAGCTCTACATGTGATCATGGCTATGCCCAGTAACCTCCAGTTACTCTACTTTCTGCGAACCCCACATGGGATCGCCGAGTCTCTCTAGGACTCTATGGTTTCCACTGAAACCCAACCTCCGCCAGAGCTGACTGCAATACCGCCTACTCACGGACTACTAAGTTAGAAGATGCCGATTTCTGCCGAGCTACGGCTACACGTCAGCCTCTGGTATGGTCCGATCCGATCATAATGTAAACTTAACATTTTCTTCAATATAAGAACTGCTTTGTTCTACCTCAATTTCGTCAGTTGTACTTTGACCTTCAGGCATTTTTCTCAACCTGTCGAGAGCGTACTTATAGTTACGCTTAGAATTAAGGGCTTTGCGATTATAACGATCATCTGAAAGAACTTCTGTGACCTCAAATGGGCTTTTATTGTTTAAAATATTTCAAACCAAGTTAACCAAAACATTTAAGCTAAGGTCTTTGGACTCTACATCTTCTAACTAAACTCCTTTAATAAACTACCTTCACTTTCATTGCCAGTTTCGGCCAGATAGGCTTTAGCTATACCAGTTACCAAGCTCCTCGAAGCCACATACAGGCCTCACACAGGCCCCGCGCCACACACGGGCCGCGCGCCACACACGGGATGCGCGCCACACACGGGCAGTGCGCCACACACGGGCCGCGCCTCAAACACGGGCCGCGCGCCACACAGGCTATGCTGGCCACCAAGCCACACTCGCCACTAGGCCGCGCCGGCCACCAGGACGCGCCGGCTACCAGGCCGCGCCGGCCACCAGGCCGCGACGGCCACCAGGCCGCGCCGGCCATCAGGCCGCGCTAGCCACCAGGATGGTTTACTAATGTTTGCCATACTTTAAAATGCCATAATTTCATATGCCATACTGGTATTTGCCATAATTTCATTAGAAATAACGCTTCAGTTGTCATAATCGTGAAATGACATAAAATGACTTTCACTAATTCCATTGGTCATAATCGATCAAGTGTCATAATAATTTAAATCCATAAATGTATTTGCTATAATTTTCGTTTTCAATAATCTAAAAAGAAAATAGATAATAAACTGAAGTTTATTAAACTAGTGTGAAGAATGTGGACTAAGTTGACGGAGCCCTGCTTCGCAGGACTCCTATTTTTGGGTTAAGGGTCAAAAGAGAACCCTAACCGCTTGACCGCTAGCGCCAATTCGCCGAATTCATTCGACCGCTCGGGTTCTAAACAAAATGTTACGCCGCCGCTCGCCAGACGGACGCGTTAACATAAACATTTATTGTTGATAATTCGGTAACATGAGTAAGTTGAAGTCATGTTTTTCTTCAACCTTATGGATGACTCGTTCAAGTCGTATGAATTCTTTGTTGATATTTAATTTCTAATTTATTATACTTAGCAGCGAACATTGACTATCGTTGAAAAAAACACTTTGTGTATTTTAAACAGGATTATTTAAAAAAAATAATCGATGACATACATATTTTATGAGTTTTCACTGTAGAGGGCTTTTATGTACACCGAATTAAATAATTAAAAATCATGTATAATAGTATAAAAATATTTAATTACACGCATACGATTAGCACGTAATCACGGAGCGCGCGAAACTAAGAGTGGCATTTGACATTATTTTTTCGTTCCGGGTTAACGATTTTAAGACTCGCTTCGTATTTTAGCATGAAGACATGTTCAATGATTTGAATAGAACAGAGAAAAAGGATTTAAAACATTACGTAATAGAAAGAAACAGTAAATTCAGACAGAGTATAGCGCTGTAACCAAAAAGGGAAAATAGTCACTTGTGCGCGGTCTACGGAATTTCGAAAAAGGGAGAATAGTCACTTGTGCGCGGTCAAGCGGCTAACCTAACCTAATCTATCCGAGTCGGATTGCACTGAGTCGGGGTGTTAACGATAATTAATTCAACTTCAGTTTATTAAACTAGTGTGAAGAATGTGGATTAAGTTGACGGAGCCCTGCTTCGCAGGGCTCCTTTTTTTGGGTTAAGGGTCAAAAGAGAACCCTAACTTAACCTATCCGAGTCGGATTGCACTGAATCGGGGTGTTAACGATAATTAATTTCGACCTAACAATATTATATTATGTATAATTTTCATTATTATATCAAATTGTGATTATGTCAAGAGTCGATTATGAGGTGTAATACTTATGGAAACTAATTATTATGATATATGTTGTTATAGAAAGTCATTTTATGGAAAATAAAAGTTATCACTGTTGAGTTGGTAAGGCAAACGTTACTAGTATAAATGATAATAGTGCAAATAAATATTATGATCAGGGATGATTATGGCAAACAATATTAGTGCAAATGAATTTATGGAAAACAAGAGAATACCCACCAGGATTACTAGGCTGATAGTCAAGATGTTAAGTTTACTAACAAATATCCAATCAGTCTTTTCAGCGTTATAATTTTGTCATGGATAGTCTAAATACGAAGCTTATCCTAACCTAATCTTTAGCGATACAGCAACGGACCTTTTGCGTTTAAGACGGTGGACAACGTTTGTGATACTATGACAATGCACTAACGGCTGTCTTTTTTGCGCATCAACGGAGACTATGACTAACACAAAAGCAAGAATAAACTAGGCTAACCAGAAAGGCACTTTACCGGTCCAACCAATGGCAACGTATGGCTAAACATGCAGTCGCACAAACGGCTTATCCATTTTATGCCAATCAACACTGACGGTAACGTAGGTACCACACAATTATCACAACAACGACTAACAAAGTACCCATTTAATGAGAATAAAGTTAAGCATACAATCATCTGTCAAATCAGTCTACCTACAATGAAAATTAAAATGTCTGAAACTGATTATCGTAACGCACTACGATGATAACTCAATGATTCTCTTCTAAGTCAACAGCTTCTACTAGAAACACTATCACTCTAAAACGTCCTAAGCATAACTTGGAATTGGCCAGAGAACTCGGGGCACTTGATAAAAAATCCCAGCGTATCACATGAATTTAAAAAAACACAGTAGGTAATTTTCAAGCATAAAATCTTAAAATTGAATTTAATTTAACTAGTGGTGCCATCTAATAATCAGAGTAAGAAACATTTTAATGTGCCATGTTAAAAATTTATGCACCCAAAGAAGCAGGTGTAATTGAAACAACGAGATCGTCTGTAAAACTTAGAATTACACGAGTAACAGTGCCACTTTTTACTTAGGCTCTGATCACGTTTAAACAAAAACCGTTACGTATTATCAACTCCACCAGTCGATAAAATAATGGCGCTAGTAATATCTTTTGACTATGGTCAGGTTACACTAACCAACCAACCGCACTCGTCTAGAAAGCATTGCAGTTCACACGTCTATTTAAGAAATAAAAGCTACAAGCTGTTCTACACAAAATCAGCAGGGTCAGAAGCAATAGCTCCGCAGTCTTACACTATGAACTTAGTATGTACGATTCGATTAGTTTACCAACTTTAGCGCCGCTGCTGTGAAGGACAGTCTAAACCGGAGTTATTGTTGTAGATTTAGCAGAAAACCAACCAAAGCTGGGTGTTGGTTCTAAAACCAATATACAACTGCACTTAAACTATAACTAGCACGTTTCACTCAAACGCACTTGCTTGGAATAATGCAAGTCAGCCTGTACGCTCACTCTCGTTACTATTACAGTCCATAAAGTAAGACCGAGACAAGATAATCTATGTACAAGCAAGCATAATATGATCACAAGGTTCGTGAGTGCAAGCCACCCTCGCATGAAGAAATAAAATAATCACCTTCTTTTTAACTTGCGTATCAAACTCAAAACCTCCGTTCGCTATCTACGCTATAGCTAGATAACCGTGGTAGTCAGACAACCATACGCTAACTTAAAATACGGCAAAGGTCACAATTAAATCATTACTACCCACATTTTTTTTGTCTTTCTTCTTTAAGCTATTAAAAGGAAGATTATTAATGAGATCATGCCATGGGAACCACGATACCGTAAAAGTCAAACGGTTCCACAACTCACTGTCTCGTGTAGGAATCGAACCTACAACACTCGGTACGATGTGATGGCGATATCACCACAACGATTATGACATTTCCAAGGTTAAACGCGTAATGTTTTACTACTATCGCCACTACACAAAATTAGCAGTACCAATAAAACAAAATCAGACAAAATACGCTCACCACGGTTGCAGTTGCTCAGTCGATTCACCAACATAGCAGCGTTAGCAGTCGCCTTCGCTCGCGCCTTGCAGTCGCGCTGGTCCATTGATATCAGCGAGTTGCTTGCTTTTTGGCCGGAATCAACACTTCACATCACAGTTTGTTTATAAGTTCACGCTAAATCAAATTTAACAAAACTGACTATTACTGAACACGAAACGAGTGACAGTTTCTAGGTACTTGTTGCCCGCCCGGAGTCTCTAAGAGAAAGTTGTCGTTGCTCCGTTGAACGTCTACCGTCATCCCCGCTCTTCAACTGTAGCGAACGTCACTAGACTCTGTCAAAGCACGTCATCTTCGCACTTCCGTTTTGTAGTCAACAGACGTCCCGTAAGTCATGACCATTCCGATATGTATATAATTGCAGAACCCAAAATTCTGCAGTTACAAATATGTTTTTGTTACAGCAAGTACTTCTTCTGACGTAGGTACCCCCTAAGATTTTTCTAATATACTATTGAGGTTCAAAAACTTGTAGAGTTAGGGCAGGCAATTGCTATTTTAAATAAAACTTCGTACAAAACCAAAAAGAGTGGAGAGCTGTTAATCCCACTTTTTGTCTCAGGACAAGAACTGTTAGCCATGTCGGAGACCTTCAGATGGCCTACACGCTTCACTACCAAAGCCTACTGTTCGCATACACGGAGATGAAAGATAATAATAATATAATAATTGTTGCCCTCTGGCAATTAGGGAGGGCCCATCTAGTGACTTTTTGTTACGATTTTAACGATGTAATGCGTATGGTTTCGCATAAAACCTTAGACAATATATACTTTGAGCATAAAACAAAACGCATTGTCGTCGCCTAGCAACGAAATGATAATTGACAAATAATAACTAGAAACCTTGCTAGAAACTTTTGAGCATTAACCCTAGAACCCCACACCGATTCGTTTTCTAAATATCTCAATTTCTTTAATATCGTCGAATTCGCGCGTCGGAGTATTTTAGTTTTGTGTCAACCGCTCGCGTTATGTCAATACCGTGACGAGGGACCGCGTTGTGTGGTCGCCTGTATAAGTGCTGTAGGGTACGCCAGTACCCCAGTGTAGTAAAATCGTAAGATTATTTATTTATTACGATTGATGCATTTATATGTAATAAGTTATTCAATTTGATTATTTATTAAAGCAATAGTCTTATATGAATTAAATACAGATATTTTTAGATATTATCAAGGTAAAATTCAATTAAGTTTATTTATTTTGTTTCGGCTGGCTATCAGAGGTTTGAATTACGAAGAAATAAGCTCTATTCTAGACCACAAATCTGGCGAGAAAGAAATAAGAGTTGGGACCATTTGTAATTCCTGGGTTCTTTACAAGTGTTCAAGATCAAATAATAAACCAAATATAAAGTTTCAGGAGACAGTTTTGAAATTAGGTTTGGAACTGATACATGAACATTTGGAGGACCGTTACCGGATGCCAACTTAGTCCATTGCAGTGATCCTCAAAAAAGGACCAAATCCTACAAGCGCTGTTGCTCAAACTACATTTAACTTTGTGTAATAAGGCTGATTTGTTATCTCAAGTTACCGATTATGTTTAATAAAACGTATTTTCATGATTTTTTTATTTTTATTTTAAGGATTACAGTCATTTTATTATGGGGTGTTCCAGTACCCCAGTGTAGGAATAACATGTGGGCCAAATAGTGTAGGATTCTAGGGTTAACAATAACACAAGTAGGTATAGTGTTATCAGTTATATCATCATCATGTCAGCCTAGGGACGTCCACTGCTGGACATAGGCCTCCCCCTGCTGCGTCGTCCGGTCCAGTTATATAATTATAGATAATTTTCGTCGCTTATGACAAGATGTAATGATGTTGGCAACATCAGTGTGACAGTTCTTAAATGAAATTAGCCACTAAACAGCCGATTTTCGGTAATTAATTTTGACAGTTCTTAAATCATATTACTCGACAAATTTTTCGTTGTGCAAGACGCTAGTGGTGTTTAATTTTTTTTTTCTCGTTAAATACATCTTAATTCAATTTAAGAATCGTTGTGCAAGTGGGCCTAAGAGTAGTTAGGGTAGACGCCGGTTTTCATCCATAGTTTTCATTTAAACCAGTCCATTTAACACCCATCACAATAGCCCAGATAATTAGTTTTCATACAAGTAGCAATAGTCTTGCACCTGCTGCGGCTAATCCGTGACTGTACATAATAGTGCAGTTATGGAGGCCTCTCAGTAGGTGTCATATCAAATTCTGGAATAAAACTCTCAAAGGACCTCTGCGCGGTGGACCTACGTCTCCGTGTACGTCTGCCCAAGGGCCGGTTATTCTTCTAACATCAAAGGTTAAAAGAATAGCAGTGAAAGAGAAACAAATATATTACCTGTACATCATTATATATTATCGACTGCCCGGTTGGCAAAGCGAGCTAAGCACGGCCTCGCCACTTGACACTGCTGAGTGTTGAGGGTACGATTCCCATTCGAGACAAAGCTTTGTGCGATTCATTATTTGCTGTGTTTGAGTCTATATCTTAATTTGTCCGTTAGTTGCATGTTTGTAAAGTTCACCGCGACACAGAATTTGTAATACAGGTGTACCGTTGACCTACATAAAGAAAGAAAGAACAAAGAAAACATGTATAATTATCTGGTCGAAGTAGAGCCCCCTGTAGTCCGCGTAAACTTGTATGATGACGTCTACGTGAGCTTTCCCCGCTAGCACGCCGCCCATCGGTGAACAAGACACTGCGATGCCTGGTGAAGACACGCCTTCGGCCCATTTATCTGTGCATAAATAGATAGAAATGCTCATATTCCTTCATGTTTAGCTAGACTAGAAAGCGCACTGGCTCTAAGTTTATAGAATAAGATGCTGAAAGTATTGGATGCAATCGGTATAACGCTGGGACGATAATGATGATACAGTAGAAAGCATTCATATTTAAGCAGTAATATCTTTGATCATTTAGCATTCATGAATCAGTCTAAACCCAGTGGTAATATGTTCTTAAAGAATTACAATTTAAAGTAGTATAATTAATTACATTCAGCAAAATAGATCAATTACTTGGACACGAAACGCGCGATTTCCAAAATTTGTACTTCAAAAATGTGTAGGATTTGATAGTTAGTGTTCTCAATTTACCATAAATATACGTCACGACAAAGGCAATACAGAATCAAATAAATTTTCAAATAAAGTTTTATACGCCCAAAGTGGTTGCAAAAAAGATATTACACACAAATAAAAATGAAGCGGGCAAAAGAGAGCGGATCTCGGCGGCAGAAGGGCGTCTGAAGCTTACCGCACAAAGGCTTCAAAAATATGATACTCTCCGCGGTGCGCCTCGAGAGAAAATTAAATAAAAAAGTTTAGTCTCCAAGCCTCTAATTCAGCAAAGGGATACCTCGAAAGGTTATAAACAGATGAAACCAAGTATAAACAAAGCGGCGCTAATTATGCAAACAGAAACAACAAATGTCCCTCCTTAGCCTCTGAAACATAAGAACAAGGGCGCATTCTTACGTAGGTATACTAATTTGTTATTCACAAAAAGTGAAACTTAAATTTCACTGCGAGTGTGGCTTATTGTCGCGACGCGCGGCCGCACACTGAACGTAATATAAATCTTTACAAAGCGAGATGTACGAAAAACACTTTTATTATTTTGTGTAACACTAATGACTTTAATTTCAATATTTGATTAAACAAGAACGTCACATATTTAGTATTCACAAAAGAATAGGCATTCATGTTTTATTAGATTAAAATATACAAAATACAAACACGCAAAATCTAATTTATGTTGATTTCAAACATGTTTTTAATTTGAATGTTAATTTAGTAGAATTGGGACCGAGTGTTGTCTAGAATAAATAATAGGAACATTTTCGTGTACTATACCGGTGTACAGGTAGGTTAATTAAATATTATTTAGGTATATTGAATTAATATATTTTTACATAATATGCTTTGTTTATTTTAATAAATTTTTGTGTCATCTACTAATAATTTACCTAGTTTGTGTAAAGTTCGTGAGACAAATATGTATAAATAGGGTTGTTATTAAAATTTCTTGGACCATTAAGGACCGACGCCGAATTCTGTGAAAATGTCACCAGTCCGAAAGTCTATATTGGCTCTTTACTAAAATTATGAGTAGATACGATCGCTTCGATATTTGATTGTGTGATTGTTTTTATTAAGCTTTCACTCTTTAACTTCTCAACTTATCACCATACAATTTTACATACACGCCTCAAGAATACAGGAAGCACTATCTTCACAAACATAGTTATAATCACACGTACGCAGCCACAAGCAGCTGATTTAATTTTAAATATTGAACAGAGCAAGATAAACTTAAATTGTTGCATTTGAAAGCTAATTGAAAATAGTAAACAGAAATTAATCTTTGATATTTCTGTATAAGGCTGCAATAGATATCTTATCAAAATTCCTATTAAAACCTTCACCGCTTCAAATTTAAATATTGCAAGTCGCGATTCAGGTGAAGCACTTTCACTTGTCTGAGATATCAAGACTAGTTACAAGGTAAGTTAAACTTAGTATATGTTGTGATGATTATTTGAGTTATGCTTAAATGTATGACGTTATCTTATTACGATAGCTTTAAAATTTAAAGTTTAAGTACTTAGTTATTTGTAGTAATCAATTTGGAATGACACACAAGGTTCTCAATAACTTTCAAGACGTTAACGGTCAATTTTAATTTTAATTCGAAATTTGAATAGGCTATGTTAATGGTTCATAGAAGGTCAGCGCTGGAAATTTCATAAAGTTCTGAAACATGATTTTCTTATTATTTCTACAAAAGCTTTCAAATTGTGTTTTAAAAAACATGATATGACGTTAAATGGGATTGTTACACAATCGAAAATAGTCTAGTCCTTACCTTACAATAAGCATAAATACGGCACAATAAAGACTATGACATTTTCTTGTTACCAAAATATAGCAAAATAGCTCATAAAAAAGATTGCGGCACGCTCAACAAGAACAAAGAGATAAAAAACAAAACTATATAAACTTTGGATAGAAGTCAAAGGTTTAGAATTTTACATAGAAGCAGCATCTGTCGGTAATTTATAGAGAGCCTCAGGTGACACCGGCGCAAGGGCCCATATAACGACTTGGATGTAAGCCAAATTAAGGCGCCACCAAAATCAGAAATATATTCAAATATAAAAAGCAGTTCAAACATTTCAATACCTTAGCATTTGAACATTTTGAACCTCTGTCTACTTAAGCGATCGATACGAGATAATATTAAAATATCTTTAGTTGTTATTTTATTATTTTATAACACACTAGAAGATATCCGCAGCTACTCCCGCACATTTTGATTTAATGGGTTCTTCCCAATCCTGTGGGAATTTCGGGAGAACCCTTCTTTGGGCACCACCACGAATCTCAAAAAATGCCAAATATCTGCTTCTTGCGCCAAATAGTTTTGATTGTGCGTTGTCTGTTAGCCAGTCAGTAACGCAGGAATATTCCATAATACAGATTTAATAAAAACTAAAGCCCTACCTGTGTATAATTTTATGTTGCCAAAGCAGCGCGCGCCACGTTGCATGCATGTAATAATAATTTAAAATTCAGTTTTAGAGCGTATCATCAGACTTCATTATTTCCACTTGACCTTCGATCACTCAATCTAACAGTGCATTATATGCGAAGCAATGAAGAGTGATTCCGTTGGATAGGTACGTTAGCTGTCAGGATGCAGTCGGTATATGACAGATCGCAACACTCGCACGATTGATGTTGTGAATTTAATAGATATTCAACGTGCAGGCCCTATCATGAATATCTTGTCTGGCAGATCTTTTGATCTGCCAGATAAGGTATTCAGCTATAAGGCTTCATCTATTCTATGTAAATGCACTCTATGAGCTAATTTTTATAGCCGTCCTAAGGCAACATCGCTTGCTTAATACCAACCTATTAAGTTCATTGGTCTTTTTACCCTATGTTTGGAGACTCTCCGCATACAGAAATATACAAAAAAATGATTTTCTGTTACATTTTTTCTCTAAGATCAGCATTTCATAGGACTTAAATGTGTTGTGAACGAAGGGTAAGGTACTTTTCAGGTTATAAATAAAGTGCATTGACCGTCACATTGTTATGCTATGAAAAAATAATTTTGGCTAAAAAAGAAATAGGAAAAATATTCTTTTTTTACAAATTTTGTAAAATAAATATTATAGGTGGCTTCTTAATCAAGGGCTGAGTACATACTTTTCGGGAAAACACTGACTTAAAAAACGCTGTGTACTCGGATATGATATACCAACCCGTATTTCAATATTGTTTTTATTTTCTCGATAGAAATTTGATTATAAGGGAGTACCGAAATGACTTTTATAGGCTTGTGTTCGCTAAGAATAAATCGGTTTGATTGCAGTATCTATAGATTCATTATGATTTTAAGATGTCAATAAAGTTTATTATCTTTATATATTAACACGTACCATAGCAACACGTCAACAAGACTATCAAAATCTTCTCTTCGATAATTTTAATTTTATTTATCGTTTAAAAATTAATAGCCACAGGCGCCGAAGTGTTTAAAACCATCAAAAAATTATTTGCATTGCATTAGTATACGACTGCAAGCGACGCCAGTGGAGTGCCAGATAGTGCATTATACGCGCATTGTCTAAGAAACAGAAAATGGTCAACAAGTGCAGCGCTTGTTAATCAATCATAACAACTAACGCATTCATGGAATGTTTTAATGAAAAATGCAAAAAAAGGTATGATTTGAAATGTCTTAAGATAACACCTAATGCGTTTAAAGCATAAACACCGGCATACAAGAATAAATAGTTATGTCCATAATGTATTTGCTTAACTCCAAAAATTGGTAATGTAGATATGCCTGTGAAGGCTCATATAAACGACTGTAGCATCACCACTACGCCCCTGAGTAATGTGAACACACATCGTGGAAGTCAGGCTCCTTTCTCACCAATGATGGCAGATAGAGAATTAGATACCGCATTACTCAATGAATTGAGACAATTTAGATCAAAAATTATTACTCACCTGGATAGTCAAGCAAATGCGATAACACAGTTGCAATATCAATTCTCTGAAACAAAAACAGACTTTGAAAACGTGATTAAAGCAATAACGGCGTTAGAAGAAAAAGTACAACTAAGTAATGACTTTCAATTATCACAAAACATTCATAATCAGGAATTAAATAGTGAGGTTAATACAAGCTCTCTTTGCACGTTTGCGGAAGCAGTGAGTCAAACCACCATGGCGAATAGTTATACAAGAGAGAATGCAAATGTAAATAATAAGCAAAAAGTTCAATCGCAAAATGTAAACAAAGATTGGGCCACAAAGTCTACAAACCTGACTTAAAAGGATAATACTTCAAAGAAATTGGATAATCAGCATGCGCTTAATGGCTGGACAACAGTACATTATAAGACAAAGACGCGATTGAATAAGGATGTCAGAATTAGCAAGAACACGTCGTTGACAATACAAGCTACCGCACGGCAAAAATATTTACACGTATGGCGTTTGCATCCGGCAACCACGGTAGAAGCCATGATTCAACACATTAAAAGCGTATGTGGTCCAGATATATTGATTAATATTGAGCAAATCAAACATAAAACTGCACGGGACTATTCATCATTTAGAATTGGTGTACCAGAAGCACTGTATGAACAGTTGAATACAGCAGATGTATGGCCGTTGCACGCTGAATTTAATGAGTGGATTTGGTTTCGGAGATCATTTTAAAGACCTTCCAAAGAAACATAACATTATAGAAATATTTTACCAAAATTTTACGGGTCTCCGAACAAAATTAGATGAGTTTGCCAACAATTTAATGACATCGCATGCAGACTTATACGCAATTACGGAATCGGGTTGCAACGCATCCATTACCGATGCAGAAATTGTCCCACAAGGATACAAAATATTACGTTGTGATCGAACGGATGGCAGAAAGCAGGGTGGCGCGCTTCTCGTGGCCACACACCGTTACGATCTGCGACAAGTACTTGTGACCGACGCCTCAATCGACACCTGCGTTTTTGAAATGGTTTGTGCTACTGTACATTTAAATAATAGGTTTTTGTTTTTATGTTGTGTGATATATATTCCACCGTGTAGTTCAGAGAATGATTACATGATTTTATTTAGATTGATAGAAAAACTTTGTGATAGATACAGAGAAGTGATTGTAATAGGAGATTTTATATATTTTTTTTTTTTTTGTTTGCAATTACTTTGAATATTTTATGTCCTATTGCGAGTTCACTCAAAATAACACTGTGCCTAATTGTTTGGGTCGTCAACTTGATTTGGTTTTGAGTATTGGTTTCAGAGGAGAGGTGTCAGTAGTTGCAGCGGATGATGCACTAGTGTCCATAGACCTATATCACCCACCGCTCGCAGTGAACGTTCGGCTGGTGGCCGAGTCAACAAGCGTTGCCAGCGTTGCCGTCAATGGCCCTAGTAACAATGCAAACACGGCAAGCGATATAAGACCGCAGTGGAATTTCTATAAAGCCGATTACAATTTATTATACTCTATGTTATCTTGTGCCGATTGGAGTAAAAGTTATGAAATTAATAATTTAAACGAGATGTTAGATTTATTTTATAGTAAGCTAAATAATATTTTTGACGAATGCGTCCCTCGCAAAAAGTGTAAACGCGACATTTCGCGGGCTGTATATCCAGAATGGTACACAGCACATATTATTAGAGACATCAAAATCAAAACTCACTTACAAAAAAATTACAAAAGAACTAAACTCGATGCACACTACCAGGAATTCTCAAGGTGTAGAGCCCATACTAAAAAATCCATAGAAATTGCTCATCACAAAAATATAGAAAAAATTCAATGTCAGTTTGCGAAAGATCCCAAATCTTTCTGGCAGTACATAAGTTCAAAAAGAAGTAGATAAAATAAGCAGTTTATTGTTAAAGACGGTCGGTTTCTTACAGAAGGTGAGTGTGCTCAAGAATTTGCAGACTTTTTTGCTTCCGTGTACAGTAAAGAAGTAACGCGACTCGACGTACATACGGCGTCTGCCGAGGCAGACGCCACCAGCGTGCGCGTGCACATACAGGAGCTGAGTATTGAGGATGTGAAGACTGCTCTCGCTAACCTCAAGCCAAAGCAGTCGGCTGGTCCCGAAGGTATCACAGCATTTATTTTCAGAGATTGTGGTCGAGTATTAGAGAAAGCTTTACGTCACATCTTTAACAACTGTTTAAAACAAGCTACGCTCCCGGCTCATTGGAAACTCACACGAGTCATACCTGTGCCCAATGGTAAGTCGGGACCTAATGTTAGCGGTTATCGACCAGTGGCGGTATTGTCTACACCGGCAAAAGTGTTCGAGTCGGCTATGCAGCGTAACATACAGGCACAGGTACGGGCACAGCTGTAGGATGCGCAGCACGGCTTCATACTGGGGTGCAGTACGGACACCAATCTTCTTAACTTCATGGTGAAGGTTGTACCTGCAGTCAATGCTGGTGTGCAAGTAGATGCTGCATACTTTGATTTTCAAAAGGCTTTCGATGTTTTCGATAATGACATTTTATTAAGAAAACTTGCGGCAATCGGTTGTACACCGCAACTGTTACAGTTCTTTGCCAGTTATTTGAAAGATCGACAACAGTATGTGGACTACCCATTATGGGTACGTATCTGAGCCATATTTTACGAGATCAGGCGTCAGCCACGGCAGCAATTTGGGACCTCTCTATTATAATGATAAATAACTTGCCCACAGTACTCAGACATTGTACATGTTTACTATTTGCAGATGACCTAAAATTGTTGCTCGAAGTTAAGGATAGATTGGATTGTGAACGACTGCAAGATGACATAAACCGGGTGGTAAGATGGAGCCAGGAAAATAAGCTGAGTTTCAACTCGTCCAAATGTTCGGTGATTACATTCTCTCGCGCACGAACACCACATACGCTACGAGTACAAGGTGGGAGATGCAACTATGCAGCAGGGAACACAAGTGCGTGATTTAGGTATTTATCTTACCTCAGATTTAAGTTTTCGTGATCATATTAATAAGATATGCAAGAAGGCATATAGAAATCTAGGTTTTGTATTGAGACAATCACAAAAGTTCACAAATATTATAACAATAAAGGTGTTGTATGACGCTTTAGTTAGGTCACATTTAGAATATGGTTTGGCTATATGGGCTCCGCATGAAACAAAATACAATTTAATGCTAGAACGCGATCAAAATAAATTTGTTAGAGACTTATATTTAAAATTGTATGGCGTTTACCCTTTCTATCCATTGATGTATCCTACACTATTTGTACTTGGTATGGTAGGATACAATGAGCTGAGGGTACGACGCGAATTTAAACTCGCTGTGTGTCTTATCAAATTACCACGTGGTGCTTCTTACAATCCGAGAGTGTTGGAACATTTACAACTTTGTGTTCCGGACAGATACGTGTCGAGGCGGCGACGACCGCTACTGTTAGCTATACCGGGAGCCAGAACTAATCTTATGGCTAAAACACCACTTGTGCATACCATCCACATTATTAGTAAGTTACATGAAAGAACTGATGTATTTTTTAGTAATGTGAGTGAAGTTGCAAGGATTTTAATGAATATTGTTAGTTATAATTGTATGTTAGAGTAGTAGTTGGTAAAATAATATGTATACATGCCACACTATTGTATTAGGCTTAAAGCCTGTAATGATAGTTGATAAGGATTATTCAATAAATAAATAAATAAATATATATTTCTTGTGTTCGTGTGTATGTCACTGAACTCCTCCTAAACGACTGGACCGATTGTGATGAAATTTTTGTGTGTGTTCAAGTCCCCTTGAACACACACACACAAAAAGTTTAGATTCACAAAAAATTGCGAATATTAAAAAAAAATATGGTGGTACGAAGTTCGCCGGTTCAGCTAGTTTATTATAAAAAGGTAAGATTAATGTTATTTTTAGGATTCTAAGTCTAAAAATAATGTAGGTATTTATTCTTGTGACAGTGAACACCAATCAGAGAGCATAACGTCAAACAGTACGTCTGCCATTCATGTTGTTGACATCTTAGTAGTAAATACAACTAAAACGTCAAACTTTCTACCTGTCAAATCGAATATAACAAAATAAAAGTGGGTACATCAGACCAGACTTAATTCACGATTTGTTTTGTTTTGGACTTTGTGATATCACTCAACCACCATGATGGTTTACAGCGTTTTCGTGTCAAATTCAAAATGGTTTTTAAAAAGCCGTAATTAGTAATGTTGCTGATCGATTTTTGAAGAATAAATCAGGTATTTCAGTTTCATATCTAATAAAGGAACGAATCAATCGCTAATTACATTTTAGGATACAAGCCTATTGTTTTACTGATTACCACTGTCTTCGTTATCGTTACCGGATAAATTACTTACTTAAAGTAGTTATTGCATATTGGGTAAGATGCAACATGGGAATAGATAGATGTTTTCGATATTCAGCTACAGAAATAATTGGATTTATTAAGCTGAGGAAACTTTGTGGCGTTTTCAATTACCTGACAATTTGAATTTTAAAATGATGGTGTTAAAATTGTTATAATATCATAATAATATAACTTACATGACACTCCATGCAAGGTATCGGTAAAAAATAACTTGATGAATGAAATCCAAAGATAAACTGGTAGATTCAAATTAATTCGTCGTGTAGAGAAAGATTAATTAAGAGCTAAAATGCCTTAAAAATTACTGCTGTATTTCGATGACGGGATGGAATACTCCGGGATTTTGTTAAACAAATTTTCCAATAATTCAAACGTTGAATTAAGTTCTGCCGAAAGTGCAGGGATCCTATAAAGTTGTTTGACCGCCAACCAGTAAACCGTCTCGTGAATTGACAGAATTTAGTCGCAAACGTGTCGTTGGGGAAATTTCTACATCGTCTGAATATGTTCGACACTATGTGAATGTGAAATAGAATAGTCGGTTTAGATCTATTAGTGTACACTTCTCGTGGAACGTGTCTTTAAAACAAAATCTTTTAGCCGAAAATTAGTATATAAAATGTAGAATGGCGCTGTAGAGCCTTAGTACTTACTGAAGGTTATTGTTGATTTGACAAGAAAGTGGATACAAAAGTGCTTCAACATAGCTTAAGTGCTGAACGGGATGAAGTTTATAGAATTTAGAGCTCATTGTATTCAACTTTGACTGATCGAATGGCGTAGTAGTATAACAGTCTCTGGATTTGATGCCCTTACGGGTCATCATTTTGTGCGATTCGCAAATATTTGTATCTGTGTAAGTCTGCGTTGCTTGAATGTGTTCCGTTACGCTTCGCACCACAAAATGCCCGCACAAGGAATGTAACACATTTCAAGTGTGAGCATTTCAGTCATTCTAAAAACAAAGAAAATACTTATCAGAACCCACGTGTACGGTATCTTCAGTTTATACAATTATGTTACTGTGTGACGAGCGCTAAACCTATACTTACGCACAGAAGTATAAAACTACATTTATTCGCATAAAATGTTACAGCGAATTTTAACGACTCATAAACTATCATAAATACGAAAGTTTGTGATGATCGATGGGTACATGGATGTATGTTACTCTTTCGCTGAAAAACTATTGATCGCAATTTACTGACTAATTTTACTGACAACTATTGACTGCAAACTTTTATCAAAACGCGATCTTAATCCCTACCCCTACTAATATTATAAATTCGAGAGTGTGTATGTATGTGTATTCCTTTTTCACGCTAAAACGGCTGAACCGATTTTGTTGAAATTTTATATAGAGATATACTGGACCATGGAGACGGACATAGGCTACCATAAGATGCAAAAAATAAACTGGGAGGGATTGTAGGGAGGCTAGAAGTTTGTTCGGCACAAATTTACCTCTTGGGAGTAAGAACGCATGCGCTATAATAATTGATTGCGCATGTGCGTATATCTGTCAGTACTGACACATCATACATAATGTCATATTGTGCACGGTGATTATATTGTCCGCATATATAAACTTATAATTATATAAGTACTACGCTTAAACGGCTGAAACGATTTTCTCTACTAATATTATAAATGAAAAAGTGTTTATAAATATATATATTGGACATGTATTGTGGAAATGGAAAGTGGCTTTGGTATTTGACTGTATGCAAGGCGATGTTATTATGTACCTTTCGGTAGATATAATGGTAGGTATTTATCTGAAGTCTTTAGAATAATCAGGATTGTCTTCACACAATTTGAGACTGAAAGTAGATTTGAGTTACCCCGCATTTAATGCGCACGAAGCCGCGGGCAAAAGCTTGTCTTACATATATATCAAAATAGCACATACGCTCCATTTTTAAATAGTGCTGCACAGCTCAATATTATATAAGTGTACCCAGAATACGATTGCCAATCGTATAATTATAATCGTAAGTACGGTCCTCTTAGAGACGACCGTCTTGAGTATCGCTAAGGCATAATAATTACAGGCCAATAAACTGCATGAATGCTTGTGGGAGTACGAAACTATGGGCCCTAAGATGTTATCAAAGAATATGGCACTGAATAAGCTTTATTACCTTAAGATTATATTGAAGGTCTGATGTTACGATGAAGTAAATGAGTTTGAACGTTGTAATTGTATTTGTACGTAGGTACATCACCTACAACAGATTTTTACTCAGAAATAAAATTGAAATCAATGGAAATAATAATAGAAACATAGTGAAAAATAAATGTCTTGTTTGATTTCCATACATATACATTAACATTGACCTATATAACAACTAGATTAGCAAAGAGCGCATATATTTGTTGCCATGTGTTATGGGTCCTTGGACCTAATACTGTCACATAGTCCTCAAGTGTCAAAGTCAACAAGAAAAGACAACGATCGTAAAAAGGGTAGATACGCAGTGAAATATTGCAAATTACGTTGATAAAGAGGCAGGATATTTTATTTCACGCTCATGTTAATTGTTTATCACGATATTTTGTTGTAAATTACAATAAAAATCGCAAAAATCATTAAACTTCACGATGTTGTTAATAAATAAAAATTATAATTTCCCATTTTTACGGTAGTTTCGTAACTTGATGAGCGTTGTCATTTGGTACCGGAATTACAGGACTCATTCCTTGTTCCCTACTATGACATTTTCCTCCTATAATACGAAGCAGTAAATTATTATGTTAATATTTTTTTGTTCTTTTTTTTATGGTATTAGGCGGCAAATGAGCAGACGGATTGCCTGATGGTAAGCAATCACCGCCGCCCATGGACACAAGCAACACCATAGGAGTCACCAGTGCGTTGCCGCCCCTTGGGGTTGGGAAAAGGGATAGGATGAGGAGTGGGACGGGGGAGAAGGATAAGGGATAGGGCCTCCGGCACTCTCACTCACCGAACGAAACGCAACAGTTTAGGTACTGTTACTTTACGTCGATTTTCTGTGAGAGGGTAGTACTACCCCGGTCGAGCCGACCCATTCATGCTGAAATCAGCAAGGCTCTACTACCTTGAGAATCTACCTTGTTCTTGTTATTTTCTTATAGATTTAATTCCTTTATTTTTATAGAGAAATCGACGAGACACAATCAACAACAAAATTCCTTAAAATATTTTTATTTAGAACATTTATTTTGATCATTTGAATTCCTACACAATTCGGTAAAAAGTTTTACACGACTGCTCAAAAAAGGTGTGTTATATTTTTAGGGTTCATTTATTTAACAATGTATGTATGGGTGCTTCTTTTTATCATTATGTTTTCGGGGAAAACATTTTTACAACTGGAGAACACCGCATTTCACGATTGACATTCAATGGTCGTCTCATTCAAATTTACGTTTTGGAACGTCATTTTTGAATAAGTGAAAGAGATGAATATATGTTTTTTCTAAGGTGCATATTGGTTTCAAAGCTACGTCGTCTATCTCGGCTGGTTGCCACGCTATTTCGAACGTCAATTGTAGGAGTTTGTTACTCTAGTCGTTATATTATTAACCACACACAGAGAACATGCGAAATGGTCGTGCTAATTCATAATATTTTAACGAAGGCGTATCGAACCAACTACCACCGGCTTAGCAGTCAGGGCCACTTATTTCAAGTCCAATAGAGCAGACAATAAAATAAAATAAATGTAACGTAAAATGTGCTTTAAAACTTGCACATAGTGAATTCATAAATATTTTTTATAGAGTAATGAGTGTACAGGAAGCGCGTGAGGTTTGTAACACGCGGCGTCCTTCGCGAGTGGCTCACCGCGAATGCGATTGCAAATCGGTTGGATGCGGTTTCTACGCGGTGCGGTTGGACGCGGCGGCTCTGTCCTACGTGCGCGCGAATCGTTTTATTCCATCCTGCGGCGTTCATTTGACATTAACCATTTGACATGGACATGACAGTTCATTTATTGGAAAATGCATATCTTAAGTATAAAATACTCAAGAATTATGTACGACAGAGAAGTGTACCTAATTATAGCTTGAATTCTAATTTCTACTTCCGACATCACAATATTTATTTGTAAATAAATGGTGACACCACTTCCAGTTCGCGCGGAAATATCAAGCCAACTAATCGCGTTCGCGTCAGCTCGAGCCGCGCCGCATCGCACGTCACGTGCATTTGGTCACGTAGGACACGTACGTCAATAGGTATCGACTGTTTGTTGTTTCCGCGCCGCGCCACGCCGCGCCGCATCGCGTTCGTATCCAGAACGTGCTCACGTAGGACGCTGCGAGGATAGAAGCAAGTGGCGTTCTGTTGTCTCTGCCTAGCCCAACGGGAAAAAGGCGTGAGTATATGTATGTATGTAGGTATGTCTTTTTTATAAAGCTGTACAACTAAATATTATTTACGAAGATAAATACAACAATTTCCTATAAAGTATACTTTTAAAGATTGTAAAATAATCAAACTGTCCATGTGCCATTTTCTAATACTATTAAAGTTTCTATTTCGCTAGATGAAAGTTCGAAGTTAAAATATCGAAGCATTCGAAGGCAGACGGGCAGCAAGTTCAAGTTTTGATAAAGGCTTCTTGCAGGCAAAAAGTACGAACTAAGTTATTTGTACGAAGTTTCCCTGTCTTCTGGAGCACATTTCTCTTTGTTTGTTAAAGTTTAAGCTTAGCTTTGAAATAAACTAGATTAAGATAAAGATGTATTTATTTGTGAAAACATGTGTAAATACAATAATACTTGGTTGGTGTTAAATTATTTGCATGAGAATCAACATGTTCTACCAAAGCAGGTGTACAAATCAATATTATAAAATTTAATTGTCTTATTGCATGAATTCATACAAATATCTATAGTAAAGATAATTATATAAATTAAATCAATATAAATTGCAAATAGACACAGGCATAAAAGTAACAATAAAATAAATAAGAATAATACCTACAGCTGATTAGAATTTATAAAAAAATTACAAAAATTCAAACAAATTAAAAAATAAATTTTCATTCCACTATTTTTCCACCAATTACTTCCACCTGCACCAGAAAAACTACTAAACACAATATTTTGCATCTGTAAAAGGGATGTAGTGCTAAATGTGGTTGCAAAAAAGTTGGACTATTTTGTTCTATAGCATGTACAAACTGTCAAGGCCGGTCATGCTCCAATGTTCAATTGCCAACAATTGAAGATTCATTTGATGTTGACGAAGAGATATGCAATGTGCCATTATTGGGACAGTTTATTAACACCCAGTATGAAGAAGATAAACAAGAAGAAAA
This sequence comes from Euclidia mi, assembly GCA_944739405.2. Lineage (NCBI taxonomy): Eukaryota > Metazoa > Arthropoda > Insecta > Lepidoptera > Erebidae > Euclidia > Euclidia mi. Next base: position 64,674,870 of record OX123190.2, read on the forward strand.
AGAAGAATAAAGAGAAGAAGAAGAAGAAGAACAAGAGCAAGCAGAAGTTAATGATAATTTAGATTCAGATGGATAAATTTTCTTATTTTTTGTAATTTACACCCCATTTATCATTTTCAACCCTTGTCAATATCTACAGATATTCAATAGTTTCAAATTAAACAGAATCATAAAAAATCAGTGGAATAGGCCTACCGGGGAAACCACATTAAAAAAACGCGCTAAGTACACTACTTCAAAGGTGGCGTGGAAACGTCAGCATATTATGACGATTACAACTATTTCAAAATTTTAAATCGTTATATCTCAAAAACGGTGGCTCTTAAGAAAAAAGTATGTAGTTATTTTTTATAGTTAATTATCTGATCTACAATTTTTGTCTGAGCAAATTTTATGATAAACTTACCATTTTGCTGAAAATCGCGAAAAACCCGTTTTTGTGACCTTTGACCCCGAGTAATTTTTTTTGCACGTGCCGGATCGATGAGGACTTTTCACATTTCCTTTATAATAGTGTATTGAACAATCCTACCAATATTCAGCCAAGTGGGAATTTTTGTAACCTTGGATGTCTAAATTGACCTGACTATATTGCATGTCAAACAGGTTGAAAAGTTCTTTATAGTATTCTACAAGTTTCTTTCAAACAAAATAAGTTTATAGGGCCACAGAAATTTCTATTCTGTGTTTTATTATTTTTATTTTACGAAAAATATTCTCCTTTGTGTGACTTGATATAATTCTTGTTAAAGAAGTAAAAATATTTTCCTTGACAATTGACAAGGATGATATTTTTCTATTTAGGAAAATAAATTGCTGTGTACATAGGAAAAGGGTTCAAATGCCAAATTAAGAGACTTTTCAGAAAATATTTGTTTTGTATTTGAGTATAAACGGTTCGTCCTTCATGTTAATAAGGTATGCAAAAGATTTTTTTTTTGTGTCATGTATTTTGGTATTTACGTAGCTTGACAGGATTAACGTTTTGAATAGTATGCAACAGACTAGCTGTACTCGTAAGTGGAGTGACGCAATGATCTTACAGTTTAGAGTGGAGTTAATTTTCTGAAATATTCCCGTCAGACGTCCTGGTGTTTCTTCTAACTATGGCCGTAGTTTGGTTCTCAAAATACACGTACGATATTTGATAAAGAATGCATCGCATACTTTAAAAACTATAGAATCAAAGTGGTTTAAAGAAATTATCCGAATTCAAAACCAGCAATCGGACAAAATACGACAACTTTTTGTGTTTTAACATCGCTCGTCTGCGCTCTGGTCGGTTTTAAGCCGGTCACGTACGATATCCACAATTATAACAATTTAACAATTTTCAATAGACAGACTGAATACAACTAGCAGATTAAATTTGGTTTATGTATTCAGCTATATAAAGACGTGCAGTAGTCGGATTTTGTTCCTTTTAATACGGTTCGGTTTTATAGGACTATTTTCATCACCTTTTATCGTATTATAGTGCAAAGCAATTTGACCGTCACATTGTGAATAAATTACGAATTAAGACTTTAATGGTTAGTATTATAGAAGGTATTCGTAAGATTTGAGCCTTAACTTTTTGAATTGCCTCCTAAATTAAAGGTTTATTATAAACGGTAAAAAGAAATGCTCTTGCTACTGTTTGCAAGCGGCCATAAAAGAATTTACAAACAATAAACGAAAGTATTCCTGTTCAGAAGTTACCCTAGACAGGTGGGAATTGTTGCAGAGTGCAGTAGAAACCAATTTACATCATCCACTTGACCAGGGCAACGCAAGAAGTAGTCTGAGCATACATGAGGCTGAGTTTCTCAGCGCTAAGAATCAAAATACAATATGCAGTTACCTTCACTGGTTTCAGGTCTGGAGCTAGCTAGATAAACACACAACATTTTTTTTTTCAGTAGCCTGTACTGTCCCACTGCTGGGCAAAGGCCTCCCCCAAATCTTTCCATACTTTCTTGTCGCCTGCAGTCTCCAGCCAACTCTTGTGGTAGGCGTCCAGGTCATCCCGCCATCTCTTTCGGGGCCGGCCCCGGCGACGTCGTCCATCTTCTGGCACCCATAGTGTCGAGATTTTTGCCCAACGATCCTCGTGCATACGGCTGATGTGGCCCGCCCAGTTCCATTTCAGGCTGGCAGCCTTTTTTCCCCCATCTATAACTTTAGTTTTGGAGCGCAGCTCAGTGTTTCGTATCCTATCTTTGAGTGAAATACCAAAGATGCTGCGCTCCATAGCTCTTTGGCAGACCGCAAGGTGCGACTTTTGCAACTCGGTAGGCGACCAGGTTTGAGCACTGTTGGTTAGAATGGGCAGAATACACATATCGATGAGTTTTCGCTTCAGGGAAATCGGTAGATCCCCCTTCATTAGCCTCTTCATGGACCAGAAGATTTTCCAAGCGTTTTCGATACGGCGATCGATTTCTCTTTCTAGCCTGTTTTCGAATGAAACTAGCTGGCCCGAATAGGTGTACTCATCGACATATTGTATCTCCTGCCCATCCACCTCGACTCTATGTTTGGTGCTGTTTGTCATAACCTTACTTTTCGACCGGTTTATCGCTAGTCCCACCCTGCAGCCTGCTATGCTCAGTTCTTGGAGCATAGTCTCAAGTTCCAGAGCAGTAGAAGCAAACAGAACTATAACGTCGGCAAATCGGAGATTTGTGAGTCTCTTGTTGCCGATGAAAATCCCTTTTGTATTCCATAAGGTTGCCAGTGTTTTAAAAATCTCCTCGAGTGTACTTGTGAATAGCTTGGGGGAGAGCGGGTCACCCTGTTTAACACCCTTCTGTATTTTAAATGATGGCCCAATGCTGTCTAGTTTGATATTGGCGTAGCTATTAGTGTAAATGGATTTAGTAAGTTGAATAAGTTGGACACACAACTAAATTGGCAAAAATAGGTAGTGTTATATCTAAGTACTTAGCTGCCAGACTCCAAACGGGACGTCTTCAAGGCACGCTGCATGAGGTGCGATTTCACAATTTTCACAAAATGTCAAATAGTTCAATACAATATCACAAATTTATCATGGGCTCACTGAGCGATGCCGAGCGAATCAAATAGCGGCAATTTACAAGGGTTTCACAACATTTTCTTTAATTATACAATTTCACACGAGTGGCAAAAAGGTGTGTTCGATTCAACTTTTTTCCGGAAGTGAATGAATTGTCAGTTCATAATGTGACCAGAGTCAACAAATAATTACCAAAGAAAACAAATGTTACAAACTGATATTCTCGTTCTAATCATAGAAATGTATCTGTTTCAAACAATTCGTATTTTTGTCAATAGTAGTACCTACGATGAAAATCTGGCAGTAAGTCGTCATTTTATTTCGATTTTCTTTCCTTGACGTTATTTACTTAAAGTTTGTTCGTTGTAGTTATCCTGGATCTATAAAAGTACAGTCTGGTGTCACTATAAGTTGATTTCTTAGACAACACAGTCGTGATATCACTACAATAATTGTAGATCGTACAAACTATTCCCTGGCGAGGATTCAACCTAGAACACTTGGCGCAGTATTATAACTGCCCGCTTAACCCAATAAACCACTCATAAAGTCTATGTTAAATATCAAATTGAAGATAGTCAGTAATAGCATGTACCCTTGGAATCTAACTAATAACATAAGTGTCTTCCGCTTTAATTACTCTTCTTAATAAAGAACTATACCCTGTCTCTCTTTTAGTATAAGTTTACGCATGCATATGTAGTGCACTAAGAACTGTTCTTATAATGTACTAACAGTGCAACTTATCGGTGATTAGGCACTGCGTCGTGGTCTGACGACACGCGAGACGTGATCTCTCGCTTAATGGATGCTCTCACGTCGTAAATAACAACATTTTCATATCCCCCTATGATGTTAAGGCGACTGCCCATTACCCCGTTTCATACACCGCGTTATGGACGCGTCAGGCACGGAAATATGTAGATGCCTATAACACTGTAATCGATTTATTTTCAGTTCGCTCATATAAGAAAGAAAGAAAGAAAATACATTTACTGGATTTATAATGAGTATCTCGTTACGGTATTGTACGATGCCTGCAAGACAGAGCGTTAATGTTATTATGTAATCTGACAAGGTAATGGATATATGATTTAAGAGTTTTTATAAAGAAAAGATGTCGGAAGAAGTAGGTATAAATAAATTTAGGTATTTAGCTGTAGAGTTAGCTATTACAAATTCTTCAAAAAGGTATCTCGTAAAATAGTTATTGGAATTCAACCAACATACAAAATGTTGTAAAGATGTGATTCTAATCTACATGCCAGATTTAACTGAATCAGACATTTGACAAGGCAAGTGTTATAATAAAAGCGTGTAATAATAAAAGGAGCACGCGTAAGATGACAGCTAAAGCGATGGACGAAATATGAATTTATATTGCGAAATCTTCTATGTATAATATGTATGTATTTACAAAAAATAAAAAGTATATATGTATTGTATGATGTGTTTATGTGGTAGAATATTTATCGGATTGGTCATCAGTACTAGACGTCAATTAACTACGAAACGGAAGTGTGAAGATAGCGCGCTTCGACAGAGTCTAGTGACGTTCGCTACATTTGAAGAGGGGGGATGACGGTTGACGTTCAAATGGAGCAACGACAACTATCACTTCTCTTGGACACTCTGGGCGGGCAACAAATACCTAGAAACTGTCACTCGTTTCGTGTGCAGTAAAAGTCAGTTTTGTTAAATTTGATGTGATGTGAATTGTTGATACCGGCTAAGAATCAAGCAATCCGCCGACAGATTATTATATTAATATCTCGACTGAAGCCAGCGAGACAGTCAATTATATCGGAATTGGCTGATTCTTATTGTATTCCAAAATATTACCATATTGAATGAGATCACTTTTAGGCTCCATCTAGTCGTCTGTCAGTTTGTTTATCCGTCACTCAGTTTTTCTCAGCAACTCGTTAAGAAGTGCGGTTGAGATCACGTTTAGAATAGATAACAGTACCGTCTTCACTACGCTTTGCAGTCAAACGAACCCAGCAATAAAGTTTGACAAAGTGACAAGGCGTCGTTTTTATAAATCATGTTAATCTACTTAATGGCTACAATAATTTTGGAAATCTGACTTGAGGACCTCCTTGTCATATATTGACACTTTATTTGCATAATTGCTTCTGGTGAACAACATCACCCTCTATCTCTCCCCTCTTTAAAGGCGGTTCCCCCTCTTTTCCCAGCCCTATTGGACCTCTAATCTAGATATTTGAGCGTAACAACCCTTCCTGTTTGTGATTTGTTTTTGAATTAATTGGATATAGTATTAATAGAGTTGCCGTCGGATTTTCACTAACTAAATGAGTATTTTGTTTCTCTTCAGATAATAGTAATAATAATATTCTACCACATTCACACAACACCATCTAGTCCCAAACTAAGCAGAAGCTTGTACTATGGATACTAGATAATGGATAAATATACATATATACTATATTTTTTGTAAATACATGCATATTATACGTAGAAACATCTAGACCAAGACAAACATACATGTTGATGCACACAAATGTTTGACTTGAGCGGAAATCGAGCCCGCGACCTTCGGAGTAGCAGTCGCTTACACTCTCGCGGCGCCACCCGGTCGTCATGAATATTAACACAAAACTAATTAGGAGCCAACGTAGATAAATTAATTTTGTATTTACTTGTGTCGTTAGGCACTAACATAATGATTAAGTGTTGCGACACTAAATAAATACAAATGAGGATAGTTTTAAGAAGTTCGCCAAGTCATATTTTGTTTTGATTTCACGTCTTGCGTTTCAGACACTTTAAACTTAGGGTCGTATTGGGTGCCTTTAAAATAGTAATACTGTTGCAAAATTAGCTTCATTTCAGCAATTTCAGGGCATTCGTTGGCAAAGTTTCAACAACAATTTGTTGGGTTATTGAGAACATTATAAAATAGTCAACTTTGAAACGACTTCATTGGAGGCAACTTTTCTCTAAAGACTCTTATATTAAATTGAAATAAAAGTAATTATGCCTAGAAGAAACATAGGACTTTTAATTCTTATAGGTTAACGGTATTATAATAATTCTCCGTGGAATCGAGAAGACATTGACTTGAATATACGTACTTAATTTATTTTACTCTCAAGGGGAAATTTTACTATAACAAAATAAAGTCGAAGTTTAGAAAAAAAATAGTTAAAATGTGTACCTACTTTTGTGGTAAAACAATGTGGACTCACTTTCTTATCCAAACCAAACTCGGTTTATGTCTGCATAGAAGAAATTGTGGCAGAAGTGGAGTAAAATTTGTGCAAAAGAGTGTCCTCAATATTAAATTTCTTCCTTATTATCTGCTATTGATTATATTAGAGTACCGAGTGGAGATCCAGTGTTAGGTAGAATTACATAAATTTTGAAAAAAAATAAAGTCTCTCCTTTTGTCAGTGTCATTTATAGCACCAAAAATGATGAGTAAACAAAAAAGGTTAAATCATAAAGGCAGCAAGCTACGACTATACCTCAGTTCACACAGCAGGTGGAGTAATTTAGAGATCACCGTAACAGTAACAGTTTAGAACCAGCTTTAAGTGATTATTATTTGTTCCATAACGTAAATAAAGACCTTTTTGGAAACTAATTTTCCGAGAAAAGGCGGCAATAAACGAAAGTTTTCAAAGCAAATAAAAGGTTTTTAAAAGGGTACTGAGAAGAAGATTTCTCGGTGTAATTAATGCATCGAGTTTGGTAATGTAAAAAATAAAATAAAAATATTTTTGTTCACATTTTTGTAAATGAAATGAAATGAAATGATTTATTTTCGCAGAAAACACTGTTACGATGATGTTAACAAGTACATATCTAAGTCTCAAGTGTTTCGGCCTGGTGGCATGCAAAATTGTTATGGATTTAACATGTACTAAGAATATAAAATAAATTTAATTAATTACATACCTATTTAGAAATAACACTTGATTAAAACAAATTCATTACCTACATATTTAAAAACACAATACTAAAATAAATTCGTTCAACACATTATTAACATAAGTTCATTGTATATTTAATCATTAATTAAAGTCAAACTTAGTCAAACATAATTAATTATTGTAATTTATTTATCATTCTAATAATCATCTAAATTATAGTAACATTTATTTAGTAATAAGACTTTAAGTTTTTTCTTGAATAATTTAAGATTCATTGCTATTATGTCAGTTGGTAATTTATTATAGATTACAGGTGCCATATGAAAAATGCTTTTGTGCATTAAGGCTGTACTGGTCTGCCGCATACAAAGGCGATATATGTCACGTTGCTTTCTGTTATACGTTGTTGACGCTAAATTATATAAGTTTGGGTTCGCTTTAACAAAATTACATACTTCATAAATATATAGGCATGGCATTGTAAGTAACTTATATTTTAGGAAAAATGGCTTACAAGAGTCAGTTGCCTGTAGCCCAAACATAGGTCTGATGCACCTTTTCTGTGCCTTAAATATTATGCCCCTGTCCGTCGAGTTTCCCCAGAAAACTATCCCATATCTTAGGACTGAAGCTACCAACCCATGATATGCCACTAGGAGAGTATTAACACTTGATATTTTTGCTAATTCGTGAAGAGCATATACTGATTTATTAATCTTTTTGCACAGTGTTTTAATGTGAGCCTTCCATGTCATTTTGTCATCTACAATAAGTCCAAGAAATTTAGTTGATTCAGTTGTGCAAACCTGTTCACCTTTATAGTTGACCATACTCATAGCAGGGTTTATACGTTGTCTAAAGTGGATTAGTTTGGTTTTGCGTAAGTTGGCCTTTAAGTTATTAGCATCTAATCATTTAATTATGTCACTTAATGTTCTATTTATATCACGTTCATATGTTACTTTATCATTGCATTTAATTGCAACGGTGCTGTCATCAGCAAAGAGTGTCATAGGATTAGAAGTCGCATTCGGAAGGTCATTAATATACATTATGAATAGTAAGGGACCCAATACACTCCCTTGCGGTACACCATAATGTATTTTGCGCTCTTTCGATAAATAAATGTCCTCCACCTTGGTTTTAAAATTGACTTTAGTAAATTTGCCGTTTTAATCTTGAATAGGCATATTAAATGCCATATTAGTAGCAAATTTGCGTTCGTCACGTAACCTTACATAGGCTATAAGTAATTAAACGTGTTCATTGAGTAGCTGGAATTGCAACATTATGTATTTAACCTTTTGAATGCCAGAGCAAAAACACATGAACCTGCGCTCAACGCCAAGCCACAAATTCCGCTTAAATACCTACGAAAGAAATAGGGATTCCAATACTACATCGATATTCAATGGTATTTTAATTTTTGTCTCATCATCATCATCATCATCATCAGCCTTTACCAGTCCACTGCTGGACTAGGCCTCTCCATTGAAAGGAGGAATTGGCCTACTATACCACGCTGGCCAAACGGGTTCGTATAGGATTTGTATCAAGTTTTCCTTCTCTTACAGTGCTGTTTTCTGCATAATATGCTCCCTCTGTCGGCTCTTACGACACCCATGGGATGATATGGGGTGGTGACAATCCGTATTCTTAATCCGACACCACACGGATTTTTGTCTACAATTTCAGAATATAAATGTCCTTAGGACATTGAAATTTAATTCCTAATTACACTTCCTCCTACTATAGTAATAGTTATATATAATTTACAGACTTGAATAACACCGTAATAACAGTTATGAGACGACAATATAATTAAATGTAATAACTATAGGCACAACACGTTTTTTTTTTTTTTTAGTGTCGGGTTGGAAAATCCTCATGGAGTCCCTCCGCCCTGGGGGAAGAACGAAGGGGACTGTCAGACTCTTACTGACTAAAAACCAACCCGTGTTCCTCACCTACCCGTGTGTCGGAGGGTCGGGTATCGCTGAAGCAGTCCTCGCTACCCCCCGACGGGTATTGGCCCGCCAGATGGTCAGGCGGGCCCCGAACAAAGCCCCCTTGGCGGCGGATGAAGATGTTGGGCTCCGCCGCCAAAACAATCAGCGGCTGCAGAGGATAGGGAGGACGGCAACGCAACACCGCATCTCCTCTTCCTCTGCGGCCCCACCGCGACGCAACGATGGTGCGCCCCCATTTGGTCGCCGGAGATAGGGTGCGCGGCAACGCAACACCGACACGTCTCTCCTCCCACATTCGCACGCGACTGCGAGAGACAGAAGAACTGTCCCTCGCACCCGCCCCTTTGGACGCATCCTGCGCAGGCCTCCGTCAAGCCCACGCGGAGCGTCCCCTCCTGGATCCCTCTTAGCTTCACCGCGGGTGACCAATCCACGGTTACTGAGCCCTCCCATCACGACAAGGTGGAGATCCCACGGGGGGGATAGGCACAACACCATCCTTTATCTGCTGTCTTCTATTTGTGACCATGGCGTGAACGCCTTGCCATTTGTATGACTATTTCGCTTCCGAAATAAGGATGTAGCCACGTAATATCTCGCTTATCGATGTGTTCTCGTACAATATTATTTTAAAATAAATTAAACACGTTTTTTTTATTAAGTGCATTTATAATCTTTATAATTGCGAATGTTCAAACCGTTTAAGTATATGTATAAGTACGTATAAACATAAAAAAATATTTATAGTTGTTTCACGAAAAAATAACATACCTATCTAACTTATTTTTAACAAAAATAAGTTACATTTGGTCTTCTAATACCAATACTGGGCCACACACCTACTGATATTATCTTGGTTTTAATAAGATTAATTTTTGCTTAAAATAAAATAAAAAAATTCAGTAGGTACTTCCTTAGGTACTCTAAATCATAGTCGTCTAAACTTTAGACGACTATGATCTATCAAAATCTTTAGACTCTAAAAATGTTGTTTCCGAAAAGTCTTCGTCATCAGGATTCAGGAACTCCTTCTGATATGCGAAGAAGTTCATCCGTAGTCATCAAATTGGCACTCATTATTACTGTCACTTAATAATTAATCTTAATATATAAAATCCTTGCGTTACTGACTGACTGACAGACACGCTACAGCCGAAACTGTTGGGCACAGGAAGCTGAAATTTGGCATGTATGTTCCTTGGGGACCGTAGGGGTGCACTAAGAAGGGATTTCCCGAAATTCCCACGGGATCGGCCAAAACGGGTAAATTAAAAAAAAATGCAGGCGTAGCTGCTGGCGTCCTCTAGTATAAAATAAATAATAAATATTTCAATATTGTTCATTTTCTTCACTATTTTCTGATCGTGCGCTTGTGACGTCACGATGTTGTCATCTATTTGTGACCATGGCGTACAAGGCACTGATAATTCGGGTTGAGTTAGGGATGCCCCTGAGTCAAGATTAGCGAATATCGAAATTCGACCCAACCAATTTTATCTTCGATTATGTAGCTATTAAAATGTTTTTTTAAGTCTGATTCTATAACACTAATGCTGGTTTATCCTCTAGATATAATACATTGCAGAAGAAAGTTTTAAAATGATCTTTGATGTAAATTTTTTATATTATCTAACATACGCTACATCACTAGCGGTCACATATTTGTGACTGTGGCGTGTGAGAAACATTCTTTTCTAAGAATTGATTTCTTACTTTTTAACGTAAAATATCTCAATATCTATAACGCTATTTAATTCGTTTAACAGAAATAAACAAGAATTAGAACTTCTTTTTGAAGGTAATATAAATAAACAGGCATTAAAGTAATGTTAAAATTGTTTATTTCGTGTTTTTGTATACCGCTTTTCCTGTCACGTATTTGTGACATTGGCGACCAGGGACAGTTTTCGCTTGTCACGTATATGTGACTATGGCGCTCAAAAGGTTAAGCACGCGTTTTACGCCCATGTCTGAACCATTCGGTTATAATTTTACGCATTCTAGCACGGGTTTTCACAAGTATATTAACGCTACATACAGTAAATCAAGTACCTGTGTTGAGTGTCCTGGTAGGCCGATGCTGCCACCGTCGAATAACGCAGATCCATCGCGCCGTCACCACCGACTCGTTGCGTAACAAACATACTAATATTATAAAGGTGACGAGTTTGTTTGAAAGAGATAATCTTAGGACCTATTTAAATAATGATTTTTGTGTGGGAAAGCCCATTTATCGAGGAAGGATATCACTGCGCGCAAGTTGCACGACGTAACATTTTAGTTATTAACGCAAGAGCACTCGACTTAAAGTTATTATACGTCAAGTTGAAGGAGAACTAATTTATTCAACAAACTTGCGTGACTTCATTGACTTGATCTTACTTCTATTTAGCGTTATTATCACTTACTGAATGTTGAATAAATTCTGTCAACGTGGACCTCACACTTCTCGCAACCAGAAGAAGCCTGTGTAAATATGATCTTTATGATGTAGCCGATAAAAAGTAACTGTACAAAAGCCGTGCTTTAGATTTGAAATTTGTGCTTATTACAAAAATTGCGTTATATTCATATGTTTATTTATCGGTATAAAAGGCAACATTTTTTTTACTATTTTGTGCTCCCTGTCTGTTTGTATTATAGTAATATATGTTTGTTCTTATCACCACTTACTACAATACGTATCCAATTTAACAGCTTTCGTTTTAGTTTTTGCTTGTAGGGAACGTCGAAATTATTATAGTTCCATTTATTTTCATTGAAATAATATTTGCTACATATTCTAAATTTTCTTTGATTTTAAAAGTCAAACAAAAATGGAAGAATCTAGGCATTTTGCTTGTAAACCATTTCTTATACAAAAAGTAAAACCATTTTTTTTATTAAGTAACAGGCCGTATTATGATTTTTCGATATGTTTAAACAAAACATAAGAAAAAGGAACTGAATACATTCGAAGAGATTGTTCGAATAAGTTTAATTACTTTAGATGTATAAAAATAACAAGTTTTGAAAATAATACTCAATAATGGAGACTCATTACTGTAGGTACAAGAAAGTTCTAGTAATGTCAACTGTTCAGATAACTTTAGCGATTGAAATTAATACAAAGAAGTCCCAAAAGTTTTAACTAATATAAACTTTTTCACATTCAGTATTGAATTTTAGCTGAATTGATACTGACTGCAAACTTAAATCAATGCAGGAGCCAAATTAAATTAACTTACCAAGTATCTAAATATGATTGGACCAAGTTGGTATAGGTGACATCAATTAACCAACTTTATTGTGACAATAATTAGGTTTTTGACGATTTTACAGACTAAAACGACGTAGGGTTGTTAAAATGGTATTAGCAGCTACATCCATCACAATCTACCTTTCATATTGTGCTAATTACTAACATCTTAATATTAATAATTGTAAAGAGAAGGGTAAACTTTTTCTTCTTGTCGTGTCAATAGCGACTTAGATAGTGAACGACAAATAATCTGCCACAGCCAGAAAAGGGTGGCAGACTCGCATGTGACGACACTAGTTAGTATTCTATAATTAATAATTAATCAGTGTTTACCTTGTACTAAATAACCATTTCGCAATAAAGATATAACGTAAATTATCTTTTAAAGTCAGAAACTAGTAAAGTTTATAATCGTGTATAATGATGTGCGTGAGGGCTCTGGCCGAGGAAGCAGTGTCCCAGGATAAGGTGATCTTGGTGGTATTTCTAGATATTGCAAATGCCTTCAACAGTTTATCCTCGAGTTGCATTAGAGAGGCACTTCGCTATCACAGGGTGCACAGCTACATACGTCATACTGTTGAAACCTATCTGACTGAGTGATCTGTGATCTATCCAGGCCGTGAGAGATGGGCTCGACGGGACATATCATGCGGTCTTCCACAGGGTTCGGTATTGGGGCCGCTCCTGTGGAACATCGGTTATGATTATGTACTGCGAGGCTCATTTCTTCTAGGCATCGAAGTTATTTGTTCCGTCGACGATACCTTCGTTATGACACAAAAACGATTATTTGAGGGAGCAGCAGCATGAGCAACTGCGGGGGTTGCGCAAGTAATGGAAAAAGAATCCGAAGACTCGGTCTCAAAGTGGCCCTAAACGAATCTGAGGCTTTATGTTTTCACAGAGCCAGAAGCCCACCACCTTCAAACGTACATATTATTGTGAAAGGGGTCCGCATTACAATCCAGCCGACAATGAAATATCTGGGTCTCATACTTGACAGTAGGTGGAGCTTTTGGCCACATTTTCGGCAGTTAGTTCCAAAGCTCATGACAGCAGGTGCTTCACTCTCACGATTGTTGCCAAACTTAGGTGGCGCAGACGCCACTTGCAGAAGACTTTACACGGGAGTCGTATGGTCTATGGCTCTTTATGGAGCACCAGTTTAGACAGATAGGCTAACGATCCGTAACGGCACATCGCTACGTAGACTACAACGGGCAATGGCCATCAGACTTATAAGGGGCTATCGTACAATCTCAGCAAGCCTGGAACACTCCCATGGGATCTCGAGGTGAGAACTCTTGCGCTATTTTATCAGTGGCGTGAGGAGGTACAAAATCGGGGTTAATGGTTATTGCCTCGAGAGTTAGAGGTACGAAGGTTTGAATTCCACCAGCGCGCACCAGCGACTTGCGCAACCCACAGCTAGGCACTTCATAATAGCAGCTATAAGTCAGTTATGAAGGCGTGGTTAGAGAGACAGCACGGTGCCCTTAGCTACCGAATGACGCAGATACTGTCAGGACACGGGTGTTTTGGAAAGTATCTGCATGCATACGACGAGAACCCACGCCTGTGTGCCATTACTGCACAGGCTGCACAGAAGATACTGCGGCACACACATTTTTTATTTATTTATTTATTTATTACATACATTGGAGGAATGCCAAGCATGGCATGTTCAGCGGCGCGATCTCATTGCAGCAATTGGCGGATATAACATCACCCTAACGGCAATAGTATCACCCATGGTCAGGAGCGAGGCCGCGTGGAATAGAGTGGCTACTTTCTGTGAGGAAGTAATGATAGTAAAAGAAGCGGCTGAAAGAGAGCGAGAAAGAGCATTTTTTCTTCGCTTTCGCAATCTACACAATCGACGTGGAAGGGGAGCTTAAGCAGATCTCCGCCCCCCTTGAATTATGGCCTGCGGGTTGATGGCTGGGGGAAGTCCGTTACCCGATCAGTGCTAGGCCCGAGATGGCGGCGTTGTGTTGACGCTTGCCCCTCAAGAGGCACAACATGACATGTGGCCATTGACATCTAGGCTGCCCTGTGCGTAGGGACCCATTGTCAATAGATATGGGTCAGAGCTTGTCGGGGGAACGGTGAATGCTTGATCGATCCCGGAACCCCGACCATAAGCCAAAGTGGAACACAGTGGAGTTTTAGCCGGTAGAAGTCCGGCATACCCCTCTGCCGATCCCCGCGCAGAGGAAGTCCAAGAGAATTTCTCCACTTAAAAAAAAGGCTTAAGAAAGGAAGGAGGAGTGTTATGTATATAAATACTTTATGGTATAGGCAAAGAAGAAGGAGCAGAAAGAGGGACGTGGACCTCCAGCGATCTCTCTCGCCGAATAAAATACCATTCTAGGACAACTTAAACACGGTCCACTGATTCGAAACAAAGCAAAGCTTGTACTATAGCAGCCATATAACTAATACATATTGTTTTTATCATTTGTCTTGCAATGAAATCGAACTCCCCAGCTCCGGAGTAACAATCAGGGTTACTTCTAACCCCTTCAACACCAGGCCAGACAAACTGCAATATATGCAACAGTATAACATCTATCTACTGTAAGAAGGTGGTACTGCTACGTACATATAGTAAATAGTGAGGCTATATAACCCTTAGTATCTTTTCTTGGCATGGTTTCTAAAATGTGGCTTCTAAAGTCTAGCGTAGCTATAAGAATACTAAGGTATCAAATAAATTACTTTCATGATCACAAGCAGCCAATTCTACCTGATGAAGTTGGCAGCCTTCCAAGATTTTTATTTGTCAACGCGTATTCGAAGGAACGGTCACGTCCTTTATGTACAGTATTAATTTCCTTTACATAATTAATAATTTTGGTAAACCTACAATAAAGAATATGATTATTATTAAATCTTTACAATTTATACACACATACATACATACATAACGTCACGCCTTTTATCCCCGAAGGGGTAGGCAGAGGTGTATTTCTACACCCACTTTTCGCCAGATATACTTTAGTCCCACGTAATAAGGGGCGAGCCTATTGCCGTACCGGGCACATTTCCAGACTCCTTGCGGCTACTGAGAATTTCGTGACAGAAAAACCCAATAACACTGCTCGACCCAGGAATCGAACCCGGGACCTCCCGATCCCACGCGCACATTTATGCCGCGAGACCAACGAGGCAGTCGTATAGGGTTTGATGTCGAGTTTTCCGTCCCTACGCAAAGATGGTATTTGCATCGTGTTATCCCTTAGTCGCCTCTTACGACACCCACGGGAAGATAGGGGGTGGTGACACTTGTATTCTATGCCGTCAACCACACTCTATGCACATTTAATAAACGGGTCAAAATCGCGTTACATAAAGACTATTGATTACGCCAATACGCTCTTGCAATCTAATTACTCCAATAATCTTGTTTTATGCTTAAGCAATTAATGCAAGCTTTGTTATCTTTTACGCTTTTAAAACGAGCAATTGGATTTAAATCATTAAAGGTGGGACACTTATAGTAATGGTCGTGCACTATATTACTGCACAGACACTTCTGTGAATTATTACTATTAGATTCCGAACATGTTACGTAAGATTGTGGATTAGGGACCGAGTTATTACTACTGGTTCGGCTTTACACCGAAATCGTAGGGTTCTAGGCGACTTGGAGAAGGAAATGGACTGTATAGAGAGGATAGCGGTTCTTCGCCGCCTAAGAGATGGATACGCTAAGGAGTGATTGAGTGGGTATAGGATATTTCAAGGATGGAGGGCACCTACCTTATACTACCTTCTTCGTTTCCGTAGGGCAGTCTCCTGGTGGTTTCGTGATGCAGCTGCTTGTTTTCACTTCAATTCACCATTCGCGAGCGGGTTTTCCTTGGTGGAAGCGGTAATAAATCACATACAACGGTGCGGCGCGGTACGGTATCGAGACGGCGTTCTCAGCGAGCGGAATGTTCTCGACTGTCACTCGCGTCCACGATCGCGTCGACGAATCAGGCGAAGGCAGTGCCTCTTCCAGGGAGTGGGATAGAGCGGGACGGAAATATGGTATCGCTCGCACTAGAGGTGGAACGATTGATCTTGATGCGATTCGTTATAGATAGGAAGGTAGATGGCGCTACCATATCCCCCCGGCCCTAAAGGGTTGCCTTTAAAAAAAATAGAATTGAACTTAGCTATGTTGGGTGTACTACCGCATAACCCATCAATAGGCTAAGACAGCGATATGACAATAAAATTAATCTAAATTAACTTTAGCGAAAGCTACAAACGCAATAATAGCGAAAACTACTAACTAAATACTTAAACTAAGAGGTAAGTGCAACTTTAGGCTAGATCTCACTGAGTTGGAAGCGGACAGAGACGTACAACAGGGCGCACGTAACTCCCCTTGGCGGTTTTCAGGGTAACAACGCGAGTTGTACCGTCCTTGGAAGTATGCAATTTCTCTACGATGGCTAACGGCCATGAAAGCGGCGGAGCATTATCATGTATTATGACGACCAACGTACCCTCCTGTATAGGGGATGCAGGACTATTCCACTTGGATCTAGCCTGAAGCTGGTGTAGATATTCCGCACGCCAGCGCCGCCAGAACGACTGCACGAGTTTATCCAGCAGAGTATGTCTCTGGAGCAAGCTTGAAGAGTCTGCTTCAGGAGCCGGAAATGACGATAATGGCACTGTGTTCAGAAAATGTGCAGGGCTTAACGCGGATGGTTCTGCAGGGTCACTACTCAATGCCGTGAGCGGACGCGAGTTGATCAGTGCCTCGACTTGTGCAAAGACAGTTAAAAGCTCTTCGTAAGAGAGGATCTGTTGACCTATAAACTTGAAGAGATGCGTTTTAATTACTTTGACCATGCTTTCCCAACATCCACCGAAATGCGGTGATGCTGGTGGAATAAACTTCCAGTCAATATGATTTATGGAAAGTTCCTCCTGAAGACGAGTACGATATTCTTCCCTGAGAAACTTATAAAGGTCGCGTAAATAAGAGCTTGCGCCCACAAAACAAGTGCCGTTATCCGTGTACAAATACTGTATAGGGCCGCGCCGTGAGAGAAATCGTTTAAGGGCTGCCAGGAATGTCACCGTGCTTAAATCTGTCGCAACTTCAATATGCGTAGCGCGCGTCGTTAAGCATGTAAAAATACATAGCCAGGCTTTACGGCTTTTAACACCTCGACCACGCACTGGCGTATACTGCAGTGGTCCTGCGTAATCACAACCGGTATGTGTAAACGCTTTAGCAACCTGGTTGACGCGCTGGCTAGGGAGATCGGCCATGGGAGGGAAAGTCGGACGCGGACGAAATTTGAAACAGACGTTACATTTATGTATTCTGTGACGAATTATTCGTCGAGCGGCTAAAATCCAATACTTATGCCTAAGTAAGGACATAAGCAACTCCGGACCGGCATGGAGGTGCTTCTTGTGATAAAAATCAACTAGAAGGTCACATGATCATGTCGCGGCAGAATACAAGGATGTTTGTAGTTATAAGGTTCATCCGAATTTGACAGACGACCCCCAACGCGTATGACGCCATGTTCATCGAGAAACGGCTTGAGTCTAAGGATAGCGGGAGAACAAGGTACATTGTCCTTTAAATTTTGAATGTCGTTACTAAAATGAACAGCTTGTACAGCTCGTAGTAACTTACATTCTGCGAATTTCAGATCAGTACTTGATACAAAAGTCTCATTAGGTAGGTGCCTAAGAAACCTATAGACATAAACGATGGCGCGGAGTAACTTAGACCACGATGACATGCGTAGTGCGAGTGCATAGATGGGAGACTCCGCAACCTCAGCAATCACGGGATAAAACAGACTTCCGCTCGGGTACATCTTCGTCTTCTGCACTGTGGTCAAAGGGTTGCATGGGCCATTTTGACGGATCATGGGAGATCCAAGAAGGTCCACGACGCCACAATGGATGATGCAGAAGATTAAGTGGAGTGACACCACGAGACAAGCAATCTGCGGGGTTCTCAATACCCGCGACGTGATTGAAACAAGTAGCAGGAACCAGTTCAATCAATTTGCTAACGCGGTTGGCGACAAAAGTCTGCCAGCGATGAGGAGAAGAATGAATCCAAGCGAGCACTACTTTGGAGTCGGAAAATGCGTATAATTTATTAATTGGGTAGTGGGGCAAAACTGTGTCTTGAACCTTGCGGAGCAACTGAGACAGCAGAAGGGCCGCGCACAACTCCAGTCTCGCAACTGAAACGGTTTTAACAGGCGAGACCTTAGACTTGGCACAAACTAACTGCACCGAGTAGTTAGAACCAATGCGGACTTGCAGATATACGACTCCGCCGTAAGCACGCTCGCTGGCGTCAGCGAAACCTATCAAGTTGATGGTACATCCATCTACCAACCCAAGATGACGCGGAATAGTAACTTGATTGAGCGCGGTAAGCTCAATACAAAACTGGCCCCAAGCGGCGACAATATGGTCAGGGGGTGTTTCATCCCACTCACACTTTGATAGCCAAAGCTCTTTGATCAAGAGCTTGGCGTACAAAATTGTGGGAGCCACAAAACCCATTATGTCCCATAGTCGAGCCACTGTAGACAGCATAGTGCGTTTGGTGCACTGATCATCTGGTGGTGAGACGTCAAACCGAAAACTATCGCAGGATTTGTCCCAGCGTAAACCGAGAACCTTATGCGGTACAGACTTCTCAAACTCAATGTCTGGAGAAGCCTTATGAGAATCTGGTATGCGTGCGAGAACCTCCTTAGAGTTGCCTGTCCATTTGACAAGATCAAACTGGCCTCGCTTGAAAAGCTGAATAAGCTCTTCACAAAGCGAAAGCGGAGCGGATATGACACTACAGGCAATGTCATCCATGTACAAAGCGGAAGTGGCAACAGCCGCTGCGGCGGGAAAGTGATCGCCTTCATCAGCGATCAACTGGCGAACAACTCGTAACGCGTGATATGGGCTAGACTTAAGTCCAAAGCAAACACGATTGAACTGATACACAGATAAAGGTTCTTTCTTGTCAAAACGATAAGAGACCCGTTGAAATCTACGGTTAGATTCGCGAACGCCGATATTGAGGAACATTTGGCGGCAATCAGCTGACAGAGCGATTTGGAAAAGACGAAACTTTATTATGATGTTAAATAAATCACCCTGTAGATTGGGGCCAGCATGCAAAATGTCATTAATCGACTGACCCGATGTAGTCTTACAACTAGCGTCTAAAACCACACGAAGTTTAGTAGAGGTTTTATCTTCGCGAACTACGCCGTGATGCGGGATATAATATGAGGGCAGAGAGTTGCCCTCGTTGTTTACAACTACACTCAAAAAACCTTTATCTATGTAGTCACGAATGACGTCATTATAGGCGCTGCGTAACTTAGGTGATGCATCAAGTTTACGTTCCAAACAATGGAAACGTCTGAGCGCAGCAGCGTACGAGTCGCCTAACGAATAAGGGTCACCACAGAATGGCAACGCCACAACGTATCTGCCACTGTCGTCACGAACAGTGGTAGCGCGGAAATGTTCTTCACACTCGAGATCTTTACGGCTCATCCCAAAATCGCTTGAGAAGAGAGTCAATATTGTTTTCTTGAAGAACAGAACAACAGCAAGACGTAACGTATTGAGAAGTATGTAATGTAGGTACGGTACCCATAATCACATACCCGAATACCGTCTCAATAGCGGGCGGTAAGTTATTTTGCTCACTACGTACCACTTTAGTAAGTAGCAAGTGCGGGAATATTGCGGCTCCGATCAAAACATCAATGTCTGCCGGATTCGCAAACTCCGAATCCGCTAGTGGTAATAACTCGAGATGTGTGAGGAGCGACACGTCCACATTAGCGTTTGGCAACGTGTCCGTAATACGTTCCACGATAAGCGAAGAAATGTTAACATTAATGTCCCTATTAAAACGCGAATGTATTTTAATATCTAGGGAACCTTTGCAATGTTTTTCTGATCGGCCTATCCCTCGGAATATTGAGTTCGTATTTTTAAAGTTATTCCATAATCCGAGGCGTTTGAACAATTCTAACGTTATTAAATTGGTCTGAGATGCGCTATCTAGCAGACAACGTACCATGTGCGGCGACCCATTGTCATCATATATGATAACTTGCGCTTTCGCTAACAGAACAGTCTTAAACGCCATACATGGCGGCCTAGCACTGCTCTGATCACTACAAGCGCGCGAAGGCCGTCCGCGCGTGCGTGCCACCCGCGCAATGGATGTCGTACACAACGATATCTCATTATTGCGAGGCGTGGAAGGCGCAGCTACCGTGTTCTGCACTTGCGGCGTGAGTGTGTGAAGGTTAGCGGCTTGACTTGACAACCGGTTATTTTTATCGAAATGTAACAGTGTATGATGTTTTTGTTTACACGAGCGACATCTCGTTCTACTGGAACAATTACTCGTTTTATGTTTTATGCTTAAGCAATTAATGCAAGCTTTGTTATCTTTTACGCTTTTAAAACGAGCAATTGGATTTAAATCATTAAAGGTGGGACACTTATAGTGCACGACCATTACGGTCGTGCACTATATTACTGCACAGACACTTCTGTGATTTATTACTATTAGATTCCGAACATGTTACCTAAGATTGTGGATTAGGGACCGAGTTATTACTACTATTTCGCGATTTATTCAACCTTTGTTTGTTGTTGTTAGTGTTAGACGGGCCAGGTGAACCCGACTGCGTATTATGAAATATTCGACACTGATCTTTGCTGAACGAAATAAAACTATCTAGTGTAGGTATTTTATTATTGCGTTCCGTCATCTCGAATGCGCGAATTGTATCAGTGTCAAACTTTTTTAAGGCGAGTTGAAGCAACATAAAGTCGGAAAGATCTTCTAATTTTAAATTCCTAAGAGAATTAACCGCGGTTACGAAGTTATCAATAAACAGCTGGAAATTCGAGACAGACGCGTTGCCGGACAGTTTGAGATTTAAAGCTTGGTCAAAGTACGTAGACGCTAGGACACGCGTGTCCTGATATCTGTCAAGTAGTGACTGAAATATGACCTGATAATTCTCAGCACTGGGTGTGACACCTGCAAATACGGACTGGGCCTTCGGTGACAGTTTACCTATTAAATAGTACAACCTGTCAGCATCTGTCAGAGAACCATTATCGTGCACTGTAGACCTAAAACTCGCATAGAATAACGGCCAATTTCGTATATCTCCGTCAAACGACATAATCTCGATTGGCGGTAATCTCGGTTTGCGGGCAACAGGCTCTGCCAAACATTTACCCTCCAATTGCGATTGTATACGCTTAATAATACAATAAAGATCTTCGAATGAGGTATACGCCTGATAGTTCGGTTTTTCATCAGGATTGATAGAAAGTAATCTTGCGTTATAATCGTCTGACAACTTATGAAAATCCTTTCGAATACTATCTACTGTTATACAATAACTGAGAAATGCTTCGCTATTACTGTCAGACATAGATGCGGTTTTTGAGCATTCATAGATATTTTGAATGCGCTCAAATAAAATATTGCGTTTTGCTTCTAAGATTGTCATCTCTTTGTCTTCCGACACGCGTGACTTCTTTTGTTGTGACATGCTTACGTAAGTATAAGCTAATGAGACCGATACAAAATAAGAATATCTAATGTATCTATTATTTTACCTAAGTAGGCTAAGTAGGCAACACCTTAGAGCCGAGGAATTAAAGTTGATTGAAATATGAGATTTATAAGACAACTATGATAGTTGCAGAAATAATAATTTAATAAGTAGGTAGCTACATAAAAGTTTACCTACTAATGCGGGCGGAAATAACCATGTGACGGTTATGTGAATATATTAGGAGTATAGCTAGGTGCTATAACTGCCTAGGTATAGCGGTATAACGTATAAAACGTAAATGAATCCGACTCGAAGGACCAAAAAAAATGGTTCGGCTTTACACCGAAACCGTAGGGTTCTAGGCGACTTGGAGAAGGAAATGGACTGTATAGAGAGGATAGCGGTTCTTCGCCGCCTAGGAGATGGATACGCTTAGGGGTGATTGAGTGGGTATAAGATATTTCAAGGATGGAGGGCACCTACCTTATACAACCTTCTTCGTTTCCGTAGGGCAGTCTCCTGGTGGTTTCGTGATGCAGCTGCTTGTTTTCACTTCAATTCACTATTCGCGAGCGGGTTTTCCTTGGTGGAAGCGGTAATAAATCACATACAACGGTGCGGCGCGGTACGGTATCGAGACGGCGTTCTCAGCGAGCGGAATGTTCTCGACTGTCACTCGCGTCCACGATCGCGTCGACGAATCAGTCGAAGGCAGTGCCTCTTCCAGGGAGTGGGATAGAGCGGGACGGAAATATGGTATCGCTCGCACTAGACGTGGAACGATTGATCTTGATGCGATTCGTTATAGATAGGAAGGTAGATGGCGCTACCAAATCTAATAGTTTGAAAATAGTGCATTAAATAACCTGTCCGTAGTGGAATATTGATAAACTGCAGTGAAATAGACTCGGGAGCATCAGGGATGTAGGGCTTGGTGCACGTATTGCAGTAGCACACGCGGGTCAGAGATGGCGGCGTTGTCACTGCAATAATTTAATGATATTATTATACAAATTATAAAATTTTATTCGATGCACACGTTTGGACCAACTGGTGGTTAAAGTCAAAGCAAGTATTACGGTGGAAGATTTCAATTCATCATCATCCCAGCGCCGCACTATGGTTCGTCTAGAACAAGCTAGCTAGACAAAATTATTTTATTTGATTTTTATGTCTAGATGCGGTTAATAAGCAAAGATATAAGGTTTTTGGTACTTTTTTCAAGGCAGTTTGTCATTTGAGCTGGTATCATGAAAAAAAAAACATTTATCGGGCATATGTGTATAATATATTTTTTGAACATTTTATAAAGTGATTTATCCCTCGACGTCGCTATAAAATCTAATAACAGATGCATAAAATATCTAAGAACTAAATCTATTACTCATTATCATCACTATCATCAGATGAATCATCCATTGAATAGTCATGATCGTGAGGGGCAGAACTATGAAAAGTAGAAATCATATTAACATTTTGTTCCTTACAGCTAGGTGGGACAATTAAATCTAATACTTCAGTTGGAAGCGTACCTATTTTCTTCCGAGGAACTTCTCGTAAACCGTTTATTACAGGGTCAGATGTTATCAATAACATATTAAGTAAATCTCTATTCGTAGCCTCCCGTGATCGCTTTCGTGTGTTGTGCTCACGAAATCTTCTGCAGTCCTTATTCCGAGCTTCCTGTGCTTCCTCGGAAAGCTGGCCTATAGGTAGAAGGGACGATCTAATTACTTCGCCACTGTGCAAAAGTATTTTGTGGACAGTAGCGGGCATGTAATACCATGAATAGAGATTTACATAAAGTTGTCTAGTTTCTTGAGCTAAGTTAACGAATTTTTCAATATTTATATCATATCCCGATGATAAAGTGCGAAGTAGTATGCCAAATTTTTGTATTAGTGAAACATCTAACCCTGTAATATCGGCACTAGCCTCGGGATTTCCAATAAATCTTCGCGCGGTGTTCCCGTCATTAGTGTTACCGAACCCTGGTTTTGGTTTGTCTACAATCAAGCCCATTTCGCTTTTAAATCGTTTTTTAATGTCATCTGAACGTTGTTTCACACTAGCTTTGTCTTCGGCTGTTCTTAACTGCCATTTTTTTATATTTAGTCGATAGCTAATGTGAAGCAAGCATTCAAAGCACCTTATCCAAGCGTGCAACGTAGACAAACCAAAACCAAGATTATCTTTGTCCGCAGCAAACTCTTTTGACAGATCATTCATCATTGTTGGAGTTGCCCCACAAATAAAACATTTTTGTGAGGAAGAAGTTTCGGTCAGAGCATTGCAAACTTTTCCGTCAATCATTGTTAAAAGCATAACATGTGTGACAGATACTTCGGTCTCCATCACCTTGCAGGTTGTCGGCAATAAAGCGTTTATCTCTTCTAAAACCTTATTGGTTTCCGAAATCGTAAAATCTTTCGTTTCCTTAGAAAAGATAAACTTTATTGGCCGACAATACATTGTAGAACAGGGCCGAGGATTCTGCCACACAATATTACCACTTTCATCTTTCAATTGAAGAGGAACGAAAGAAAATACAAATAAAAACTCGTCACTATCGTCACAATTAGTGAATTTTTGTTTGTACATACTATGACCGGAACTTCCATCACAACCCCATTTACTGATTAATGTGAATGACGTGCAAGGTAACAGACTATGAACAACTTCTTGTTGTGCTGAAACTAAACGTTCGGCAGTCTTATCAAGAATTGCCTGAACTTTGATTTCAGCATGCGTTTCATTGACTGTAATTTGTTCACCTGACGGGTAGCAGGCTATTTTAGCCTTTCTAACACTGTACATTGACGGAAACACCTTATGTCCAGCTTTAATACTCCACTTCCGAGTCTGCTTATAGCTATGGCTACTTGATTTACTATCAACGTAGTACGCTAAAGCTTCCTCACTTGTTAAACTCCTGGGGGCACTTTCTTCACTCGTGGTCTTGGTTATTGAAGGATCACTAGTCACATCTTTAATTTGACGTGCTACACTTCTCTGACCCGAGATTCGAGCTGACACTTCAGCGGCGTAAATTAATTCACTAGCACTTCTGGACTGTAATAGATCGTCTACACGTCGTCTCTTCGTTTTGAGACTAGAATGTTCAAAATCTTTAGTAGGTCTTCCGGGTCCCAGTTCTCCAGATGTAGTTGGCAGAGATAAATAAACGGACACATCGAAAGATATGTCAAGACCCTCCAGCCACGTCGAATACTTTTGTAGGAATCGCTCTCGATTTCTTCCACAGCTGCTCCACTTTTCAGCAAATTTCGTTGAATATCTTGAGATTAGTACTTTAATATCTCGCAGAGACTGCTCCGTAACACCATCAAAATTATATCTCAAAGATATAAACCGAAAGAGCTCCTCATTCCGCGTTTCCTTCGGGTGTTTCAGCCATTCTTCGAAAAAATCCATTCTTGAGACGGTAAAAACTGTTGAAAGAAAAAAATAAATAAAAATTAGTTGTGCAAATATATCGCAATGAATTTTTTTACGTATAACTACTAGACACTTATGAGAATCGTATATGATAGGTTCTACGGTGGGGACAAGTGGGGACATGTTATTATTTGACCGATGAATTTGAAAAAATGAGTAAAAAAGTGGGTGAAAATTCAAACATTTCATTTTATAAGACTAAAGAATGAAGTTCCCATGTTGAAAATGAAATAAAATATAACTACTTACCCTTACGTATACAATCCATCACAAAAACACTTTCACAAATTTCTTTTAGTGACATAAACAATGCTATCAAATATGATGTAAAAATGCAAATGAATGCCCTTTAAATAGTCAACATCTTATAAACATACCTTAATGACGCTCTTAATGAGGGTAGTATTGATAATTAATAGGTGTAATCCTCAATGTATAGGGGTAATGAGTTCGTAATAGTAATTAACTTCCAGGAATTTAAGAGTTGTTTTTGTCTAGCTAGCTTGTTCTAGACGAACCATAGTGCGCCGTCGCGGTTGCGGTCCAAGGCCATCACCTCGGAACCCAGCGTCTGTTTTCCTGCTGTTCTTCCTACACTTTGCACGGTCTTCAACATTCCTGGTGGCTAGTTTATAAGGCGGACTATTTCAATTAACATAAGCTTATTAATTCTCTGATTTTAATAACAATTATGAAGTGAAAATATTCGCATTTCCGTAGTTACTAGCGAACTTTAACCATCGCAATTTAAACACAAGAAAACTGCACCAGTTGTGCTGCGATAAACTCAATTTGTTTAGTCTGAATTTTAGTAAAAAGAAAGGTTTTGGTACTACAAAACCTATTCAAACACACTCAAAATAACAATTTGTATCATAATAAAAATTCGTTCACAATGATGGCCTTGTGCGAAGGCGCATTATCATGGTGCAACATTATTTTGAGACTAGCCGAGCAGCAACATGTTTCATACCCAAATGATTAGTTAAAATGGACGTATGATTAGTTAATACAGATCGACTCGTGAGATACAGAAAGTTCAGCGGCTATCTCTCTCAGAGTTGAATGAGGATTTTCAGTCACTGTTTCCTTCACTTTTGCGATGTTAACTTCAGTTGCAGACGTTGATGGCCTACCAGAGCAAGGTGAATCTTCCATCACATCATCATTACCCTGGTGGACCCCGAAAGTGATATGAAAGGTTTTTGTGTCGCCAACAGCAGTCCGAACCACGGAATCGGAATTTGAGTACACGTCTCGGATGATGTCAATTATATGCTTCTAGTACACCTTTGGATCTTAGAGCCCACCAGATCATCTGTACTGCCCATCAGTGAATCTTCCATCACATCTTGACCAATTTTGAACGCTTTGCACCACTCATAAGCACGAGATTTTGATAGAGTCGATTCGCCGTAAACTTTTTGTAACATTTTCATTGACTCCGAACACGACATTTCATTGGCGACGCAAAATTTAAGACAAACTCTATATTTGATGTTTTTGTCCATCATTCGCAATTCACACTAGATATGATATAACTAAAACAGCACTGTATTTAATATAAATAACAGATGTAACTGAAACCCCGCACCAAAATGGAAAACAGTTGTGTTAATCTAACAACAACAAAAAAAACAAACATTTGAATTTGGAACCATAAACAAATAATCCATTCCCGATACTTTTTGACTTAATGTAGATTAGTCGGATCTGGCAGAGGGGTGTATGAATCTGACCCCTTTTGGCCTACTTAGCAAATCCATTACACTGCTAAACTCTAAGATGCTATGAACATCGCAGTAAAGTCAATATGCAATCCTGTCGAGATCGGCGAATAGTGGTCACGTGCGGCGATGGCTTGCTGCGGCGGCGTCCAACATGAAAAAGGTCTAGACGATAGAGACGGTAATAGTCAATCTATGACGTGTTTACATAATTGTATTGTTTTATGAAAACTATACAATTAAGGTAATGGAATCTGGGGACACGGTAGTGCCCCCGCCAAGTCGAGCAAAAACGCGGCACGGCCGTCCATCCTTTTCTCGAAGCAATTCAAGCCATTTTCGACCCCCTATAACTTCATTGTGGATAAAACTAGAAGCCTGATTTTATAGTAACCAAGCAGGCATTGTATAAACATGGTATATTTCAAATTTAATTCAATTTGAACCAGTAGTTTAAGAATTATAACGCGTCAAAGTTTCTAATTTTGTCACTCACTGACCGATCATCAAAAGTCTAAGGCACTTCTAGCAGACATAGAAGCTTCAAATTTAGTATACTATTAGTGTTTAGTGTATGAATCAAGGAAAAACTAAAATATGTTTCAATTACTGTCCAGTTTTCGAGATACACCAACTGCATAAATTTCTTTGTAATCCCATATAAATCTATAGGATTACAAAATTACATTTGCAGTTAGGGCTTTAATTAAGAAAATTCGTTGTTGGTGTACAAAAAGTAGATGGTACCGGAAAGGACAAAAGTAGGACTATCTACAAAAAGAAATGAGATCCCATAAAAAACAATACTTGTCAAAAAACCAAGTCTCGCTACCGTAAAAAGATGTGAGATCCATGTAATAGCAAGTCGGTTAATTAAAAATCTTTGAGGTTTTAAATAAATATATTGACTTGGCAATCGTATTAAACAATTTAAAAATTTATATATGTATTACTTATGAGATATATTGTGTTTTCATGCGATGGCCGAGTCAATCTATTTATTTAAAACATAAAAGATTTTTAATTAACCGACTAGAGGATAAACTATGGTAATCTATACTATAATAAAACTGTAGAGGTGAAAAAGTCTGTACATTAAAGATATTTTGACGAAAATTAGCTAAAAAAACTAGGAAAATGCTAAAAAGCAATACACGATGTTTTTTAGAATTTTTGTCTGTCTGTCTTTATTTATATATTTTTTTTATTATATTTTGTCTGTATTCCTTCCCTATATTGCTAAAGATCTCTAAAATGGCGAAATTGATTTCAATAAAACTTACACTCATGTACAAAGGATAATCAAACCTATAAAATAGTATATGTTACTTCACAATCGGTTGAGTGGTTTTCGGGGTACAGCTTGACCTCTCCTTTGTACGTAGTCCCAAACAAAACAGGGATCATCCAAAACTGGTTATATATAAGACAAATTTAAATCGATTGGTTTGGAGCTAAATTCAAGTAAGTGTGAGCTATTTCTTAATAAAATTGACGATGAAAAAAAGTCTTTGGTGTTATCAAAATTTAATTGTTTGGCACCACACATTAAATTCGCCTCCTTGGGTCTCCTATATTTGAAGAAGCCTAGGAATCATTCGTAGATGAAAAGATTCAAAATTATAGTGAAATTTCAGATCGCCTGCTAAAAATTAATATTCATTCGGCCTTTACAATTATTCGATATTGCGTTTTCGTTCCCAAATTTACGCATGCCTTGAGATCTTCACCGCTTTGGAAAAATATGGAATGTTTAGAAAAAATGGACCAAATTATTAAAAATACACTTAAAGAAATATTAAATGTGGATTTGAACGACCGGGCCTGGCTGCAAGCGTCTCTTCCTGTACGTCTGGGTGGGCTCGGCGTTCGCAAAATTTCTGATGTTAGTTTACCGGCGTTCCTGTCCTCGGTGCACAGCACGGAAGACTTAACCAGGCAAATATTAGCACCAACACTGGTTAATTTGGAAGTGCTGTGTAAAACCGATGCCGTGAACGCCTGGAAAATGGCTTGTCCAAGCTCTGCTTTGCCTACCAACCCATTCTCCCAAAGGCAGTGGGACGTGCCGCTTTGCAACACTGTGAGAGAAAATCGTATTTTATCATCTACAAATGTTGCTGAGCGTGCTCGCTTGCTGGCTGTGGGAGAGTGGGAGTCTGGTCTTTGGCTTCAAGCGCTCCCGTCGTCCAATGTGGGCACAATGTTGGACGACACGACATTTCGCCTTGCCACTAGCCTCCGTTTAGGTGCTCCGTGTGTTTCTCCGCATCGTTGTCATTGTGGAGAAGCCGTCGATAGCCTCGGACACCATGGACTATCTTGCGGCAGAAGCGCGGGCCGAATGCCTCGTCACGCCTATCTTAATGACATCATCCGTCGCACTCTTGTCACCGCCGGAGTACCAGCCGTACTTGAACCCAATGGTTTGGTACGCGACGATGGGAAGAGGCCCGACGGTATGTCATTGTTGCCTTGGAAGTTGGGCAGGCCTTTGGTATGGGACGCAACGTGCGTAGATACCCTAGCGCCATCACATCTTCCAAGTACAGCCAGCTGTGCCGGCGCTGCTGCTGCAAGCGCAGAATCCCTCAAGCGGCGAAAATACGGTCATTGAATAGGTAATTACGTATTTGAGCCGTTTGGGGTGGAGAGGCTTGGTCCATGGGGTCCGAGCGCTCGTACGTTGTACAGAGAAATCGCCAAACGACTAATCGACGCTTCTCGTGACCAGAAGGCTGGGCTGTATTTCGGCCAGCGTATCAGCATTGCCATCCAGCGTGGCAATGCTGCCAGCCTTCTGGGCACGTTACCAATAGACAGCGATGCGGAGGAATCCTACGACGCCTAAACCTGTCTTGTAAATATGTACTTTGTATTTTACCCTCCCCTTTTTTGTACATATTTATTTTTTTATGTATGTAAATAAATTCCATTGTATAATACATTTTTAGAATGTAAAAAAAAAAAGTTATATATATGGTGCCATCTATGATCATTATAAGTTTGTTAGTAAAAGTATAGTTAGTCTAAATAGGTACCTTCAAAGTGTTTTATGGCTACTTACTGACCGAAAGATGTCACTATTTTCAAATAATTTTCTAGCAAAATAATTTTTTCTTGCAAAAAAGACAATAATTATGTGTGACAATCTTACTGTTATTCAAAAATAATAGAGTATAATATTCGGCACTTTCATAAACAAAAAGTCTCTGTGTCAAAATTTATTACAATGTCCACTTAATTTAAACGGTCAATCTCATGTATTTCAAATTATTATGTTAATATAATAGATATATAATAATTTCATTATTGTTTATTTTAAATGATAAATACAATGACGATAGATACTTTTTTCAATAAATTTTCGATTTGTCCATAATTATTATTTTCTATCTCGGTTGGTTTGTATATATAAACATAGATGGCGTTGAAATGACGTCATTTTCTGATTTGCGGTGCTAAGATTCTCCGAGGATTGATCAGGTTCTCGGATAATTTGCTTTCGTTGTCGTTGGAATACTTGGATTAGTATTTGACGTTACTTATGAGTTTATGATTGTTGAATGTTATCGTGTTTCTTTGATTTTTCGTTAGTTCGTGTTCTGTTCTTATACAGGTGTTTCATTATTACCAATTTTCCACTCCTCACGTCACGTACGTGGGAATCTCTGAGTGGGAGACTGAGCCCTGAATTCAGATACCTCCTGAATTACTCAACGGGGCTATCTTACTTTCGGCAGGTCTGGATAGTCGTAGTCCTGTGTGTATTTTCTAAATAAATCGCAGGGACAGACACTTGAAACAGCTGGAATCGACATCCGAACATGTTGTTTTTCACATGATCGGTAAAAATAATTTACATGTTCTATGTATGGTAGTGAAGGTTGGGTATGGCAGAAGAGTCATGAAAGTAGAATAAATGCTGTAGAAATGAGAGCACTGAGAAGTATGTGTGGTGTATCTATGACCGACAGAGTAAAGAATTGTGTGATACGAGAGTGTTGTGCGGTAAAAGAAGATGTAGTGACAAGCATCGAGAAAGGCATGTTAAGATGGTTTGGATACATGGAGAGGATGTATGACGAAAGACTGACAAAGAAGATATATAAGGCAAGTGTGAATGGGACAGGACGCAGGGGAAGACTGGACGTTCTGTGATCAGATTGGAGACATCCTAAAAAAAGGACAGGTCAGAAGTACCCTAAACAGAAGAGCATGCATGAGAAACTTGATGGGAGTGAATGAAGCAAGAGAGGCATGTCAGGATCGTTGCAAATGGCGTTCCATGGTCTCTGCCTACCCCTCCGGGAAACAGGCGTGAGTCTATGTATGTATGTGTGTATGTTCTACGTGAAGGTGGTAAAACAGTTAATGTTGTGTATAAAGAAATTCTCTAAAGATATAATATATTAGGTATATAATATATTTAAAAGTTTTAAATATAATATACTCTTGGCATAAATGTCATGCTAATTAAATTCCAACATTTACGCGAACGAAGTCGCGGGCACAGCTAGTTATTAATAAATATGATATTTTTATTGTAAGTTTAAGTTTCTTTTCATTGACATTAATTTATTATCGTATTGTTTATTGACATTAATATTATCGAATTTTGTTGACTATTTGACTGACATAAATTAAATGTTGAATTGTAAAATACTATGCTTTTATGCATGTTATTAAATTGTTAATATTATAATATTGTATTAAAAGTTACTTATTTACATACCTGATGCATGTCAGGACATATACGGATCTTCGAAAATATAACATCTTATGTAACTTTTGTTCCACAAATAAAGATATTGAATTGAATAAATATTTAATACTCCACCGTTTGTTTTGAATCGGCCATGCGTTTTGTAGAACACCAATTTTATAGGTAGTAGAGCTTTGCTGATTTTAGCATGAATGGGCCGGCTCGACCGGGGAAGTAAGCTACCCTCTCACAGAAAATCGACGTAAATCTACATCCCACTCCTCATCCCATCTCTTTTCCCAACCCCAAGGGGCGGCAACGCACTTGTGACTCTTTTGGTGTTGCTTGTGTCCATGGGCGGCATAGTAATAGGCGGTCTGCTCGTATGCCGTCCATTACTATGAAAAAAAGATGTTTCTTATTTGAAAATGGCTTCACACCATTTTGACTTTTTCAAAAATATATATCCAGTGTTACTCGGCGTGATGTAAGGATTCTAATGATTCCCCATACATCCTAATCAGTCCAGGCATTTAGAAGTTATAGTGGAATAAAGAAACTCACATACATACATACATACATACATGAATCCTGAAAATATTACACTCCTATTTTTGGGCAGTCGTGTAAAAAATAGATCAGGTTTTAGAGCAGTTTTACACAAACATATTATATTCCTAAAAATATGCAATCAAATTATACCCAGACATAGGACAAATCACTATTCATCAATCAACAGTTCAGACACATAGTTATTGAATTACTGAATATTGGTAGTCTTGATGGTAAATTACTTATCACACTGCTACTACTACGCTGATTGCATCTAATGCCCATCTTTCATTGAGCAGCGAGATAATATAACTGCCGCCGAACATAACATAGTTCTGTCTCACTTACGAGAACGCCGGAAGCTATTTAATTCCGTCATTCTCGAGGGTAAAAAGCCACAGGCGTGGCACAGAGGTGGTGCTTTTCTTTAAGAAAGGGGATAAAATCCTCTTAAAGAACTACAGACCCATCACACTTCTAAGCCACGTCTACAAGCTGTTTTCGAGGGTCATCACGAATCGTCTCGAGAGCAAGCTAGACGACTTCCAGCCTACCGAACAAGCCGGTTTCCGTAAAGGCTATAGTACCATAGACCACATACATACGCTGCGGCAGATTATACAGGAGTCCGAGGAGTATAACTAGCCCCTATGCTTGGCGTTTATGAGAAAGCCTTCGATTCGATCGAAACCTGGGCGGTGCTACAGTCTCTCCAACGGTGCCGGATTGACTACCGATATATCGAAGTGCTGAAGTGTTTGTATGAAAACACCACTATGTCAGTCCGCCTCCAGGACCAGAGTTCGAAACCTATTCAACTCTAGCGAGGGGTGAGACAGGGGGATGTCATATCCCCGAAACTGTTTACCACTGCGCTGGAGGATGTTTTCAAGCTTCTGGACTGGAATGGACTCGGCATCAACATCAACGGCGAGTACATCACTCACCTTTGATTCGCAGACGATATCGTTGTCATGGCTGAGACCATGGAACACCTAGGCACAATGCTCGATGGCCTCTGTAGAGTCTCCCAACAAGTAGGTCTTAAGATGAACATGGACAAGACGAAAATCATGTCGAACGTCCATGTTGTACCTGCTCCTATTCAGGTTGGGAACTCTAAGCTCGAGGTTGTCGACAAGTATATCTACCTGGGACAAGTAGTCCAATTAGGTAGGTCCAACTTCGAGAAGGAGGTCCATCGTCGAATCCAACTCGGTTGGGCAGTGTTCGAAAAGCTACGACATATCTTCTCGTCCGATATCCCGCAGTGTCTCAAGACGAAAGTCTTTGACCAGTGTGTGTTGCCAGTGATGACTTACGGATCAGAGACGTGGTCGCTCACTATGGGCCTTATCAGAAGGCTCAAGGTCACTCAGAGGGCGATGGAGAGAGCTATGCTTGGAGTTTCCCTGCGAGATCGAATCAGAAATGAGGAGATCCGCAGTAGAACCAAAGTCGCCGACATAGCTCTCCGGATAGCCAACCTGAAGTGGCAGTGGGCAGGGCACATAGCTCGAAGAACCGATGGCCGTTGGGTTAGAAAGGTTCTGGAGTGTCGGCCACGTATCGGACGACGCAGCAGAGGTAGGCCCCCCGCAAGGTGGACCGACGATCTTGTCAAGATCGCGGGAGGCGGTTGGATGCGGGCGGCTCAAGACCGGTCTGTGTGGAGAACCTTGGGGGAGGCCTATGTCCAGCAGTGGACGTCGTTTGGCTGATATGATAATTACGAGAACGCCATAGTTTGTCTCTAATGAAATATTCATCTTTCCTATTGTAAAACTTCAAGTTAATACATTGCAAATAATAAAATTAATAATTCATAACACCACCGCGCCTTATTGGTTTCACCCATTGATTACGTTTCTATTTCCTAATTTGTCATTTAGACAATTCCCAAAGCAATGGTCCCAATCAAACCGCGAGAAAGATGAGGTTTGCCAATCTAATTTATTTACAGAAAGTTTGCGAAACCAATTTATTAATGTTGTACAAAAATTAAAAGTTCGAATGTATTCCTCGTGAATTTTCCAGCGATTTGCGGATTCAATTACATTAAAAAGTTTGAAGTATGATCCACATTTAAAAAGTCATTTATTACCGTACGCGAGAAATTGATTGATATTATATCGAATTCTCAGAAATGTTTTCTCAGTACCATGAAAATATTTACTTATTTTGGACCATAAATTTGAATCAAAATGAAATCAATGTAACAGATTTAAGTTTAATTGACAGGACAATGTTAAAGGCATAGCGTGGATTAATTGGCATGACGTATGACTCAACAGCAAGTCAAGGTAAACAAGCGCGGTGGGCCAAGCCCTTTTCTCTTCCTCTCAAACGACTGATCAGGTCTGAAAGCGGTTTTTCATTATTTTCCTTCCTATAAAGTTGCTAAAACTACTATACACTGTGTTGATATGCATTTGCAAAATATTTTAAGGAATGGAATATTATACTACTATAACTGAATACAAATTCATGTAAAATGATATGATGATGAATATATGAATGATAAATTAGTGTAAGCAATTTTATTATTATCACCTTTATTTAATATTTCTCTCATATCTTATTCATACATTTTTAAATATATGATCTATAAAAAAATACATTTAAAAATATAAACCTATGCTATAGAAACCCACCAGTATCGGGAACAGGCTCCAAGCTACTGGTGGTTAGGGCTCAAGAGAAAGGAACCTCCTCACTATGCGTGCCGTGTCCAGCAGTACTGCCTTCTGTATCAGGCCCCTGACCCAAGGTTCCAACGCGAGCCTCCTAAGATGTTGGGCGAGGCTCTTGGGTATCAAACCGTTCACTGTAACGATTATCGGCACAATAATTGCTGAATCAACATCCCACATGTCAAAAATCTCGTGAGCCAAGTCCAGATATTTTATCTGCTTGTCCTTCTCAGCCTTCACGAGATTGCCA
Source organism: Euclidia mi (assembly GCA_944739405.2). Classification (NCBI taxonomy): domain Eukaryota; kingdom Metazoa; phylum Arthropoda; class Insecta; order Lepidoptera; family Erebidae; genus Euclidia; species Euclidia mi. The sequence goes on from OX123190.2 coordinate 64,709,984, forward strand.
TCATGAGGGATGGCAACATCAACAATTATTGCGCGGCGCTCTGATCGATCTATCAACACAATATCAGGTTTGTTGGCAACAACAGTCCTGTCTGTGATGACAGATCGATCACAGTACAACGTGATATGACCATTATCCAGGACAGGCTCCGCCACATACCTGTAGTACGGCACCTCACGATCTACAAGCCTGTATTTCAGAGCAAGTTGCTGGTGAATGACCCTGGCTACTTGGTTATGCCTGTGCAAGTACTCACTGTTAGCAAGACGAGAACAACCGGAAATGATATGCCTGAGGGATTCACCAGACTGGTGACACGCACGGCAAATATCAGTAGTGCCATCCCTCAAGATAAAAAATTATTATTATTATTATTATGGCAAATTATTTTTATTGTTCATTGTTATTTACGTATTATTACTAATATTATTTCTATGACATTACCAATTTTTATTTTGACATTTATGACATTAATTTCAAACATGTGAGTTGTGACATTATTATTTGACTACCTAATTATTATAAAATGTATTATAATTGAATATGTACTTAATATAGGAAATGTGTGTAACAATTGTGTAAGCCACAAGGCAGATTCTGGAGCACATTAAAACTATGTTAAGATCTTTGTACCCACCCAAAATCACACAAATAAAGAATTTGAATTTGAATTTGAAAATAACTTACAAAAACTTAAAAACTTTTTTCACTCAGCTGATGATCGCCATGAGCTCGGATTGCAAGTACCTAACTCATACAAGGACACGTACCTATCGTACAGTCTTATTCTGCACCAGTCAACAATTTATTCTGATTCGCTATCGAAGTAACATTTAATAAAAATAGGGACTTATATCAGACTTATATCGCACAACGTTTGAAACTATGTTAGGTTAATAAGTATACTGTCTATATTGCATTATTAAAATATTTTGCAAATGCAAATCAACACATTATATATCTATACACATAAATAAAATTGGAGTGTCTGTTTGTAATATTAAGATAACCGCTTTTTACTTAATGCATATGGATGTATACACGGTACATATACCGAAATTACATTTTTTACCATTTTTGTCTGTCTGTCTAATTGTTCTCGCTAATCTCTGGAACGGCTGGACCGATTTTGATGGAACTTTCACTGCTGGATAGCTGGTATATCCAGGAGTAACTTAGGCTATACATTAACTGGGTACGCGATGAAGTTCCTTCAGGACGCGGGTGGATCCGCGCAAAACAGCTAGTCTATCTATATAAATTAATATATGAATGTACACACATTAACAAAGTCTAGGGATATCTTAATCCTAAATTATTTACGAGTTTATAGTTTAGAACCTTGTTAGTTTCCACAAAAAGTTTATATACAGATTAAAACCTCTTTTATTCTATTTTCAAAATTTGAACATGGAAAGAAAAAAAACAAAATAATAAACAAAATATGGCGGCAAATTTGCTAGTAATTCGTTACATTAAAGAAAGTTAAAACTGTTTTATTATAATTATTAATGAAAAGGGTTTTTAATTGTTTTTCTTTTTTAATTTAACGTGACGTACGAACTTTAAAAGTCATGTCACGTCGTCATTTGAGTCGAGATAAAATGTTACGAGCCGTGGGCATGTTAGAAAATGGTGCAATTCAACGCGTCGTTGCTGAGGCCCTACATACCAGTCAAAATGTGATATCAAGGTTGTGGTCACGTTATCGCAGTACTGGAGATGTGGCCGAACAGCACACAGGTAGATATCGTGTTACTACGCAGAGACAGGATCGATTTCTCCAAATGACCGCCAGAAGACAACCCAATATCACAGCGCTGCAACTAGTGCAAAGGCTCCAGGAGGACCACCAGCTGCTGGTAAGCGACCAAACCGTGCGAAGAAGGTTACATGAAGTTGATCTTCATGCTCGAAGACCATTGCGTGTTCCAGCATTGCGACGTGGCAATCGCGGTCGGCGGCTTTCGTGGGCTCGGGAGCATTTACCATGGAGTGACGAACAATGGTCTTTGGTGCTGTTCACCGATGAGTCCCGGTTAGGGTTTCACCCGGATTCACGAAGAACACGCGTTTGGAGAGCTCCAGGGAGAGTTAGCCGTCTACGGCACCCTCAGGAGGTCCACCCATACCAAGGCGGGACAATCATGGTGTGGGCAGGAATTCGTCTTGGCGGACGAACCCAACTCGTTTGGATCCAAGGCAGCATGACTGCACAAAAATACCACGAGGAGGTAGTAGAGCCCGTTATTGTCCCACACAGAACTCAAATAGGCCATGAATTTCTACTCATGCACGATAATGCTCCTTGCCATACGGCGCGGCTGGTATCGACCGCTCTCCGAGAGCACGATATTCAAGTTTTGGATTGGCCTGCACAGTCGCCCGACTTAAATCCTATCGAGCATGCCTGGGACATGTTACAACGAAAAGCTTTGAGAGATTTTCCACCAAATTTGACGACTGAACAACAACTTTACGAACACTTGCAAAGGACATGGGACTTCATACCGCAGCAAGACATTGACAATTTAATTTTAAGTATTAACAATCGATGTCGATGTGTAATCAATGTAAGAGGTGGCAACACTGATTATTAATGATTAGATTTTACAAGATTTTTTCCATTTTTATTAAAATTAATAGTTTTTTAAGAAGAAATGTTTGTTGTTATCATACTAATTTTCCAAGATGATTAAAAAAAAAATTTTTTTTATTTAAAACAAAAAAAAACACGAAATGTTTTTTATTTTTATTAAAGACCTTAAAATAATCTATGATTCTTCTATTTACTGTATCAGAAAATTCTTCATAGATTTTTAGATATTTGATGAAATATAAAATATCCCTAGACTTTGTTGATGTGTGTATACTATTTAATTGTACCACGCCTATCTTCAAACTTGCGCCCTAAGCTACCTGAACGTAACTGCTCTGTATAGCTTTACAGGAGATTACGCGATAAATTTATTGTATTTTATGTAGTAATAATTTAGTGTATTTTATGTAGTTGGGACTTAATTTCTTATCAATAAATTTCAAAGAATGTACCTATATACGTCCATAATTTTAGCAAACTGATTTAATGGGTCTCTATCAACTTTTTTATTTATTTCTTTCTTATGTGAGTGTGTGGCTAACTCTGACCACCTAAAGTACTCTGAAGTGACCTAACGATTATTTTATCAACTAATACTCTAGTATTTTCGTCAGATAGCTCAAACATCAAGATTTATGCTCTATAGTCTATAGCATACGAAAGACAGGGTGGCTGGAAGGCTGAAAGCAGCTCGTTGCTTCGTTCACCTAGCTTACCAGAACAGGCCCAACCTTCCACAGTGAAGGACAGGACTATAATAAAAATATCAGCCTACTAGCATGTAAAATTTTTATTTCATGATTGCAATTATCTCCACGACCACGACCATTAATCATTGTTCGAAAGATCGGAGAAAACAGATGTGTTAAGTATACCATAAATAAGTTATTTAACAGCCTTTATTTCAACTTACATGATGCAATAAATAATTAGTTAGATTCAACATACATTTTATTTATTTGGGTTTTTACTCCATGTGCATCGCCATTTTACGCTGCTCATAGTCTTCATTTAATATGTTGTAGGTACTCCAAATTATAAGCTTTAGGCCGCGCGCACTTTGGACACGAATTCGTATCGTACAGTATGCGTACGATCGTGGTCGTACGAATTGAGTGCGCACACTGTGTACGTTTTTATTAGTCAAATGAGCAGTGTTCTAGTGATATCGGATTTGTGAACTGTGTCTGTTTGGTTGGAGCGCGATGAATAATATGTAATATCTTCACGACAATTTTCTTATCACTCGAAGACTGAGGTGGCGTCGTCGCTATCGTAGAACCGAATTGGTGCGTGAAATATATTTAAAAAGACACGATTTTGGTGAATTTCACCGTATCATGGCAGACTTATAACATAACTTATACAATCACTTTGGTCCCACAAACATTTATGTTCGTGAAACAGGTTTAATTAACTTTTCTACATCCACTTATTATGTTAAAACGTACGAATGTGTTTTGAAATCCCAAAACACATTCGTACGTTGTACGTAGAACACTGCTCATTTGACTAATAAAAACGTATACAGTGTGCGCACTCAATTCGTACGACCATGATCGTACGATACGAATTCGTGTCCAAAGTGCGCGCGGCCTTATGCTTTGCTAACGTCTTCAGTTGCAAATAAGGGCCTGTACTCTTCCAAGTATCAATCTGCTGGGTTTGTCATTGAGGACAAATCTGCGTGGGCATACTAAAATCTGTGTGGTTTTGCAACGCGCATAAAACCATTTGTGTGTGAAAGGGTACGGATATTTTGAATAATTGAAACAAGTGTGAGTCGGACTCGCCCATGAAGGGTTCCGTGCTAGAGGTAACCACTTTACATACCCATTATCATCACCCAACCAAATACCACTATAAAGGACATTGGGCGTATTCCGACCCGGTCACGGACATTGACGAACTTGGTATAAAATGAAAGAGCATGAATGCTCTTACCAGTAAATACGAGATTTTTTTTTTAATCCATGGGAGAACAAAGTTTGAGCTTGAAATATATTTATTAAAAAAACAAAAATCTCATACTCTATTTAAGTAATATAAATTGTGGTACTGTTAAAAATAGCTACAAATCGGGTCTGTCGAGTGCATGCATGTGCCTACCGAGTGATCATTCATGCTATTAGATGGAAACAAACCAGATTTTAGAGATTCCCCACAGTTGCCATACGAAGAACTGATAATTTTATTATCATCTAAGATTGGACAAGTCCTACTGTCATGGGCATATGAGACTAAGATTTTATAAACAATAAAATATTGGTCATCATCATCATCATCACCCTAGCGTTATCCTAGTTGCATCCAAGACTTACACGTCTTGGAGCCCGAGGGCCGCTTACTGGTCTAACAAGCTATGACAGAATATCAACTTTTCCACCGAGCGACTGTCGTCTGACCTCCGCAACCCAAAGGCATAGCGATATTCCATGGTTTGGACTAGTATCTGTTATTTTTAGAGTACTGATTCCCCGTAACGACTGTCAAAGATCTTCATGACAGCCAGGACCGATGGTTTAACGTGCTCTCCGAGGCACGGGGTAAGCTATTATGAACAATATAATACACACTTAACTTCGAAAGTAATTGGTGTGCGCCGTGGATTCGAAACCCTCAGCATGGCAGTCCGTTGGTATCTCCACTAGGCTATCGCTGCCTTAAAAAAACAATAAAATATTCTATTCTAATAATATTCTACCACATACACACATCACCATATACTAGTCGACCAAACCAACTAGACGAATGTCAACGTGACAAAATTCAACATAATTCAACAATTATAATCCAGAAATTATTTATCGTATCGTGCGAACGTGGCGTGTGAACGTACAATGCGCCTGCAATCGGTAATAGGAATTTCTGGATTATAATTATTGAATTATGTTGAATTTTGTCACGTTGACATTCGTCTAGTTGGCTTGGTCGACTAGTAGTCCCAAACTAATCAAAGCTTGTACTATGGGTACTAGTTAATGGATAAACATACATATATACTTTGTTTTTGTAGATACATACATATTATACATAGAAACACCCAGACCATGACAAACATCCATATTCATGCACACAAATGTTTGACTTGAGCGGGAATCAAACCCGCGACCATCAGCGTGGCAGTCGCGTACACTCCCGCTGCGCCAACCGGTCGTTATGTCAGAGTGCGAAATACTACGTACGAAGATATTTTGATAAACCAGGCGAGACAATGAAGACAAACAGTTGAAGATTATTACTACTCGTGTATACATGGCCTCCGTACCATATGCAGTAGCGCGCATAGTGCCAGTATCATTTATTTTTTATCCTCGGCTAGACACCAACAAGAAATCAAAATATTTGCGGTATTTTTAGATAAAATCACAATAGACATTGATTACGCCGAATAAATAATGTTAAAAATAGGTTTTTTTTTAATTCCCACAACTCACAAGAAAGCGACTCTTACCATGCTTAACTAGATATATTTACTGATATATACTCACAAATTCATGTCTGTCTGCCGTGGGTTTTTCTCCCATACTATTTGCCCAATGACCTTCTTCACCATTAAAAATAACTTTGTATTCCATAGGTTTCGTTTAAACAACAAAGTTATATTTGCAGTTACAATGTGTTATGTCCCAAAAACGACTGACAACATCGCGTTCAAACAAATTTTCGTTGAAAGTTGAACGTATCTAACATTACAATACAATTGTACCTAATAAATAATAGTTTAAGTATAACAAAAATAAAAATAAAATGCTTATAACTCGATACACAGTAAACAAATACAAAGATTTTGTTTAGGACCTAGTTGTATTCCTAACCCATTAGTGCAGCATAGCCATAAGCTAGTTATATGCCTAACCCATCATTGTTGCGGAGCCTTAAGCTCTCACCCTGCGGTAGAGCCAAACGCAGCACTTTTCTTATCAGTCGGCCCACCCGGGCGACTTGTTATTGTAACCGTAGTTCGTAAGATAGTTTTAAGTTTCCATTGCATTAGAATTGATTAATGAATATGTTTTAAGTGACAGTCTTAGATCAAACTCTGTGAGCTCGGGTCGTAAATAATAAAATCTTATTTCGATTCTTTAAATATTTATTTTTATTTCCATTTTTTAAAAACACAATTCGTGGCTCCCGAAATCTAACTGGCGCAGCCGGTAGGATTGCTGGTTGTTGCCTTCGCGGAAGTTTCGCGTGTGTAAAGCTGTGAAAAGTGGAAAACTCACGTAGGAAAGTGTTTCGCGAGTGGTGAATATACATAGAGTTGTTCATACTTAACATCAGTACGGCACTCTATCAAGGCAATCCTCGAACCAAATAAATAAGTTAGATATCGCGTAAAATAACGCAGGTGAGCAGAGATGGTGCTAGTTTATAAGGCGGTTGGACAGTGAGTACCCTTCTACTTCATCCCCAATTTCCCAGCACATTTTTTTTAATAGAATTTTAACTGTGTGTATTCTTGTGTTGATAAAATTTTAACATTGTCTTTTTCTAGTGTGATTTTATTTTATAGAATCTGAAAAATCATATGAAAAATTTTCACATATTATGAAATTTCATAGTGAAAATATAGAAATTAAATTAAATTAAATAATTAGCAAGTAATATTATATTTAATAATATCTTTACTATATTAAAGTAGTAATATTCTACATTTTCTTTTATAAGTTTTTCATATGATTAAGAATTTAACCTTGCAATTTTAAACTCAAATTGCTTTTAATTTTGATTTTTCATTCATTTCTTTTGTAATTAACTTTAACGTGTACTTTTATACTTACTTTACTTTAAAATTTATTTCAATATAAACAAAAATGAATCAAGGTCAAATTCCTTTATCTACGGCGGAGGCGGCGGCAGCTGTGCCTGCTCGCTCCCCCTCGCTAATATCGATGTCTCAACCGGAGACAGCGATACCACGAGATGTGTTAAGATTAATTCCTGAATATAGCGGCGAAACTAACTTACTTAGTTTATTTTTACGAAAGTGCAAATTTGTTATCGAAAGGTATCAAGGAACCGTAGAGCGGAATTAATTTTTAATGCAAATAATTACCATAATGATATATATATATATATATATATATATATATATATATATATATATATATATATATATATATATATATATATATATATATATATATATATATATATATATATATATATATATATATATATATATATATATATATATATATATAATGAGTCATATTTAGAATTTTGCAGTCGTGTACAGGATATTCGTGCGATATTAATGTCAAAAGTTAATCAGAATGGCTCTTTATCATTAAGAGCATAAAGCGTGTGATTTATTATAATACTTCGCTTAATGTTTTCTTGTATAATTTACCAGAACATATGGTACGGATTGTTCGAATTAAAAAGCCGGATTCATTAGAAGAGGCGTTAAAGCATGTCCTTGAAGAGTTTAACTTTCAGGAACAATATAATTTACGCAGTAAGATGTTGCAACACCGTCCGCAAAGTTCGTTATTACCATCACGCGATAAAGGCCCTGTTTTTAATTCAACAAATCCGAAACCTATTTTAACACAGCCTCCATTGCAATATTATAATAATTTCAGGCCTCTTTCAAATCAACCTCAATTTAAATTCGGCATACCTAATCAAAATTTCGTACGCCCAAATATGCCAAATTAGCAGAATGGTTTCCGACCTCCATTGAACCAGTTTGGATACAGGCCTCCGGTTCAATTTGGGTATAGACCACCTGTCCTTGGCCCCAAACAACCTCAACAATTTGGCTATAGACCCCAGGTAGGACAGTCAGGTTACAGACACCCTCAACCTTCAGGCTACCAGCCACCCAAGGCTCTCTTGAACGATCGCGACGCGACCATGAGAACAGCCCCAGCACCGACAAAACCACAACAAGGTTTCCCTGTAAATGAGCTTTATTCTGGTGACGATCAACAATATTATAATCCAAACGATGCTTACAATGATTACACTTATTATAATATGACGACCGACTATGACTACGATTATACAAACATGTATTCTAGCGATGGTTGTACAGATTAGTGCCCCAACGCGGAATACGCTGAAAACTTAGATATTCCGCAATCTACTGAAAGTAACAAAGATTCAAATGATGTGCAAAATTTTCAAATAAATTCGATCCAATTATACCAGAAATGATAGAGCTTAATTATGACGCTAACTTAAGACATCCTTATTTATATATCCCCGATATAGATGGTAAATTTATATTGGATACAGGAAGCACGAGGTCATTCATAAGCCCCGAAAAATCTGAAGAATATTTCGCTGAATCAAAACTATATGAACCATTTACAGTCACGAGTACACATGCTTCTAGTATTCATCATGAAGTGGCTAACATTCCTCTTTTCTCGATTTTCAACGATAGTGGCTACCATAAATTTTACATCTGTAATGTTGACAGTAGGTATGATGGACTGATTGGAATGGACCTTATGTCTCGACTTAGCGCTGACATATGCTTAAAGGACAAGACACTAAAAACAAACGGAGTTAACATCTCCATAGTATATAACGCTGACCTTGAATTTCAGCTAGATCCGCGCACGGAATATCGCGTTAGACTTCCTGTAAATCAGAAAGATGGTCTCGCAATTTTAGATTACAAGCAGTTTCGGGATGGTGTCCGAATGCCAGCTGCAATTATTAAATGTGAAAACTATTTTGCCTCCACTGTCATACAGAACACAACCGACCTTGGAATGAAATTAACCATCACAGCCCCTTTCAAGATTACCGGATTCCATAATGATGAGTGTATAGTAAATACCACAACTGACTTGAAAGACGTTGAGATTGACTCACTATTGACAGACAATTTATCGAAATTACGATTAGACCACTTAAACCACGAGGAACGTGACGCAATAAATAAATTATGCAATGAATATAAGGATATATTTTACTGTGAAGAGTTGCCCTTGACCTTTACAAATCAGGTAAAACATCATAATTATTAGGACCACAAATGAAGACCCAATTTATATTAAACCGTACAGACAAGCACCACCGCAAGCTGAGGAAATCAAACTTCAGGTCGAAAAGCTCCTCAAGGACAATGTGATTCAGGAATCATATTCGCCGTGGAGTGCCCCTGTATATTTGGTTCCCAAAAAGGCAGATGCTTCCGGTAAGGTGAAATATAGAATGGTTATAGACTATCGCTGACTCAATGACATAACGATCGACGATAAGTACCCGCTTCCCAACATATGTGACTTGTTTGACAAACTTGGTAAAAGCAATTATTTTACAACGTTAGATTTAGCTTCCGGTTTCCACCAAATTGAAATTTTATTTTACGAATTTCTCCGCATGCCATTTGACCTGAAAACAGCACCGGCGATTTTCCAACGCACGATGGATAACGTGCTAAGAGGCTTGCAAGGTATACATTGCCTAGTCTATTTAGATGACATTCTTATATTTTCAAATGGATTACTAGAGCATATCAAAAAGTTACGTGCCGTGTTCGACAGACTTCGTGAAACGAATCTGAAGATCCATTTTGCTAAGTCCGAGTTTTTACGTAGAGAAGTGCAGTACTTAGGACATACACTGACTAAAGACGGACTTCGACCTAACAATGACAAAATACAAGCAGTTCTCAAGTACCCCATGCCACAGACACAGACGGAAATAAAACGATTCCTAGGCTTCGTGAGTTATTATAGACGGTTTATCAAAGACTTTTCCAAAATTACGCAGCCATTGACAGCTTGTCTTAAAAAGGGTAAGAGAGTAGTCATCGATCAAAAGTATATTGAATCTTTCAAAAACTGTAAAGAACTTCTTATTAATGCTCCAATCTTACAATACCCTGACATGACTAAACCGTTTGTATTAACAACCGACGCGTCCGAAGTAGCAATTGGCGCTGTATTACCACAAGGCCCTATAGGCGGTGACAAGCCGATAGCCTATGCCAGTAGGACCTTGACGGATACCGAAAAAATATATAGTACTATAGAGCGCGAGTTGTTAGCAATCGTATGGGCCACGAAACATTTTTGGCCGTATTTATATGGACATAAATTCGACATTTACACTGACCACAGACCGTAAGTTTGGCTGTACCAACTTAAAGAACCTAATAGCAAGTTAACACGTTGGCGTTTGCGCTTGCAAGAATACGACTTTTGTGTCATATATAAAAATGGGAAACAGAACGTGAACGCAGACGCGTTATCTCGCATTAAACTGAACGCATTTGGAGCCGGCGAACCCGATGATAGTTCAATGATCGTTAACGTAGACGAGAAAGAAAAAAGACTTCAAAGCTATTTGGAAGACGTGACTAAACATATTACTGACATTTCAAAACGACGAAGTACTGACGACTCTAAGACTATTTCAATATCTGACTCTGAAAGAACGGCAACAGCTAGTCCTATAACGATTTCAGACATAGATACGGTTGAACAACCACCTCTTTATCCCATACCATCTGAATCTACTTCTACTCAAACAATTCATTCGGCTAAAGATCTTGAATCTCACGGAATACCTATCCTAAACGAAGCAATAGATACAAAGCCAAACCAAATACTTATTTTTAGCTGGTTCCGTAATGAAACCCAGATGAGAGATATATCTAGGGACAAACAAAAAATGTTGGAGGTATTTTTGCCCCTACACAACCTTGAACTTATAAAAGAATTTTTAAAGAATTACATAAAACTGAAAACTAAATACTTCATTTACTTTGAGAATCCTGAACATAGAAAAGATTTCAGTAATATTATTGTTTCGTTATTTAAAAAGGGTATGGTTAACTTTTACGAATGTACTGAGCGTGTGGTATATATTGAGGATGAACAGGAACAAAGAGCTATTGTGGTTAAGCTACATGAAGGCAAGACTTGCCACCATGGTATTACAGAAACTATCAAACGAATCCGACGTACTTATTATTGGCCAAATATGAAGGAAACCGTTTCCGCCATCATAAATTCCTGTGAACAATGTAAAACTTCCAAATACGATAGAAAACCTATCAAACCGGTTCTCCAACTAAGACAGACGCAAAATGCACCATTTCAAGAAATCTTCATCGATTTGTTTACGATAGAATCCAAATACTATTTGACCTTAATAGACGCATTCAGTAAATTGGGACAAGCCATAGAAATTCCTTCACGGTCAACACCAGAAGTGGTTAGAGCACTTATGAAATACTTCTCTTTTTACGGCATTCCTCAGAAAATAAGTTCAGGTCCTGGAACTGAGTTCAACAACGAGTTGTTAAAATAACTAACAGATTTATATAAAATTAAATTACACATAGGTACACCCAATAACCCGAACTCTATGGGATTGATAGAACGTTTTCACTCCACAATAATAGAACTGTACCGATTGGCTAAATATGTCAGAAAATTTACAGATGCAGCATCTGTAATGACATATTCCGTTATGGCTTACAATAATACTATACACAGCGCTACAGATTTATCACCATTCGAAGTTGTATTTGGTCACACTGAATTAAATTCCACATTCGACTTTGATTTTGACAAAGCCTACAAACAACAATTAATTAAAGACCATAAGAAAAGAACCCAATCACTTAATAAATATCTTTCAGAAAAGTTAAAAACCCAAAAAGAAAACATTAAAAATAAGCGAGGCGGCGAATCAGACAGGACCAGCATTAGAATCAGGACAAACAGTTTTTGCTAAAGCTGTTAACAAAAGACAAGCCAAAGATATGCCTAGGTTCCAAAAGGCTGTCGTAACTGGACAGATAGAACGCAATATTGTTCCAATAAAACTTAAAGGATACAAAAGTCCCAATTAAAAATGTAAAACGTCCTCCATAGGTGGTGTTTACTCCTGGTGATATGGACAACGACGAATCAGGCTCTTCCAAACCAGCATCCCACAAACCAGGCCCTTCAAGCAGTAAAGATTAACCAAAACCCTGGTATTCTCCCGGTCAAGTTAGGTCAAGCGTTTATACAGCATGACAAATGGTCAATAGTTAGAATATTCAACCTCAAAGGCATCAGTACTGATATTTCTTTCAATGTCCAAAAATATTCTGAATTCAGTAAAATGATATACCCGAATAAATCATACGCGGATGAGTTCATGAGCCTTAAAACACAAGTAGAGTACATTCGAAATGAGACTCAATGAGAAATTACGAGAATTAATCCCTTTCAAAAGATACAAACGTGGGTTAATAAATCCTTTAGGCTCTATAATCAAAATTATAACAGGAAACCTTGACCATGAAGATGCAGTTAGGTATGACGACATAATTAGTAACATCCAAACCAGAGAACAAGCAATTTCTAGTAAACTTTAGGATTATCTATATAAAACTAAGTGAAATAGAAACAGCCTTAGCATTTAGTAAAGTGTCCGTTTTACATAAGTCTATTATTAATTCTGCTGCATTATTAGATTTGTTGAAACATATTGGCAAATATGATAATCTAATGTATTCTATAAATGAACAAAATTTAATGAATATAGAGGAATCATTGTCTGTAAAATCTTACTCTAAGTACAACAAAATAACGTTTACTATAGAAGTTCCACTTATTGATCATGCTACTTATAATTACTACAATTTGTACTCCCTTCCTATGTCAATCGATTCCAGTAACCAGACCTTTATTGTTATTCCTGAATTTCCTTACCTAAATTGGTAAATTATAAAAAATAAATTGGTTCAATATGCGGAGGAAACATGTATCGAACAACTCATGAAGTATCACTATAAGTCCTCACGCTGTTCATCACGCCGGGTAGAGTCTGAAAACCTGAAAATCGAAAGAATTGCCCCAAATAGTTGAATAGTATATTCCAAATATTACAAATTCATATCTCAAACTTGTGACAATGCCGATACAAAGGAGCGTATAGGGGGAACATACATTATAACCATAGGAGAGCAATGCGATGTCACCATAGACACTATCTAAATCCAAAGGCGGCGTTCTTACTCTCTACAGACGGGATATATGCCTACGCCCATCATTAACTTAACTGATTTACGGAAACAAACCTCAGATGCTGTAGATATGGAACCTGTAGACCTGAAGGGAGTTAAATTGGATGACATTCGACATCTGAACTACATACTGAAGAAAAGTGTAACTAGTGTAAAAAGTGAAACAATTGAAACAAATAGTGTCGCCATATACTCGTTGTACGCAATTGTCATTTTACTGTCATTAGTCGTAATTCTGTATAAGTATAGGTAAATTCACGAAAGATGACCACTGCGCAGAAATCATTTTTTAGGTCCCCGTGGAGGTGCGGGGTGAGGCGCGGGTGGAGTGCCAATGGCGTGACTCCGTTCTTGACGCATTCCCTAAATGCGTCTAGAATGGAGCAACGCCATTGGTGCACGAATGTACATATGCGCGACGGCCGCCATTTGTGGTCAACTTTCGTGAATTTACCTATACTTTTCTGTAATAAAAGCAAAGCTTTGTAAGAAGCAGGATTGTCATTCAAAAGAAATTGAAAACAATTCGGCGCACCTGGAGGAAAATAGAGTTAATCAGAGACCCTTATTATTAGTGGGTTAACTCCATTATTCTCAGTTAAGTAATTTAATTGTAATCATATATCCCCAGTATGTAACATCTTGTTCAGGGAACTTTACAAAGTTCTCGAAAAAACGCTGCTTTTCCGATAACTTCGGTCCAAGGGGGGAGGAGTTATATTCCTAACCCATTAGTGTAGCAGAGCCTTAAGCTAGTTATATGCCTAACCCATCACCCTTTTGCTTGACAATTTGTGGAAGCAAAATCGATGACGAAAAACATTTGCCTCAGACACCATATACTACATGACACACTATACACAATACATAATTATTTATTATAAAATATATTAATAGTACAGTAGTGTTACACAGGCCCATTTATATAAGTACCTACATTCCAATTTTATTGATATTTCAAACATTCATTGTATTTTTATTATTTTTTATAATGAATTACAATAAATTACCAATTAGTGATACTCATCTTCTTAATTGCATATTATTGTTTTATAAATATATCAAACTTATTATGTTCATTCCTTTTCTATGAATAGAATATCAAATTCTCCAATACTTAGTACTTACCTATTTAAAATAAGCTGTTCCTAAATTTATTAATTTTTAGTCTCTTTTTCTTTTTATGATCTATCTACAATATTTCCTTCTCAACTTTCTATCCACCCATTTCATAGTTTCCCTCAGCTGACTTCACTCACTCTTCCTTATATTTCAGGTGCCTACGGGGTAGGTCTGTGGAAATGATGACCCGCAGAATGGCAGTTCTGGAGGACAGACTACAGACCACGCTTAAGGAATTGGAATGCTCTAAAATCCTGTGTAACCAGCTGCTACAAGAAAGGGAGGACAGCGAAGAAGAAGTTAAAAAAATTATAGACAAGAACACTGAACTTAAGGCACAGCTGGCTGAAATGCACATTCACCATCACGAAATCCTAGAACTACATGAGCAACTTCGACTGACGGTGTCCAACTTCCAACAGTGCATGGACACTCATGAAGAAGCTCTGAGACGTATTTCTGAACTGGAACGTGAATTGAGTGAAGCTCATAACACCATCTCCAACATTAAAACTATTAAACACAGTGAACAGATTGCAAATACCTGCAGCCTTTATCATGAGTTGATTAGTAGTGAGCCTGATCATGTATGTATTAGGGAGCCAATTGTGACAATAGATCTGACCAGGGAGGATACCATTCTTATGAGACGCAGCTTTTCTAGTCATAAAAAACTGAAACGCTACATTATAGTTAATAAATTAATTAAAAAATGTCATAAATCCATAAGGAAATATAACGTGCATAGGGTTAATTTAAATCTCAGAAAACAGCGCATAAACTTAATTAATCAACTATCTGAGTATTCTAGTAATTTGGAACAAAGTAGGTTAGTGTATGATACTGTTACTCATCGCTTGAGGGAAGAACTTTTACTCAGAGAAAGCACCTTAAATGAGATTTTCAACAAATACCAGGCTTCTCAACAAGAGCTGAGCAAGTGTATAGTGGAGGCAGGTGAGCTCGTAGACTTGGTGAGATGTAATGCAAAAATGTATGAGTCTCTGACAAAAAAGCTCTCATGTTCTTGTAATCACACTATAATCCCAACAGAGCCATTGAGTACCGTACTACCTGAGAATGTTACTAATAATTTACAAAACCAATCGCCTATGCAATCAAATATGATTACATCTAGGCTATCGACATCAACTAATAAAACCTACATCTTTTCTGATAGACTAAGTCATAATTTTGGTAGTCTTCTCAGTGAGTATACAAATCAGTGTGTAATGAATTATTGTAGGCCAGGGGATAGTTACACTAGTTTAGTGAATCAAATTAGGTTACACCCCTTAGATGAGAGTAGCACAGCCATATTATTATTGTTTGGTAACAGTTTAACTGTAAAGAGACAGGATATCAAAGAATGTGTTGAAGTGTTGCTAGGACTTAATTCAAAATTTAGGTGTAAATTTATTTTATGTGCTTTGCCATACGCAAATAACTTAACACATACAGAAAACATGCACATACACACATTAAATATGTTATTGTATAATATAACTTGTCGCCATAGTGACGCAATATTATTTTTTGACGCTAATAAATTTATTAGTAAATTTACTTTAACAAAAGATACAATGTATCTGCCATTTTATATTAAGCGATATACAATGTATCTGCCATATTATTGCTAAGCTATTAGCATACAATTACAGCAAGGCAGAGAGCCTTGTGTTGACAATTTATTTGATAGGGTTAGTACTTGTACTAACAACGTTTTTATTGACACGTCTTGTGATTTAAACTCCAAGATAGGACAACAGTTAGGCTGCAGTATTTGAATATAGTACACCAAAACATGCAGGGCCTAGCTGGCAAAGAATTAGAGTTAAGTTTATTTCTAGAAAAATATGATGTTAAGGTTTTGTGCTTAACTGAACATTGGTTAAAGAACCATGAGCTTATTATTATAAATCAATATTATACAGTGCAGAGTTCGTATATAAGAATGGAGGCTATTAGAGGGGGTTCTCTCATAATAACTTCAAATTTATTAAAATGTAAGGAGCGTAAAGATATTGCTAATTTATCTATTGAGCGCACTATTGAGTTGTCCTGAGTGGAATTAGACCGATATATAGTAATTTGTGTATATCGACCTCCTTCTGGTGACTATAATCTATTTGAGACTGTTATGGAAGATGCTATCAATAAAATTAAATGTAGTAATAAGAATATTATAGTATGTGGCGGTTTTAATATTAATATTTTAGAGAATTCTTCACAGTGTATTAGATTTCTGAATCTTTTCAAGTCATTTAATTTAAGTAACCTATTCTATGAATCTACTAGAGTATCTGCAACATCTTCTACTTGTTTGGATAACATATTTAGTTCTTGTGCTGCCAGAAACCCAGTAGTAATTAGTTCTCTCCCTTGTGATCACCGTGGACAGATAGCTAGTTTTCCCTGTTCAACATATGATAAATCACGTACAGTAGAATGTGGGCCTCAGACTTCCAATCGTCTAATACGTTTCAAAACCAATATTATTGCTAAACTCAATACCTCAATATTGAACTCACAAAATCCAAATACAATTTATAACTCACTTTTTGGACTAGTAAATAATGAGTTTCAAAATACCTTCAAGAGTAAAACAGTCACACTAAAGGGTACTATGGGATCTTTTAACCAGTGGGCCACTATAGGTATATACAAAAGTAGAGCCAAGTTGTTTGAATTATATGGTATGAAACAACATAGATTTGACACACCTTGAAATTAAACTACAGTTTACGGATTTTATCGCGTTGTATTGGTTTCACTAAGTTATTACATTTGAAACTAAAGATCTAGAAACTATATTTATAATTTATTACTAGCCGACGTTTCGAATTCTTTACAGAATTCATGTTCACGGCAGACTGAGGTGATATTTGTCTTTTTCTTGAATGTATAAGTTATCTCAAAGTACCCGAACATTTTTCAACTACTGGTGTTACTATTTACGCAGAATGAGCTCACAGTGTCCTTAGGTCTTCTGGTGACTTTGTCCTTCTTGGGTTTCATTAGCCTTATGACAGGGTCCCAAGCTGGAGGAACATTCCAACCATCTTCCCTATTGAAATTAGGGTGTTTTTTAATTTCAATAGCCTCTCGTATCATCCTTGGAAGAAAACGATGTTCTTTTGCGAGTTTCTGTGGTTCATCAAATCGCAGGTAGTGGTTGGGTCCTTGTTCCACATGTTCACACACAGCAGACTTTGTTGAGCGTTTATGTTTTATGTCAGCTATATGTTCTTTGAGTCGAATGCCTATGCTTCTCTTGGTTTGTCCAATGTATGAGAGCCCACATTCACAGTCAATTTTGTAGACACCGGCCTCTTGCAAGGGTAACTGACACTTGACAGATGGTAATAATTGACTGATCTTGGTTGGCGGCTTGTAGTAAGTTTTGATAGAAGCTCGCTTCAAGATGTAGCCAATTTTGTCGGTCACGCCCTTGATGTATGGGAGGACAGCAGGTTGTCTTTCTACTGTGGCTGGTTTTTCTTTCTTCTGGGATCTGTGACAGTGGCGCGGCGGTCGGAGCTTGTTGTCTTGCAGAACTTGCCTGACATGTTGAAGCTCAGCGTCCAGGTGTTTCTTGTCACAGATCCCGCGGGCTCTCTGAAACAGAGACATTCCTACAGTAGCTAACTGTTTAGGATGGTGGTGAGATTCACCGTTTAAGTACCTATTTGTATGGGTCTTTTTCCTATACACAGTATGGCTTAAGGAGTTGTTTTTATTCCTGATGACAAGTACATCTAAGAAAGCTAAAGACTTGTTTGCCTCTAATTCCATTGTGAATTGTATTTGGTTATTAATAGAATTAAGATGGTTTAGGAAAGCATAAACACTATCTGTTGGTAAAATTGTGAAAGTGTCATCTACATACCGCTTGTAGAACCTCGGTGTGATGATGGCAGTCTGCAGGGCTCGCGCCTCGAAGTCCTCCATGAAGATGTCAGCGACAACAGGCGATACTGGAGAGCCCATTGCTACACCGTCTACTTGTATGTAGTATTTCTTGTCCCATAACAGATAGCCCGTTGTCAGGCAGTGTTTGAGTATTTCTGCATATTCCTCAGGCATGTTGTTTTCTGTCAGTTTCCTTCTAGTAATTTCTACACAGTCATGTACTGGTATGCATGTGAATAATGACTGTATATCAAAACTAACCATAGTTTCCTTGTCAGAGAGATGTAAGTGTTTGATTTCACTGACAAAATGGTAGGAATCTTTCACATGTGCTCTCGTGTTGCCTCTGAGGGGTGAGAGAATCTTTGCCATGTGTTGAGCCAGTCTGTTAGTTGGTGCGCCTATCTGACTAACTATCGGGCGCAGAGGAGCGTTTTCCTTGTGTATTTTTGGTAGCCCATACATTTGAGGAGGTTTTACACACGATGGTATTAAATATTTCACGTCCAAATTAAGTTTTTCGGAGTATTTCTTAACAATATCACAAGTTTGCTTGAGTATTTTGTTCGTAGGGTCTGACTTAACCAACTTGTAGGTACTTTCATCCGACAAAAGACTCTCCGCGCTCCAACCGCCGCGCCACTGTCACAGATCCCAGAAGAAAGAAAAACCAGCCACAGTAGAAAGACAACCTGCTGTCCTCCCATACATTAAGGGCGTGACCGACAAAATTGGCTACATCTTGAAGCGAGCTTCTATCAAAACTTACTACAAGCCGCCAACGAAGATCAGTCAATTATTACCATCTGTCAAGTGTCAGTTACCCTTGCAAGAGGCCGGTGTCTACAAAATTGACTGTGAATGTGGGCTCTCATACATTGGACAAACCAAGAGAAGCATAGGTATTCGACTCAAAGAACATATAGCTGACATAAAACATAAACGCTCAACAAAGTCTGCTGTGTGTGAACATGTGGAACAAGGACCCAACCACTACCTGCAATTTGATGAACCACAGATACTCGCAAAAGAACATCGTTTTCTTCCAAGGATGATACGAGAGGCTATTGAAATTAAAAAACACCCTAATTTCAATAGGGAAGATGGTTGGAATGTTCCTCCAGCTTGGGACCCTATCATAAGGCTAATGAAACCCAAGAAGGACAAAGTCACCAGAAGACCTAAGGACACTGTGAGCTCATTCTGCGTAAATAGTAACACCAGTAGTTGAAAAATGTTCGGGTACTTTGAGATAACTTATACATTCAAGAAAAAGACAAATATCACCTCAGTCTGCCGTGAACATGAATTCTGTAAAGAATTCGAAACGTCGGCTAGTAATAAATTAAAAATATAGTTTCTAGATCTTTAGTTTCAAATGTAATAACTTAGTGAAACCAATACAACGCGATAAAATCCGTAAACTGTAGTTTAATTTCAATGTGTAACATTCGCGTAAACCCAAGAAGATACTATTTGACACACCTTTTCGAGATTATGTAAAAAAGTACTCAAAAATTTTTAAACAAGTTTGTATTATGGCAAAATCTAAATTTATTAGTAGTAAAATTAAGCATTCAACAAATATAATTAAAGAAACTTGGAGTATTGTAAATAATGAGACAGGAAGAGCACGACCACGGTATAACCAATTTGAACTAAAAGAAAACAATTTATCAGTCACCAATAAAACTCAAGTAGCGCATATGTTCAATAGTTTCTTTGCGAGCATACCTTTAACAACTACTAGCTGTTTACAATCATCATCTTTAGACGCTGGAAATTTTTTGCTTAGCAGTGTACCTGAATGCAAGAGCGTGTTTAGATTCGAGCATGTTACCCCGCGAGATATATTGATTGCATATGATTCAATTAATATTAAAAATACCGGCGACTTTTGCGGCATTTCAATTAAAATTTTAGGTACTATAGTTGAGACTGTTGCGCCTTACCTATCTATAATTTTTAATCAATGCTTTGACCTAGGCGTATTTCCGGATTTGATGAAATTAAGTAAAATTATACCCTTATTCAAATCTGGCAGTAAAAATGAAATTAATAATTTTAGGCCCATATCTATCTTGCCGGCATTTAGTTAAATATTTGTAAAGATTCTTTTAAAGCAGCTACTAAACCAATTCAATTTACAGTCTGCTTCACAAAGATCAATATGGGTTTACTAAAGGTAGATCCACTACTGATGCGGGTGTTGCTCTCATAAAACACGTTTATAGTGCTTGGGAGTCATCAAAAAATGCTATTGGAGTGTTCTGTGACCTATCTAAAGCATTTGACTGCGTTCAGCACGACACACTACTGCGTAAGCTCCGCCACTATGGTGTAAAGAAAACCGCACTTAGTGTTGTCGATTCGTACCTGCGGCAGAGATTTCAGTGCGTCGATGTAAATGGGACTACATCATCTAAATTACCTATACAGCTAGGCGTTCCACAAGGCTCAATTTTAGGTCCTTTTCTATTTCTTGTATATATTAATGACTTACCTTTTTATTTAAAAAACATCTGTGATGTTGTACTTTTTGCAGATGATACGTCACTTATTTTTAAAGTAGATACAAATAGAAATCAATTTGATGATGTAAATAATGCACTATTACAAGTCACACAATGGTTTACAGCAAACAACCTTGTACTTAATTCTAGAAAAACTAAATGCGTTAAAAAACAATGGCAGAATTTGGTCTGGGTTTGTTGTGGCGACCTTAAGCTTCATATGAACAAAACAAATTGTTTTATTTTTCTACGATTTTTAATATTTTCACTTTGTCTCGTTATAGCTGGAGTATTTTATGATGATAAAAAGCATTCCAATTGATTACGAATACTTTATTATTTGATTGTTGCCATAGACAATGGTGTGACAGGAATAGACGTGAGTGCTATATCCGTATCGATTATTAAATAATTAATCGATACGATCGACCTTAATAGAGTTGGTTTGGTTTAAAATGCAGTTATTTAATATTTAATCAACATTATATCAATAAGCTAATATTTTTGAAGCAAAACAACGTTTAAATCAAATAAAAACGTCACAGCATCGTTTTAATGTTGTATCGATTTCACATAAAATCGATTTAAAATGTGCAGCTCTGCTTTTGTCTTTGGCTGTGAAAGTTAGATGCTACAAAATACTTCTGCGTTTTGATGTCAATCTGACATATGTCATTTGATAATTCAAACGTACCTACCTACATTGTTTAACTTTCATACTATAACTTTCCTTTTACCTACGTTGTTCATTCTTAACTAAAAACTCAAACACCGATATCTTCTTTTTCCACCTTTCCTGAGTGAAAATAGGGTCATTTATAGACTCTGTTACTTACGCCAATTTTTTTTAAATATTTTTTATTAATGTACGCTTCAATTTAATTTCAGACATTTTGATGTATGGAAATCTGCCATTGTCCTTTGCTTTACCTAACGTAAGACAACTGGGACCTAATATTATGCTAGATAGCGAGGAACTTGACGCAGTAGACTCTACAGTGTCCTTAGGTATTACATTAGATAATAAGTTACAATGGGGTGCACATATAGCATGTCTTGCAGGAAAGCTCAGCTCTGCTGCGTATGCCGTCAGAAAAGTTAGGCAACTTACTGACATCGACACGGCTCGTTTAGTATATTTTAGCTATTTTCACAGTGTTATGTCCTACGGCATTTTGTTATGGGGCAAAGCTGCGGATATTCAGAATATCTTCGTTCTACAGAAACGAGCGGTACGAGCAATATACATGTTAGGTGCAAAAGATACTCTTAGGGAACGCTTTAAGTCTATAGGAATTCTTACAGTAGCCTCGCATTTTTATTTGCTAATATTTTGTACATTAGGCAAAATATAGGTTCATTTACCACAAAAAGCGATATACATAACATAAATACACGAAACTGGCATAGGTTACATGCCCCTTATCATCGTTTACATATAGTTAATAATTCTTTTGTAGGGCTAGGTATCCGTATTTACAATAAAATACCAATTAGTATTTTAGCATTACCATTTAGTACATTTAAAACTAAAATAAAAGACTGCCTTATTAAGAAAGGTTATTAAACTATAAATGATTATTTCAGTGATAAGGATAACTGGTCACTTACGCTAGACAACTCATGATCTTTATACCAAATTAGAATTATATAGATACTTTGCATTTTTCAGTTAATCTTTATATAATATTTCTAGTTCTTTTAAATTACTGTAAATGTATTATTAGGTCATTAAACTTAGGTACTATATTTACATTTGCATTGTTGTTTCACTAATTTTATTAAAGTTTTACTGCACTGTAAGATGAAGATAACTCGTGATCATGGGCTGTAAACTAATGTTTTTGTAATTTTGTATATTCATATACAGTCACTTCTGTAACATACATTTCCACCATAGTTCTGAACATGGTCGCGAGTTGCCTACATTACGAGACGTAAGTGGATGCTCCTGTTTCACAAAATTCACATTGGAAGGCTAACTAAGGCACTTAATTTAGTAACTGCATTAATTTCTTAAGTATTATGTCTGTAACTAATTACTATTTTCAAGTAATTTAGTACAATGTGAAACAGTTGCAGCTCCTTACAAAAATGAAATACATAAACATACATACACATACATATCGTCACGCCTTTTATCCCCGAAGGGGTAGGCAGAGGTGTATTTCTACACCCACTTTTCGCCAGATATAATTTAGTCCCACGTAATAAGGAGCGAGCCTATTGCCGTACCGGGCACATTTCCAGACTCCGAGCTGCTACTGAGAATTTCGTGACAGAAAAACCCAATAACACTGCCCGACCCAGGAATCGAACCTGGGACCTCCCGATCCCACGCGCACATCTATGCCGCGAGACCAACGAGGCATACATATGTACCATATGTACCATAATATTGGCGAATCAAAAGAGTGGCCACGAGTTTTATTGCCCGTTCTTTCTCGTGGTTCTACCTATTGCTTTGCGAACGAGGCAGTAAATGTAAATGTAGAAGCATTAAGTAATTCAATTTAAAAAATTGACGTTCATAAGCGTCACCTTGTGACCTAGATGAATAAACGATTTTGAGTTTGAGTTAACCGTAGTTCGTAAGATAGTTTTAAGTTTCCATTGCATAAGAATTGATTAATGAATATGTTTTAAGTGGCGGTCTTACATCAAACTCTGTGAGCTCGGGTCGTAAATAATAAAATCTTATTTCGATTCTTTAAATATTAATTTTTATTTCTATTTTTAAAAACACAATTCGTCGCTCCCGAAATCTAACTACCTATTAGTTGTGCGTTTTAAAGTGCCAGTGATTTGTTTACAACTTTATCTGACCATTTAGTTACTTGTGTTGGCCGGTGGTAGCGCTGCGAGAGCATATAAAAGAAATCCAAGAAAGATAAGCTCAAGTCCATCCATCTCTGCTAAGTGCGTATATGCGTAAAGTTATGTGATTATATTGATGTTATATCATTATTATTATTTCCTTTATTAAAAAATATTTTGCAGCACTAAATCTTCCATAAATTTCTTATTTTCATTGTTTATGTAGTTGTTAGTCTACACAGACGCTGACTCGTAATGTAGATTTCTAATTACTACACAGCCTAGCCGATTAATTTATTATTTTTATTCTCCTTATTGTGTTCCTAACTTACAACTGGTTACCTGAGACCGTAGGGACAAACATGTCGTTATTATAACTACAGGGCTTATTTACTAATATTATATTACGTGTATATTAGGGAAGTAAGCTTGAGTGGGCAGTAAAGTAGTGTTTTTACATCATAATTTTATGTTTTTTTTTATTTTTATTATTGGATGTTGTGTTTATGGAGCTGGAAGGTAGCCATAGGAACTTCGCAATAAAAAGACAAGCCGTTTGATCCTTATTGACGTTTACTTTACTCCTATATGAATAAGAGTATATGACAACATGTTTGAAAAAAAAATACACTTTCAATTTATTAGAATATATATATATCTATGTAGTGAATATTTTATAATACCATGGTTCAGACGATGTGAGGTATTAGGTGTTTAAGTATTTAGCTTCAATAAGTTTATCTAGCCGGTGAAATAAAGCTTTACTTTTGCCTTAGGGATACTTAAGTGTTACCACATCGTTGATAACAGAAAATATCAAGACAAGTTGCGTAGAAAACAAATATAATAATAATTAATATAAATTTGGTTTCCTTGAAATAATATAATAACATCCTGACAACTCAATCAGGGTCGTCTAATTAAAAACTAAGCAGGCCTTGTACTGTGGCAACCAGATAACTATTAAACATATTTAAATATCTCGTGTAAGTATGGTCAGGATAAGTGTTTTAGAAGCAATTCAAAACGTTACACAATCACGCCACAGTCACAATACGTCAGCGAGCTTTCATTTGTATGAAAATTCATATTGAAATCAAAGTACATTTTACGGATTTTATCGCAATATATTGATTTTAAACATAATTATTACATTTATATATAAGTCTTCCGTGGCCATGATTCCTGTAAAGAAATCGAAACGACGTATAGTAATAAATAATGTAGTTTCTAGATCATTCGGTTCTTTAAAACCAATATATTACGATAGAAACCATAGAACTAAGTTTAAATTCAATGTGGTATACATTGAATTGAAACTTAGTTCTATTGTTAACATTCGCGTAAACCCAAGAAACTACTTTGATAATTAATAGTTCAATTCACACAGACTGCATTTTGCAATCATTATATATGGCGTGTGTAATAATTCTGTCTACGTAGCAGCCACGTTGCAGTCACAATTTAGCGCCGACGCAACATTAATGCGCGCTTGCGTTCTTTTTAAGTCATTGATGTTTTGCGCAACCACTAGCGACATCGCAACCGCAACTATATTTTGTAACTACCACCACGAAACTACAGAATGACGCAGCGACACTATTCCCACGTATCCAGAAGTGGACCAAATTTTGTCGCGACGCTGAGGTCTATTTGTGATACGTGTGAATCAATCCTTAGACGTAGACTTAGATTGTATTGCTACCTGCATAAGTGTATTCTATATAGAGAGCTTTGATTAACGGAATTGAGCAACGTATCTCGCAATCCTCCTGTACCCCTTCGAAATCGAACCGATCCCTATCTAGTATTTACAGATCAGTAGATGCAACTTAAGTATTGGCTCTTTCTTGGCGAAGATTTACATGCATTTTGCAACTGAAATACAAATTTTATTACTGAAAACATTGTTGAGCTTGAATAGTCTCTGAACATTCACAAATGTAGATTAAAAAATGGAAACTAATTGCCAAGTAATGGATTTGGTAGTATTCGCTTGTTAGATTTCACCATTGAAATAAAATGTATTTAACGTTTGTAAATTACTTGCAAAGTGAATTTTATCTACCCGCCAACCTAAAGGCAAATATAGTGCTTAATTAAATGTGTTGTTCATTGTTCGATTAATAAGCTCGAATAAAAGGTTTTGTTGTACTAATGTAATAAAAAGAAATGTTTGTGTTTGTTTTGTAATTGATAAACACTAAAACTACTGAGCCGAAGTACATGAATATCAATTCAGTAATCGTGTAAACAGCTAAAACCTTAATCATGAAATATTAGCTTCTGCTCCCAACACCGCCTGCATGGGTCGCTGGTTATCGCGTCAAAATGCCTCTATGATAGTTTTTCCATTATAATTCGTCTATTAGATTTAGCGTGCAAAGTAGAAGTCATCAAAATCGGTTAAGAAGTTTTTGTGTAAAAAGTGAAACATCAGAGGACCTAGTAACGCTTGAGGAACGTACATTCATCCTCACAAACTTTCACGTTTAAAATAAAGAATAATAAATCTAGAAAAATAGCTTTATTAGATAATTCTGCCCACGGCTTCGTTCTCGTAGTGGTTTGGTTACAAAAGGTAGCCCATGTGCAATTCTAACGACTTTACAATGTATATTACTACAAAGTTTCATCGAAAGTTATTCAGTTGTTTTTGCGTGGATCGGTAACAGCAGCCGTACATCCATCTTTAGAAATATTCACGTCTACAATCGTAGCAAGATCTATTGTTAATAGCCAAATAACGGTGTTTACAATACAAATAGCTACCCAACATCAATATCAAATATCTCAATGAACTTTGGCTATTTCCATGTAAACGAGAACTTAGTGTAATCATTCCAATCTACGGAACGATCTCTATTATTGATTATACACAAGTTTAAACAATACTGATTCTGATCGGCCACTAGCAAATGTTGTCCGATGCCAGATCAACTTTGAAGATAATATCGGGTTAGATTAATAAAGACAACGATAGCCTAGTTGAGATAGCAACAAACTGCTATGCAGAGACTATCGGGTCCGCATTTACGCTAAGGCGTCGGTGCCGGTTGTCTTGAAGATTTTTGACAATAGGTATAGTACCCCTGAACTCTCCATTGGACACTAGTCTAAATCATGGAATCGCTATCTCTTTAGGTTATGAAGGACAAACAGGGAGTCGCTCTGTGGAAAATTTAATATTCAGTCAAATCTGGTTAGATCAGTAAAGGGACCCCAGACTGCAATTGAGATAACGCTAGGAGGATGATCACAAGCTTAAATTAATGTTCGAAGATGAATGAATGGAGTGTGGTCTGGATGACTGTCATTTAAAACAGTTACACATTTCTGTTGCGTGTGTGTGGCTAAAATGATGTCGGAGTTTATAGACTGTCTAAAGTACACCAAAACGATCTACTTAACTATTTTTGGCCTGAGACAGGAATCAGGACCGATGGCTTTGCGTATCAGCGTAGCACGGTAGTGCTCTGACGTAAATACCACAAAAAGCGATCAGCTATCTGAGTGGCGACCTCTGCAAACGTTACTTTGTCGATCTTTTACGATTATTAAATTATGTCTCCAATTCATCAAATTTCAATCAATTTCACTAATATTTAATTTTACGCGCTCAGTGTATCAGAACACTTTAATTATACCCACGCATAATGAGCTAATATTTTCGTATAATTTATTATACGCAACCATTATTTGAAGTGTAGTCAAATTAATAAATTTTGCTAAGTGCTTAAATCATAGATCTCTAAATTTAAATGGTCTCGAATATTCAAAATTACGAAACTTTATTTAAATTCGTTAGTACAAAAATATTATTAATTTATTCCAGAATGCACGCAAAGCTAATGCTGTTTGCACTGAGCAAATATTTGGATAGTTCTAAAAGTAATCCAATATTCGTTTAGTGCAAATTTGTGATACCTTTTGACATGATTTTATAAATGTGATTAACTCCTGGTTTTAAAAATCGCCTCCCTTTTCTGTACTACGAACAAATTTGTAGTTAAATGTAGTGAGCATATTGTGTGTGTTTTTTGGTATCCAATTGCTTCGCCTGTTGTTTTTAGCCATTTTAATTTTTTATCGAGTGTGAACGGAAAGCTAAAAAAACACACAAGTTACTTAGTAATAGTAAAACTTTACTGTTTTTGGATGCAAAGAGCACATGTAACGATTTAAATTTTTGCTGTTTACCAATTTTATTATTAAACAACTAGAGTTCGGTATATTATTATCGCAATGGAGGTACATCACTAAACAGCTCATATTTGCACAGAATTTCACGTTTAAAGTAAATTGCTGTGTAAAGTCGATTTCACAGACAGTAGCGTTATATAAATCCGGCAATGTATACTTTTTGTGTCATAGTGTTCTTTTATTTTATTTAGCTTTAAATATGTACTTCTCGGTGAAAACCAATGTTTCCATGACTTAGATTATGGGTATGGCTTGGTCTCCTGCAGCTAAAAACAGCACAAGCAGGTATTCTTGCCTAAATTGAGCTATAAAATGCCTATATGAATGTCAACGAGCGACTGGCATGTGTCAAATTGTGCAATCTAAGATATGCAAGCATTATTCACATCACGGAAACGAGTATCAGTCGAACATGCTATATCTAATTCATATTATATTATCTATGGATTGTATAATGCACGGAAGAATAACTGAAGCATGGAAGGAACGATATTTTTAAGAACAAATTGAATATAGCTACACTCTTCACTCATATGATAAATTTGAGTTGCCAGAAGAAGATGGCAATATGTTTGTCAGTTAGGGCTAAAGACAATTTGAACACAAATATCGTAACTTTTTAATTTTATAGTGACTGAGCAAATCCGCTATCGATATCGATTAAAGTTTCAATATAGGTTCAAAATCAAACGGACTTGTAAAGTATATTATTTATATGTTATACATTTTAAATTCCGTAACTTTATGTCCACAGCAGTCAGAACGCTAGTTGATGGACAGTCTTTAAATAATTATTACACAAACTTGCATTTTTAAACTGAACTTATATATTTTTGTTTCAAATGGGTACTCAGTAGCACATAATCTTTCGAGGCGTTATTTTCTAATTTTCATGGTATTTTTCTTTACGCATCAACAGCCTTTTCAAGTCCACTGCTGGTCTTAAGCCTTCCTTCTCTTGTTTCTCTTAGTCATACGACACCCTCGGCATAAATGTTGATTTATACTTATTTATAGTTAGTTTTTCAGCTGTAATGAAAGCTGTAAGTGGGATTAATAAATATTAAATAAATAAATCATCACCCCTACTCTCTCTCTAATCTAAATAACATATTTTTATTAGAGAAAGCAAATAATTAAGATAAAAGCAAAACTCATAGCTTAAGCATTATGATAGCTGAGAATGGCATATCCAAATTAATTCTTTCAAGGATAGGAGATAGTCGACATGGATTTTATCAAGCAAAAAATATAAAAATTAACTTAAAATAGATAAATCAGACAAAACCTTGAATAGTGCCCAAAGGTTTGTTATTAACAATAATCACTTTATTGAAATTTTCTCATTACATAGTGTAGTCAATACAAATCTATGTGTAAAAAATGTATGTGCGGGATCGGACACTTTTCGATCATACATGTGACACACAGAATATTTAGAGAGAAAAAAATTGTGGCTAGACTAGCCCTTCGATTTTATCTTGGGATCGGCACATTATTAGTCCACTAGTCGAACAAGAACAACCAAGTTTTGGTCTCTGGGTAGATGACATTTAACAAAATTTCTTCCAAATGAAGATTCCCTTATTTTGATGCATATCCACTCAGTAGTCGTGACTATGAAAGCAGACAATTCTTATCAAACCTTCAAATTACTGTCCTTTAAATATTACTGTCTTTGTAAAGAAAGATCAGATTTTTTCTATAGGTGCATCAATTTTTTTTGTAATATGATGGATTCTAACAAGCTTCGGAATTCATTACTGTTGTTGATAGTTTAAATAATAGCAAGTAATTATTTAAGCACTCACACTGATATGTTTAGAAGGGAGGAGCCATCTGTCATTACTATAAAAACATTCCGCAGTAAAATGCTTGGAACAAATTCTATGGTGCTTTCTAGGCACCCAATTTTCTCCACGACATACTGCAGCAATCCACTTATTTTATAAATCTTTATCACGTGCACATATAATCTAAAAAAATAACGAGGTAAAAATATACGGTGGATAGACATATCGATAAGATTTTTTACAACACTTGAAAAGTCGATATAAATATTATACGACTAAATTCAAAATCATGATAGAACTGTTATAAAAGAAAAAATCACTAAGGTTATATAATTTGATGGCATAATATTGTCTAAATTGTATCTTACACGTCAGTTGACTGTGTTCAATTTGGGAGTACTAGGACGGTCTCTATGTATATTATCCAATCTCTTTGGTATAATGTTTATGTTCCACACATTTGAATCGTGCCGCACTGTTTCGGAACTGCATCGTTAAATCACAAGCGAGAATATGTACAGTCTACTATTGTTCACGATGCAGACATTTGTTTATATAACGGCTTTGATATTAGGAACAGAATTGTTCTTGTATTCCAGATATTGGAGTGTTGGTGTATTGTTCGGAAATCGACTAGTGGTCTATGGGTCAGCGGGGTTGTGACAATTGCGATGGAGCGTGCAAGAACGCTGCGTTCTCTGTAATAATATTATATAGAGTATGACTAACGCGAACTTATGTATTTTACTACTTGTCAGAGATCTAGTGAGGAAATATGATATATCATTCAAATCTTGTAACATATTATGTATTTACCATAATCAATGTTTTTGACGATAGAAAAATAGACAGTATAACACAAACTCACGATTGAAAAGTATTTAGTTTAGTCTACAATGTCATAAATTGTCATAAAATTAAATTAAAAAAAATTAAATCAACTTGCTAAATTTTTTGAAATATTAATTTTAATACTCAAAGGTCGCTAAATACTCTTAGTGTGCAGTATAACAATGCATACAGGATGTTATTAGGATTGCCTTGTTTCTGTAGTGTTTCTGGCATGTTCACGGAAGCGAGAGTGGATGGTTTCCACGCTATTATGCGTAAACGCATTGCAGCTCTTTTAAAAAGACAACGGGGTAGTACTAATGGCATCCTGAATGTCATTGCCGATAAGTATGACTACGATATATATTCTAGATTAGTAAGTTTATTGTGCTCACTAACATAGGTTAAGTTTTATGTATGTAATGGTAAATATATGGACCTTGTCTGAATAAAAATTTATAAATATTATTATTAATAATGTGCCCGATAGATGGCAATAGGCTCGCCCCCAATTACATTGGGACCCAAACACAGCTGGCGAAGTGTGGGTGTGTAATATATGTACCTGTGCCTACCTCTTCGGGGATAAAAGCCGTGAAGTTATGTTATGTTATGAATGTTTAACGGCATGCACAGGTATTATCTACGAACCAAGTATTACGGTCCAAGAGCCACTTAACTGAGAGTTCAAATAAGTTTGTGCGTTCTTAACCCTGCGCTGTGTCCCTGTTATGCCATCAAGTTACTAAGAGGTTTCCTATCTATAATATTGATATTGCTTTTCATATTTTAACGCTATTTAATTCCTATAAGTTTTCATCCTCAATATCATTATCGACTGCCATTCAAACAATTTCATTCTATCCAAGACGTGCTGTAGCTTATTCAAAGAAAATCATAAGCAAAATAATAATTATTCCTAATGATAGTAACAGCACCACAGAAAAAAAGCCAAACTACAAATAATATTACCGTGGTCTTTTTGTCTGTAATTACGATTGCCGTTAGTGTCGTTGGACGAAACTTTATGACGTCATTACTTAACGTCACTACCGGTACAGTCAGCGGCATAAGTAACAATGTACTGTTGAATTTCCTTTGTGATTTTTTGTAGTTGTGACGTTGACGAAATTTCTGTAAGCAGTGTTATAAAAGTTCAACGATGCAATTTTATGCAGTTTTGTAGTTTTTCTCATGGTGCCGCTGAATTGTACTAGACAAAGCACATTACTCATCAGTTGCAGGATTAGTGAAAAAGAAGCAAAACCACCTATTCTGGCATGATTGCAGTGTAACCGAATCACGAGCAAATCGGCTCTATCAGAAATCGGTTTTAAAAAAGCGTTTAGTTTGCTATATCGTTGCCAGCAAAACAGCTACTTTAACGATTTCTCACCATGCCTAGCGCAGTAGAAGTGTGCTTCAAGGTAATCAATATCTATTTTTACCAGTTTGAAATAAGGTTTGTACAAAATAATTGCAATTAAAGTCAAGTATTGATGACTTACTACAGAATTCAATATTCGATCTATAGATAGATCTGTAGATTTTAGATGCGTTTTTGACATAAGCTCCTTACAAAATATGTCAAACACGAATGTCGAATCTCAAAATCCATGTATGGATCGAATATTGAAAATGGCCGTTAGTGAACACAATTCGTCATTGCTTGACAAAAGCAAATTATGTAAAACAATTTTTGTCGCTGACTGTACGATGGATCGCACTTTCACTCTTCGCTCTAAAAGGGAGGGATATACTTTTATTATGAAGTCTACTTAGTATTCACAAAGTGTCCCGTTATAAAGGAAATTATTTGGTTTCGTTATGCGTAATATACCTTGAATATGATGTAACGTCGAGTTTAGTTGCTTTGTGTCGTTTTGTGTGTGTTGTTTGTGAAAATGTCAGTAATCTGACATTGGTATAATTAAAGAAGCTTTGTTTTTTATTAATTTTGATGGTTAGTGTCCAATATGGTTATGTAGGCTCACAGTTCGGTTTATTTACTCATGTGCTCACAGTGCGATATTTGGAAACGCCCGTCTAGTTTTGACAGAAGCTATAGTTCCCAACCGTAAGCGTGCGTTCACACTACGCCGGACCGGCTTATTTGCCGGAAGCCCGCGCCCGGAGCTAGTGTTCACACTACGCCGCGACCAGCTAGTTAGTCGGAGGTCGGGCGGCTCCCTAGATTATATATACTTTATAGATGGAAGGATTGCATCGCAAGATCATCACTAAAATAATCTGACATTGGTGACCATGGCCACCCATTATCCGTCAAAATTAAATAGGAGACTTCATGTGAAACTTAGAAATTTCATTCATTGACATTTTGACTTATTCCTATAAAGATTGTATTGATATTCGTAGTGACGTTGAAATTTTATCGATGCTTTTATTTAAAATCAAAAACTTTCGCGTTCATAACAGTTTATATATAGAACCATTTTCGGCAGACAACTACATACTAAGCCATACATTTTTAGTTGCGATGTTTTCCTAGATCATAGCAAGCGATGTTTTCCTAGATCATAGCAAGCGATACTTACCTAATAAATGCACAAAACTTCTAAAACTCAGAGACGTGGGATTGAATTTCAATTTTATTGACAGTTAAATTATGTACATGGTGCCTGGTGGCAACTAGACATTGAAGTTACTGAACTTCAATGTCCGTTTGACAATCAGCTAAAAACACAATTTGTTCCTGACTTGGTTACATAAAATAATAATATGCAGGTCTCAATTTCAACAGGTTTAATAAATCAAATTACACAAGTGTCTGTTCCTAAGTTCAAATTTATTGATCGGTTTTTATGTTTCATCGATATTTACTTTACTTAATCTGATGATTTATCAACATTATATTATAATTACTGTTGAGTAAACCAAATCTGAGGATTTATTTTAAACGTTATCTCGATATTCATCATGAGTAAGCCCATCATTAATCAAATTTAAATTGCTGACAACCCACAAAAATGCGAAACTTCATATATAGACGCATCTTACTCTAACACTAGAACAAAATTAAAAGTGAAGTAAATATGTTGGATATGACTGTTATTGTAATGCTGTCTCTATAGTATTTTCTTTACTCTAAGGCCGGCTCCGATCTGTGTTACCAACTTAGTAGAATTTGCACTGAAACTGGTGGTTTCAACATTTGCCTGAAATTCGATATAAAGTTCGTTTTAAAATAATTTGCACATTGTTAAATCTTTTATTATTATATTACTTGATGTATTGATTTAATATTCCATTTTAATTGTTTTGTTATTTATTACTAAACAAAACTAATTTATTTTGTATAAAAATTGTTTTCCGAAGTAAAATAAGTATTTTAATGGAAATTTCAGTGGGTAGGTATACGTATAGGAAATGTATTTGTTAGTGGTTTCTGTTGCCTGGCGAGGAGCTAGTTTACTTGATAGCAACACTGGCTCCGATCAGTTTGCGTGCAGTCTTCGTTTCCTTTTGGTATAGGTACTCTACTCTGTGGTCTTCGTACACGATGGACGACGATGACATTCCGGTCTTGTGGTGGTATTTAAGAAAACAAAGGAGACGTAAAAGAAAACATTGGGTGCAACCTATTCTACAAGAAAGATTTTCAGCAGGAACCTTCAATACATTAATGGGTGAACTAAGAAATGATGAAACAAGGTTTTTCAAATACTTCCGAATGCCTGTCTCTACTTTTGATGATCTTTTTAGACCAATTTCAATGGACGTAACTGTACAAAACACATCATTCAGAGAGCGCATTTGTCCACAACAAAGACTGTCCATTTGCTTAAGGTAAATATTTAACATTGACTTTTTTATTTTGTTACATAATTAGCTATAGCGGATGCCTGCAGCTGCACACACACATTTAATTTAACCATTTATTCCCCATCGCGTGTGAGTTTTGGGTAATCCCTTCTTATAGCCCCCTTACGGTCCACAAGA
Source organism: Euclidia mi (assembly GCA_944739405.2). NCBI lineage: Eukaryota > Metazoa > Arthropoda > Insecta > Lepidoptera > Erebidae > Euclidia > Euclidia mi. The sequence continues at coordinate 64,744,730 of OX123190.2, forward strand.
AATATTCAGGGCAAATATATAGTTTTCTTAATCTCAATGAATGATAATAATTAGAAAGTAATAATTCAAACTCACATCACACATTTTGCATTCATCAACATCATCGACAGTATAAATGTGTATCCCTACATTATGTTTATAGGTATTATGGGATATAGGAATTTCGGCCGTACATATTATGTATTATGATACTTGGTCCACGATAGCATATTTTTATGATAAAATTGACGAAAGTCTTAGATTCCGATTTTATTACATTTTTTTTTGGAACAAATATAAGTGAACATGAAAGTTTATATTCATAGCGTGTATCCAGAATATTTTTGTAAGTAGAAATAACGGTTATAATGGAAATTTCAGAAGGTGTCATCTGCCTAGAGAAATTTTATTTGTGGTTTCTGGTGGAGAGCTTAGTTTAGCTGTTGGTAACACTATGTCACTGGCCCTAGGCATGGGTCTCATTACGTTGTCATCTTAATATATAAAATCCTTGCGTTACTGACTGACTGACAGACACGCTACAGCCGAAACTATTGGGCGCAAGAAGCTGAAATTTGGCATGTATGTTCCTTGGGGACCGTAGGGGTGCACTAAGAAGGGATTTTCCGAAATTCTCACGGGATCGGCCAAAACGGGTAAATTAAAAAATAACTATCTATATTTAATAATTATCTATATAGTCAAGTCAAGTAACTATACATAGTTCGATCGCGTACTTTGAAGAACTATGTAGTCGTAGATGTATCTAATGCATAACTAGGATTATAACGGCAAGTGATTTGGTAAGGACCGTTTTAAAAAACCGTTATGAATGCTAAGATTGTTATCGAGATCTATAATGAAATGTATTGAGATAGCAAAAACTACGCTAAAAATAGCAAAAAGTTAATCAATATAAAAAATATAGCTCTGTCAAGAAATGCTACGTTAAAATATAGCTGCATAGGTCACGTCTGCTCGCGATAGCGGCGACCGCGCGCGGCGTTATGCATCACGGTGGTTATACTCGTCATGAAATTTAGATAGTCAAACAATTGACGTATAACTATTTATACGTAATATAGTATATGAACGTTGCCATAACGATCGGTATACTATAACGCATACTCTTAGTTCAGCTCTTCGCGTCCGTCTTAATTCCCGGATCCGTTCAATTGACCGGATCCGGCTTAGTGTGAATAGCTTCATACAAATTGTTCTGCCACTGGCTCGTTATTCGCCGATCCGAGCATTAAGCCAGACCGGCTAATAAGCCGGTACGGCGTAGTGTGAACGCACGCTAAGCAAGGCATTCGTCCAACCTAGAGTGGGCACAGGCCATTTTTTAAATACTGATCATAAACAAGCATCTAAAACAAAACTGTACTAACGGGCAACTTGTTTATTTTACAAAATATACACAATAAAGTAAAATGAGTTTCGGAACAACAGCATAACCATAAAGAAAAAGAATATCGGAAGGCTTTCAGCAATTTTACTATACTACGTTATTTACATCGTAGTACAACCAACCATTTTATCTCGATAGCGGTATCAAATGACGAAAGCATAAGGCTGCGAGTTAACTAGAGATATGCTGAGCGGTATGGGAGAAGTATTATCTTTTGACTTCACGTCGCCCAGCGCAAGTAAAAGTATCCATCTACGTTAGCTCGAACACAGTTCATCTTCTTCGCACATTTCTAGCGGTATTATAGCTTCATTGACCGGCCTGCTCGTTGAAAAGCCTGTTATGTGCGCAAGTATACGTGTCAAGTGCGGAAGCCCGCGCTTGACGCCCGCGATAAGAGGGCTAGCAAGCCCTCTCTACGTCACCGTAGCTGTTTCGTAGCAAATCGTAGTTGTCCGTAGCAGATACGTAGCGAATGTGTAAATACTTTGTAGAATATAGAATCTGTATACACAAATATTTTGTATGTTTGTTTGACATCATAATATAAAGGTTGCCAACAAGCAACTGTAAATCGCTAATTTTATAAAATCTATCTTGACGACAATATAGATTTTCACTAGTTTTTTAGTCCAGAGGTTTAATTCGTAGAGTCTTTTTTTTGGCTTCTGGCAACACTGGCGGTATAACGTAAAACTGTATTTCTCCGAATAATTTATTAATTTTAAATCTATTTAATTCATAATAATGTGCCTAATTTGGTAATTCCTTACGTAATAAGCTGTGATAATTATAATAGTCGTATAATAACAGTGATAAGTGTTGTTCATCAAGTTGTAAAAGTTTTGCAAATTCAAGTAAGTCAACTGTCAAACTAACGTACAATTTTATAAAGAATTTGCATTATTTCTACAATAATAGCTAAATTTGAGCCAATTTTATGTGAGTTTACTTCTTATTTGACTTTCGTACACCTTACACAATCAATATACCAAATTAGCATATCACAATTTACTCAAACAACTTTGTTGGTGTCTTACACAAACCTCAGTGACCTTTTTTGCTTTGTTTATTTACTTTTAACAAGATGATGACCAGAAGGGCTCGCCAAGACGATGAAAAATTACAGGTGGCCCTTACTGAACTAAAGAAATATAAGGATATGTGCCAGTCACTACAAAGTGAACATGAGGACAATGAGAAGGAAATGCTACAGATTTTAGGGAAAAACTCTCAGCTTAGGAGTGAGATGGCAGAAATGCACACTAATTTAGTCACTTCTTTAGACGAAAGGGATAGATTACAAAACATTGTTATGCAATTTGACAGGTACAGTGATGAATTTGAGAAAGCTCTCAAACGCATCACTGAATTGGAGGGTCTCCTAAGTGAGGCCAATAATCAAATAAACATATTACAAAGTGCAAACCAGACTATGAAATCAGTTACAACACAATCGCTTTTTCATGAGCTGGTTGGTAGCGCTCCATGCATGGTTTCTGCCATCTCCGATGATAGCAGTAGAAACATAGTGACTATTGATTTAACAGAGTCTAATTCATCTATTCAGTCATTTAGAAAGATGAAAGCCTGTAATAAATTGAAGAAGTATGTTAAAATTAATAAATTTATCAGGAAAAAGGAAAAATTGTTAAGAATGTACAAGAAATCAAATATTAATGTAGATTATTGCAAAAAATATTTTAATTTAAAGGAACAGATGTCAGTATGTTTAGCTAAATTAGATTCTAATCTATTAAAGTATGATGCTGATATTCATTGTTTGCAAACGGAGATTGACAGTTTACAAGAATCATTGTTGAACATGACAAAGAAATATAATTTATCGCAAAAACAAATAAATGAGCATATCTTGGTAATGGATGACTTAGTGGACTTGTGTAAGTATAATGAGCAGAGGCTCCAATCTCTTACCAATAATAATCATGGCAATGAACATAGCCAGAAGCCACGGAGTCATTCACAGCCAACTACATTGAATTATTGCCCTGATTTGTTATCACCGTCTGATGCAGCGGGTAACAGCACCATTGATTCTAATTTTGGCACTTCCTTCTCACCCCATATTACAAACACTGACAAACTATTAATGTTTAGTGATGAGATAGGGAAAAACATGAGCCAATTGTTGCGGCAAAGGACAGGTTTGGCTTTTACTAACATGTGTATGCCTGGAGCAAATTATATTCAAATAATGCAATCTATTTTGTCTAAATTATACTGTCCTGAAACAACAATTATTATATTTATTGGGAGAAGAGGTAATGCAAATATAAATGTAATACAGAGATATTTTGACCAATGACTCAATTTAAAAGTTAGAAAAATTCTGTTACTTGCTTTTCCTTACAGTAACCTGTTGCCGCAAGCTGAAAATGATTATAGATTTAAGATTAATTCAAAATTGCATACTATGACATTTTATAATAATCTGATTGACATTATTGACTCTAATGCTTTAATTAGAAATTTTTATTTGACATATGATAATTATTATATATCACAATTTTATAAAAGACAAATAGCATCATCGCTAGCTTATTATATTAATAACTCAGCCAAGGTTTTGGCTAACCACACTGCTTATATTGAGCAGTCAAATTTGACATGCAATATAAGCTTGGAATCCGTTCCAAATTCTTTAAATTGACTTCTGAGACAATAGAGTCAATCTCTGGCAATATATTTAATAAGACACTAAATTCTGTATCTAGTTTAAGTGACAAAAATATAGTTCCATCAACCACACATACAAAAAATAATTTTAAAAATTATATCAACCTGGTGCATCAAAATATACAAGGGTATACAAGGGCAAGGAGTTAGAATTGGAATGGCTTATGAACTGTAACAATATTGATATTTTATGCATTACAGAACATTGGCTAAGAAGCCACCAGTTCATATTCAATTTTAATAACCACCAGGTTGTAAGCTCGTTCAGTAGAGAAAATTTTATCCATGGTGGCTCGTTAATCATAGCAAGTAAATTTCTAAAATTTAAAGAAAGGACTGACATTGTGAGCCTCTCTGTTGAGCGAGTAGTAGAGATTACATGTGTTGAGTTTGAACAGTTCATTGTTATGAGTGTATACAAACCTCCATGTGCACCATTTGAAAGTTTTTTAGTTATTATGGAGGATGCTCTAAGCAATGTTTGTAATTGCCGTAAAACGGTTGCTATTTGTGGAGACTTTAACATTAACATTTAGAAAAATGCTCTTCAACTATCAATTTTTTAAATTTATTTAAGTCATACAATTTATGTCATAATTTCTATGAACCAACTAGAGTGACTACCACAAGTGGTACTTGTATTGATAATATATTTACTAGTATAAAACCAATACACAAATCTTTGATTAATATGCTTCAGTCAGATCACAGTGGGCAGTTAATCTGTTGTCCAAGAGAATGTCCGAGAGACCAGAGAAAAATTGTTAAATATATAGCAATAAATGAGAATCGACTTAAAACTTTTAAAAACAATTTATCTCGAAAAATGCGTTGGTTGCGTCATCATGACCATCCGGATCAGTTATATAATTCTTTATTTAAATTAATTAATGACGAATTTCAGACCGTATTTTCATCCAAAAAATTAAATGTAACTGACCGTCTGATGTTTAGTGATTGGGCAACTGAAGGTATTCATAAAAGCCGGATTAGGTTATATGAACTGTATAATGAAAAGTCTTATAATAATAGTCAGACCTTTATTAATTACGTAAGAAAATATTCCAAAATATTTAGACAAGTTTGTAACACGGCAAAATCTATTTATTTGAGAAACAAAATAAAATTATCAGAAAACACTATAAAGGCTACCTGGAATGTCATCAACAATGAAACTGGCAGAGCCAAAGCACCCAGCTGCGACTACCTTTTAAAAATCAATAATGTGAGTATTTCAGAGGATCTGGAAGTTGCGACAGAATTTGAGAATTTATTTGCTAATATACCTATAGTGACAACAAAGTCGCTCAACTCATCTTCCATGTCTGCTGAAATGCTTCTTAGGGACTGCGTGCCAGAATGTGATGCAGCCTTTGAATTCACTGTTGTTACTACTGACGATATTCTTAAACAATATAAAACTTTAAATATGAAAAAGACAATGGATTTGTGGGGACTGTCAGTGAAGACTACTTCATCTATTATTAGCATAATTGCTCCACATCTTGCAGCGGTGTTCAATGGTTGCGTTGCTTCTGGAATATTTCCTGACTTAATGAAATATAGTAAAGTTATACCTTTATTTAAATCTGGTGACACAACCGACCCTTCTAATTTTCGACCTATTTCTGTATTGCCGACACTTAGTAAAATTTTTGAAAAATTAATTCTTAGTCAGTTGCTTAGTTATTTTAATAGACATAATCTACTCCACGACAAACAGTTCGGATTTACGAGGGGTCGTTCGACTACTGACGCAGGAGTTGAGCTACTCAAAAGCATATTTGCAGCTTGGGAGAAGTCGCAAGATGCATTAGGTATTTTTTGCGACATGTCAAAAGCGTTTGATTGTGTACATCATGACACTCTGGTCAGAAAATTGTATCATTACGGCGTTAGGAACAAAGCTCTCGATCTCCTGGTTTCTTACTTGGGCAAAAGAATCCAGAAGGTCCAGATCAATGACAAGACATCTCCAGGTTCTGCCTTGAAAATGGGAGTCCCGCAGGGGTCAATCCTCGGACCATTTCTTTTTTTGATTTATATTAACGATCTACCTTATTATGTAAAAAAGAATCATGAGATTGTGTTGTTCGCGGATGATACCTCCTTAATTTTTAATATTAGACGACAACAGATAAATTTTGACGAAGTAAACAATGCACTCTCTAAAGTTGTTAATTGGTTTAATGTAAATAATTTATAACTTAATGATAAGAAAACCAAATTATTAAAATTCTCAATGCCCAATGTTAAACAGATGGAAACCAATGTACAACTTAAGGAATCCAGAATTGAGCCCGTCGGGACAACTATGTTTCTAGGTATTATGCTTGATACCAAACTCCAATGGGGCCCGCATATAGAAAGACTTTCGGGCAAACTTAGTTCTGCAGCTTATGCAGTTAGGACAATTAGACGCCTTACAGATATAGATACAGCTAGAATGGTTTATTTCAGTTACTTTCATAGTATCATGTCTTATGGGATTCTTCTCTGGGGGAATGCTGCAGACCTTAACACGATATTCGTTCTGCAGAAAAGAGCAATAAGGGGAACTTACAACCTCGGTCCTCGTATTTCTCTAAGAGGAAAGTTCAGTGAGATAGGCATTCTAACTGTTGTATCGCAATATATATACGATAATCTGTTATATGTCCACAAGAATATTGACAAATGTAGTAAAAAAGTGATCTTCACACTGTAAATACTAGACATAAGTATAATCTTGTAGTTCATAGCACCCGCTTCCACAAAATAAGTAGCTGTTTTATGGGGCAGTGTATACGCTTTTATAACAAGCTCCCTCTTAGTATAAGAAATTTAACAATAAATAAATTTAAGATAATTGTTAAAACTAAATTGTGTTTAAAAGCATATTATAAAATTTCCGATGATATAGACGACAAAAATGCTTGGGATCGAGCTGCTCTAATTCAACATGTTTAAAAATATAAACTTGTACAACTGATAAATTTAAAATTGACGTTTCGTAAGCACTTTATACAAAGTTTACACGAAATAAAGTATCATTTCATTTCATTTCATTTCAATTAACGTTTGGTTTAGTCTATCGTAAATTTTGACTATGGTCACACTGAACTGTCATTCGATTTCCGTTTCTGAAAATTTGCTTGGACCACGAAAATTTCTTGCGCTCATGCAGACTTGTATTCTTGCGTTTTGATTTGAAATAAATTGATCGCCTTTTGAAAAGCACATCCTGGTAGCTTCGCGAATTGTTTGTTTGTTTCCCGCGGTTAGCGAAAAAACCTAGCTTTCGGTTTGCTCTGGAAGATTCCGTTTTGTGAGCGCGTTTTTTGAACATTGTAAAAATTGTGTGAATCCGCCAACGTGCACGTGGTTGGTGCTCGACGACTTCGCTGATGAAGGACCCCGAACTGGACCCTGTGTTATTTATAACGATTTTCTTGTTATTTTGGTCCACTCAAGTATCTTATAGGTCCACTCAAGAGCATCAGTGAAGATTTGGTAAGTAAATTAATATTGATAGTTGTAATTCACTGTGCAACGCAGTGCATTGTGTCTAGATCCTTGCCTTGTCGTCGTCAGGTAGATGTACGTCGTTAGGTGATGTGTTGAGGAGTGACGTCACGGACGTTGATATCGGAGTTTTGCTTACGGTCATTATCAGTTTTAAAAATACAAACACAGTGCTTTTCGAAATAATTTAATCATAAACTTATAGTACAGCTTACAATAAACGACATCTAGTGTTATATAGTGATATAATAAACTATAAATTATATAAATTGAACCTAAAATATGTTTACCATTAGATGGCAGTGATCCTACCCTAAGCTACCCCAGGAGGGTACCAACTGCGCTAGCGTTGGAGAATCCCTCTCTGGACGTCCGCGTTCAGGACACAACGCATCTGAGAGTGGACGCCCAGGCCGCCCCTCGTACTCTGGGGGGGGGGCAAAACTGCGCTCGAAAAGTCCCTAAAAAGGAGCAAAAATATCCTGGCACCCCCTGCCACACTGGCCGTGGACTTCTGCAATATCAGGGCATTACACACCAACCTTAATGCTGTCCACCACCACCTCGAGACAACAAAGCCGGCCTTGCTCTTCTTGACTGAGACGCAGATATCGCCTCCAGCAGACACTTCCTACCTTACTTACCCTGGGTATGGACTTGAACACTCCTTTCTGTCCAAGGCCGGAGTGTGCGTGTATGTTAGAGACGATATCAGTTCTCGTCGACTTAGGAATCTTGAAGGTAGGGACCTTTCCACCTTATGGCTACGTATAGATAGCGACGACCACCCCCGCGTCTATGCTTGCCTTTATAGGTCCCACAGCGGTGATACCGAAACTGAACGACTCATTGAGCACATCCAAATGGCTTCAGACTTTGTGCAGCAGCAGATCCCGTCAGCAGAGATCAACTTGCTTGGCGATTTTAACGCCCATCACGCCGACTGGCTCAGTTCCAGTAAAACTGATCATGCGGGGAGATCTGTTCACGACTTCGCACTGGCTTATGGCCTGACACAACTGGTTAACACGCCCACGCGAATCCCAGACGTTGAAAGCCAGAATCCTTCACTGCTGGACCTTCTGCTGACTTCTCATCCGGACGGCTACAAGGTATCCGTAGGCGCCCCACTTGGCTCCTCAGACCACTGCCTTGTACGGAGTGTGGTGCCTCTCACGTGCTCGCTGCGATCGCGGGCTACACGCAGTCGCCGTGTGTGGCACTACAAGTCAGCAGATTGGGATGGGATGCGGAACTTCTTTGCGTCCTATCCTTGGGGACAAATATGCTTCTCGCCGGATGATCCCAACGCCGCTGCTGATTCTGTTGCTGATGTGGTGCTACAGGGCATGGAACTTTTCATTCCATCCTCTGTGGTCCCCATTGGTGGCAAATTTCGGCCTTGGTTTGGTTCATCTTCCAAAAAGGCTTCTCGCAGGAAGCAGGAAGCTTACCAAGCCTGGGCTGATGCGGTGGCGGCAGGGGATGAAAATACCAGCGCATTAAAAAAGGAGTATAACTTTGCCTCCAGGTCCTTCAAAAGAGACATTGCTAGTGCGAAGACGAAGCACATCGGTAGAATTGGCGAGAGGCTTGAGCGCCTTCCTTCGGGAACTCGTGCATTCTGGTCTCTTGCCAAAGCTATCGAAGGGAACTTCTGTAAGCCATCCTTACCACTGCTACACATGGGAAATGACTCCTTGGCCCACGACGCAAAGCAGAAAGCCGATCTTCTGGGCAAACTCTTTGCGTCCAACTCGACCTTGGATGACGGGGGACAGGAACCGCCTACTATACCGCTGTTGAAGGGCTGTATGCCGGATATTCGGTTCCACCAGCGCGCGGTCCGTATGGCACTTCTGTCCTTCGATATCCATAAGTCGAGTGGGCCTGATGGAATTCCCCCTATTGTGTTGAAGATCTGCGCTCCAGAGTTGGCACCAGTTTTGACACGCCTTTTTCGTCTCTCCTACTCATTTGGCGTAGTCCCAACATCGTGGAAGACAGCATTGGTCCACCCGATCCCTAAAAAAGGCGATCGCTCTAACCCGTCCAACTACAGACCCATAGCCATAACCTCCCTCTTCTCGAAGATAATGGAGTTCATTATTAACTGCCAGCTCCTTCGGTTTCTAGAGGATAATCAGCTGCTTAGTGACCAGCAATACGGCTTTCGTAAGGGTCGGTCGGCTGGTGATCTTCTAGTATACCTGACACATCGTTGGGCACAGGCGATCGAGACAAAGGGGGAGGCTTTGGCGGTCAGTTTGGACATAGCGAAGGCCTTCGATCGGGTCTGGCACAAAGCGCTTCTTTCGAAGCTCCCTTCCTATGGGCTGCCCGAGAAATTATGCGAATGGGTCACCAGCTTTCTTACAGACAGAAGCATAAAGGTCGTAGTTGACGGTGAATGCTCTGACGCCTTGTCTGTAAATGCTGGTGTTCCTCAAGGCTGCGTGCTATCGCCTACTCTGTTCCTCCTGCATATCAATGATATGTTGCTAGATAGCGGCATTCATTGTTATGCAGATGACAGCACAGGTGATGCTTTATATACCGGCCACGCCAACATTTCTCGGGAAAAAGTCATCGAGAGCCGACATAAACTTGTGTCTGAAATTGAGACCTCCTTGGAGATGGTCTCAGATTGGGGAAGACTTAATTTGGTCCAATTTAACCCCACAAAGACACAAGTCTGCGTTTTCACCGCAAAAAAACTGCCGATGGTCGTATGTCCTCGTTTTGAGAGCACCCCCTTGACTGCCTCCTCCAGTATTGGAATACTTGGTGTCGACATATCGAGCGAAGTCCAGTTCCGCGGTCACTTAGAGGGTAAGGCTAAGTTAGCCTCGAAGAAGCTTGGCGTGCTAAATAGATCGAGACGGTATTTCACTCCGGCCCACCGCTTGCTCCTTTATAAGGCGCAGGTCCGGCATCCAACGGAGAGCCGCTCGAATTGTCGACTGCCAAGATAATTGCAATCGGTTAGACCCCTTGGCGCTGCGTAGAGATGTAGCCTCGCTATGCATCTTTTATCGCTTCTACTATGGGGAGTGCTCCGAGGAATTGTTCGGATTAATCCCTGCCGCCTCTTTCCGCCATCGTTCTACGCGACAGCATTTCCATCCCCATCATTTAGATGGTTGGCAATCCACAACGGTGCGTTTCTCTAGAAACTTTCTGCCTCGCACCTCTAAACTGTGGAATGATCTGTCACCTGCGGTTTTTCCGAACCAATACGACCTTCAAACCTTCAAAAAAAGAGCGTATTCCTTCTTAAAAGGCCGGCAACGCACTTGTGACTCCTCTGGTGTTGCGGGTGTCCATGGGCGGCGGTAATCGCTTAACATCAGGCGATCCGTCTGCTCGTTTGCCCCCTATTCCATAAAAAAAAAAAAAAAAAAAAAAAAAACGTGGTGTTGTGCTCAGTGATCAGAATCATCAAGCTGTGAACATTAACCGTTAACTCTACAGCCTACAACACAGCCTTAGGTATATGTTTATTGCGAACAGCGCCATCTGTGAGATTCTGCAAGAACTATTAAGTCACATAATTCTGTGTGCTCTTGTGTCGATTAGTCACTGAGTCACTGCGTCGACTTATATTGACACAATATTGACAACACATAGCTTGACTAGGCTAGCGCTATTTCCAAACATGGTCAAGTGCGGAGCTTGCGGCAAGATCATTTCTGCTAAGGCCCAAAATGATTGTACGCGATGTACTAGATGTCCGTCGATATTTCATCGCGCATGTGTCCCTGCATCGGATGCCACAGCCGGTAACTGGACATGTACCGGTTGTAGTTCACCCAACATCTCGTCTATGCCTAGGGAGGACAACTTCGCTACGCCCATAAAAATGTCTACCAACCAGCACGGCGGCGACTTAGCACATGAGCTCAGGGCGCTCAGAGAAGAAATGTCCGCCATGAGAAGCGAAGTACGGCAGTATCGAGCTGAGGTGGCAGATTTTAAAAGCACTATCAACAGCTGCTTGGAACGAGTGTGTAGTGTGGAATCAAGAGTCTCAGCTCTGGAGCAGGAGTTAGAGAAAATAACCTCCTCTAACATTGAGCCCCTTGAGGATACCATATCCGATTTGCGACGTGAGCTGAACGACCGGGACCAGCAATTGCTGCTCAACGATGTCCTTGTGGCTGGCCTACCCGAGCAAAAGGGTGAGAGTGTCACCCACATAGTCAAACTGATGGCAACCAAACTAGGAGTTGACATACAGGACGCCGACATCGTTCACGTCGAGCGCATTGGGCCCGCGCGTCGTAATATCGTCGAGACAACTGGCCCTTCTGCCGACCCCACTGCGCACCGGCCGCGAGTAATAGCCGTGCGGCTGGCGCGTCGCTCAACTCGCGACAACTTGCTACGGGCGGTCCGCGTGCGGCGAGTTCTCACTACAACGGACATAGGCGTGGCGGGCTCGCAACATCGCATTTACATCAACGAACGGCTGACGCGCACAAACCATCAGCTGTTTCGTCAAGCTCGTGAGGCTGGTCGCCGTCGGCAGTGGAAGTATATCTGGTCTAGGGACGGTAAAGTTTTTGTTAAGAGGGAGGACGGGGCACCCACGTACCGTATTGTTAATGGCAAGGACATAAGTAAATTTTTTGGGCAATGACAAGTTGGATAATGTTGCAAATATTTAGGATATTACTAGTGTTTATTATATTCTTATCAATAATCTTTTCTTATAATGTCTATTATGTATCTACTTGTAAGTCTTTCGCTGACAAAAATGGCAGTAACACATATAAAAATCTTTCGGAGTATCATTACTACAGTTGCCGTGTACTAAGAAACAAATCTTTAACTGTATTTCCTGTCACCTATATACAATATTTACACATAATTTCATACACATATATTTATAACTTATACTTGATATTCATACTACACATGAACATGACTTAGACTATATTAGTTATTGTTAATATACACTTTAATTATATTCGTACATTGTGTTGTTGTTGGATACTTAGTATGGTACGCAACGCAATTGTCAATGTTGACAGCGAACACTTGTTTAGGGTTAACAATTACTGTGCAGCTATCCTTTCTTTGATTATAGTGCGATACAATAACTTAGATATTTCTAATGGTTATTATTAATAGATACCTCAGAGTTGGATTGTTGAATGCGGGATCCCTAGGTGCGAATCACGATGACTTTGTAGGAATGGTAGAACGCAATCCTGTAGATATATTAGCAATAAATGAAACATGGCTGCGACGGGGAGAGGAGGCGCGCGGGCCTGTTCTACCAGGGTATAGCTTCCGTCACACTCCGCGGCCCGCGAATGTTCGCGGCGGTCGCGGCGGTGGCGTAGGCTTTTACATAAAGCACGGCATAAGCGCGCGAACTTGGACAGGTACAAGCGATCCTAAGTTCGATTCCGTGGAGCAGATGTGGCTCACACTCACGCTGCACGGTAAGAAGATCGCTATAGGCACGGCTTATCGTCCTCCATGGCTGAACTTAGATTTATTTCTGGATTCAGTTAGTTTGACATTAAGTTCTTTGGGACATTGCGATCATTTTATTTTGCTAGGCGACCTTAATGTTAATGTCCAAAATAATAAAGACACCAAGACGAAGAAACTTAACGATTTCTTTGGTTGCGTGGGTCTTAATCAACTGGTGTCATCACCGACGCATTTCACCGAGGATAGTGAGACCTTGATTGATCTGCTTTATACGGACCTAAGTGCGAATAGTGTCAGGATCGAGCCATTTAAGTTAATCAACAGTCACTCATACATAAGTTGTGAACTCGGTATCAGGAAGCAAAAACTATTGCCACAAGTACATAAAAGGCGTTGCTTGAAAAACATTTGCTCTGAAACTATGCGTGACGGTCTAGATAAAATTCGATGGGATCTTATATCCACTTTAGACAATGTGAACGATATGGTGAGTGCATTAAGCGAATGGATCACAGTGATATTCGATATATACGCTCCTATTAGGGTTTGCATACTTAAGGGTCGTTCTTATCCATGGATAACAGACACAATTAGACTCATGATGAAATGTAGGGATGATGCCTTAGCTAAGTTTCGGGAACTAAAGACGGAAACCAGTAGGCTTTATTATAAGCAATTAAAGTCTACTGTTACTACAGCGTTGTATCAGGAAAAAGTAGCGTATTATAAATATAATATAAATAATAAAATAAGAGATCCAAAAGCCCTCTGGCGAAATTTAAAATCAACAATTCTGCCGCCTAAACAAGGGGCTGATATTCCTTCACATCTCAGGAACCCCGATATTATAAATATTTTCTTTTTAACTGTGCCTGGCGACACGAATACTAGTATTTGTAATCTTACGTATTATGAGTACCATAGATTCTGTGACGCCACTTTTAGTTTGGTAACTGTGGATCAGGATGTCGTTTTCCGTATAATACAAGGTCTCAGATCCAACGCTGAAGGATTCGACAAAATAAACTTGGCCATGATTAAAATGACCTTAACACACACCCTTAAAGTTATTACAGACATAGTGAATCATTCCATTGTAACCTCTACTGTGCCTGATATATGGAAAGTAGCTAGTGTAAGACCGCTACCGAAAAAACCAAACCCTAATAGCTTACAGGACTTACGGCCGATTAGCATTTTGCCCTGTTTATCGAAGGTCTTAGAAAAAGTTGTAAGCCGTCAGCTCACCGAGTTTATAGAAAGAAATGAAATTCTACCTAGATTACAGTCCGGATTTAGGCGGTTCCGTGGCACCACCACGGCACTTTTGGATATGACTGATGAGATCCTGTCTGCCCAGGATAAGGGCATGTGCACGATTCTGGTCCTATTAGACTATTCCCGCGCTTTTGACGCTATAAATTTAAATTTGTTGTTATCCAAGCTGAGCTTCTATGGATTTGACAACAATACATTAAAGTGGTTCCATAGCTACCTGAGTAACCGAATGCAATATGTGGAGCTAAATACAATGGATGGGACCACCTTGACCTCGACACCTGCCTCTTTAGCGAGAGGCGTGCCGCAGGGCTCTATTCTGGGACCTATACTTTTCAGCCTGTACTGTGCCGACATCACGGACTCCATTAAAAACTGTAAATACCACATCTATGCGGATGATGTTCAGGTCTATTTGTCATTTAGGGTGAGTGATTTCGAAAAATCTATAGAAGACCTGAATGGAGACCTTGAGCGGCTGTTCGCATGGTCCGAGAAAAATTGTTTAGTGATAAACCCATCAAAGACAAAATATATTGTATTTGGCACCAAAATATCCTTAAGTTTATTGCATTCGCCATCTTACGTTCATTTAAGGGGAAGTCCATTGGAGCGAGTATATGAAGCGCGGAATCTTGGACTGACTGTAGATTCTGAACTACGGTTTGAGAAACATATAGATGATGCAGTGCGGAACTGTTTTTATAGACTGAGAGTTTTATATAAAATGCGTCCCTATTTGTCAGAGGAATTACGTGTACAGCTGGTTGAGTCATTAATACTAAGTAAGCTAAACTACGCGGATGCTGTGTATGGCCCTCGGCTCTTAGCACGTACCGATAGGCAAATACAGAGGGTGCAGAATGCTTGCGCACGTTTTTGTTTTGCGGTTCCATTTAGAGGTCATGTAACGCCATTCTTAAATAAAAATTACATGCTAAAAATGAAGTCACGGAGGAAAATGCACTTGGCTTGCCTTCTGTTTGGCGTCATTAAATTGAAACAACCGCAATACTTGTATGAGAAACTAACATGGGTCGCAAATGGCAGTGAACGTCCAAACAGAAAGTGTTCTAAGCCGTTATCAATTAATTTACATCGCACAGAGGCATTTAGAGGAAGCTTTCGCTATGCAGCTTCAAAATGTTGGAACAATATCCCCCCTCCATTGCGTAACCTCACGTCAATTCACGCCTTCAGAAGGCAGTTAAAAAAATTTCTAGTAGAGGAACAACAAAAATTAGGTGTTATTAATATAAACGCCTCCCTTATTTGAAGCTTAAATGATTATAGCAATAGAAATAATCAATTAATACAATCAAATAATCATGACATTGCAAATATTATATTTTATAATTAATTAATTATAATAATTTCCTGACATTTAATTTTATTATTAATATAGTTTATAATATACTATAATGTTTATTTATGAATTCCCTATTAATACTATTCTAATTATTATAATTACGAAAATGACATTTAATTTATACCTAATTTATGTATTCAATCATCATTATCATAAGGGATACTTATAAGGCAAATATTATAAGTTCCTATTTTAATAATATATTTATTTACTACCTTTGTATAAATTAATTTATTAAATTGTTATTAACTACAATGCAATCTTCATGACTATTTCTTATAGTAAATGTGTACCTAATCTATCTAAAAATAATTTTATCTAAATAGTTACTTACTTTCTATTACAATACTTATTAAATAATTATTGTCCAGATGATACGGTGTTCAGCTACAGGTTTGTATATATGTGCATCCGCTGTGTGAGATACCCATGTGAGAAGCCTGTAGCAAATAAAATAAGCAAGTGTTAGCTAATCTCGCTCCCTGTTTATACATATAAATCGGTATGGACGCATAAATGCATATGGCTATAAATACATTGCGTTACCTCTGAGGCCTGGCTCTCATACTTGGGTTAACGGTGACATAATATCCGAGTTGCTCCCGATTATCAATCTTTTAAAATCTGAAAATGCAAGATATGTGTGTAAGTGCTAGGAATGTGCTTCAATATGAATACTAGGACACAAAATATGTAAGAAAACTGTACTTACTTAAGATTATTGTATTACTCCATAGTTGTTGTCATGTTCATCGGTATTTCACTGTATATTGTTTGTTTGTATATATATATGTATTACATAACTGTATTTGCATCGTGCCGAGCTGTCGAGCGTTTGAGTCGACTTCGCGCTTGTTTTCGTATGCACAAACACTGCATGCGGATGCGTCGGATGCCGCGCGGCTACTGGCGGGGCAAGCGCTGGTAGCCTGTTATTATTTTGTAAACTATTGGCTGCAGCCATATACCTACAAACAGCGCACCCGCGCAGTGCACCGCACGAGCGCTGCGTATATCTTTGGCAGTCTGGCAAAGACTCATTTAATTTTAGTGACGCAACGATAACAATAAAATAATTCGTCGGCATCGACACTCTGCGATATGCCTAAATATCATTATTCCTTTTTATTTTTTTATGACACACTGGTATTACACTGATTACACTTTCTTATACTTGTAATATTTATTAGTTTATGTACTCCTTTTTGTGTGTATATTTATTTTTATCTGTGTTTATGTAAGTACCTATACCATTTATAATAAAAAAGTTATATAAGTACTTAAGTGTAATTCTGTATTTCTATTGTATTCTGTACTTATATTGTTTCTTTGATATCGCATGCGTGAGTCACTAGAGGGCCTGGTTGAAAATCGGCGCCAGGCATTCGTCTGGCATTATGCCGAACTGGGTCCCATTTTGACTACACGACTTACTTCTTTTACTACTCTGTTTATTTTTAAGTTTATTTTCCTTCCTTTTTGTTAATTAATTTTTTGTTCTTATTCTTAATGATATTTTATTTGTGATTTGTTTTATTCTCTTTTCTTTTTTATTTGTTAGTATTTTTTGTGTTTCTTTAGAATATTAGTGTGTTTACGTGTATGTCAAAATAAACTATTTTCATTTCATTTAATTTCATGTATTACAACTTCCACTGCGCACAATTTCCTGCCTGCCTACGGCAACTCTAGACATAAATTTTGGTAGCAGAGCGTAATTGAAATCTAGCCGTTGATTGTATCTAAACTCAGATTGGTATTGTATTAGCTGTATATCTCATTTGTAAACAGTGTTTTAGTGTTCTCAGCTCAGTTTTGTCTAAAATAAATAATATTTATTTGTATAAGTTGACCTATGAAATAATAATTTATAAACATAATTTGAAACACATGTCATACATAACCTCAATCAGTAATTGTTTGATTTAAATTGTTGAAATCTAGCATAGATTTGTTGTTGTTAGTATTAATAAGTCACTTTGATTGGATACCTACATAACAGTTACATGTGTCAATTAATGAAGTTTTAATTGCATATATTGAGTTTGAAACATTATAACAACCAAACTTGACCTTGCATCTTGGGCGGGTCACATTGATAAACCTCTTGTTGTTATAATATATTGACAATATTGTTAGGTAACACATACTACTACTATTGTATATCTCAAATAACACAGCCAGTCTGTCTGTTGCAAGTAATTAGTTAATTAATTTGAATATTCAACTTATTAATTTGTTGTGAGTTATAACTGGTTTTGTGTATAACACTATAATTCAATTTGTTTGGCAGTAATTACCTGCCACTTGCTTGCACCAGCAGTAAACAGGCTAATGCTTTGTTGGTTTCAGGGAATTAACAAATTTTAAGTTTTTTTTTAATGTTTTAATTGATAATATTATTTAACGCTTGTCCAAGCTTCTTTGAAACTTAATTATGTCAGCTATCAAGGACTTGCGTGCGGCTGCTGGTGCTATTGCATCAGATTCGCGCTGGTTTGCCTCAGCCAGTGCCTTGGTGAACCGGCCTGATCGCCAGCAGGCCTTACTGCAAAGGTATGAGCGGATCGATGATCGCCTGGCAAGTGTGGAATAGCAATTCCGCACTTTCAGCGCTTGCTGTCTCGAAGTATCAGTTAATGAATTCACTGCTGACCAGCGAAATAAAGTCAGTGAGAATTATGCCCAGGTCTTAGATCTGTATGATGCTGTCTCCAACTGTGCAAGACAGTTAATTGCCGAAAGGGACGGGCAACCCGGCTTGAAGCAGGAGCTTCCTAGGGCAGCACCGGGACTGGGACTTGTGAGTAGGCTTCCAACTTTAGACCTCCCACATTTCGATGGATGCCTAGGAAGCTACCTGGGCTTCGTTAATTTGTTTGACAGCCTGGTCGATGACAGGGCTGACCTGCTGCCGGCACAAAAATTGGCATATTTAATGTCGGTTCTGGATGGAGAGGCCAAGGGCCTCATCCAGCATCTGCCCGTGTCTGACGAGGCGTACCAGACGGCTCGGGACTTAATTACCTGTAGGTACCATAACAAGCGTGGCCTCGCCGACACGCATATTGAACAGATTTTGGGTTTGCCCACGCTCACCCAGGTCTTTGGGTTGCGCACCCAACTTTTGAACCCGTTTTTGGTGGCAGTCAACGCACTTAAGTGCTTGGACCTGCCCGTGGACCAATGGTCCTACCTATTGGTGCACATTGTGCTGAAAAAGCTGCCTGCCTACCTGAGGTCACGTTTTGAACAGCGCTTTGGTGGGGATAGCTCGACCCATCTGCCCCCCTTTGCTGACTTGGAGAAGTTTCTCGAGGATGAGTGCCGGGTCCTGGACAACTCCGGTGGTGACACGCCGGCTAATTCGCAGCCGCCCAAGGTCAAGGAGCAGGCTCGCGTTCACACCCGAGCCAATGTTGACCAGCGCCCTCCTCGCTTTGCAGTCACGCAAAGCCCAGTGGAGTGCTCTTACTGCAAGGTCACGGGTCACAGAACGGCCAGTTGTAGGGCATTCTTGGACCTACATGTCGCCTCTCGTAGGCGCATCGTGAATGCCCGCCACCTTTGCTTCTTTTGTTTGGGGTCCCACTACCAGCGAGACTGCCCAAACTCTCGCCCCTGTCCTCACTGTGGAGGACAGCATTTGGACATTCTCTGCATGAATGCCAGAGAGGTAGGCCGTTTGTCCAACCAGCCAACGCCGTGCACGGGCGGGTGTTTTGAAGGTGGTAGCCGAGGCTCACCGGCGCGCAGCCGAAAGTTGCCTCGCTCAATTGATCGCCACTCACCCCGCTTGGAGAACCGTAGCGTGCGCACGCCTCCTCTCTCTCGCGCACTTGAATGTGCTGTTCAGCGTCACCAGCACCATGATTGCTGCCCCAGGTATTCCCCTCCTTTGGCGGAGCGTCCCCGCCTTGACTCGCGCTCACCTCTTTTTGGGCGGGTGCGTCATTATGACCCCCCACAGATGGCGCGCGGTTCGAGTCATCGCGCCTTTGAGGACTTCAAGCCGCACCCCCATTTTGATTTGCCTGGTCCTGGCCAACGGTCGCCGCCCAGGCAACAATAGGTAATTAACTCCTGCCCTATAACGCCAACCACCCCCATTGAGACCGTTATCCTACCAACGGTTGCTGTTAGGGCCTGGGGACCCACGGGGACCTCTGTTGTTGTCCATGCTATATCGGACACAGGTTCACAAGGTTGCATTGTTTCCACATATTTGGTAGGGCAGGTTCAATGAAATATGGGCTCTTTTCCAAATTGTATACGGGGAATAGGTGACGTAGCCTCTAATGTTGAAGGGCAAGTTAAGGCTTTGTTTGCCCCTGTTGAATCTTCACACCCGAGGATTAAAACCTCGGCTATTGTGCTGAAGAATATTTTGGGCATGCATCCACAGAAACAGCTACCTGTTGCTGTGGTGAATTTGACATCGGGATTGGAACTGGCAGACCCCAAATTTGACACACCGGGACAAATCGACTTGTTGATTGGCTCTGATGTCCTCGGTGGAATTTTGATTGGTGGGAAACGGGTCTTGGTGCCAAATGGTTTGACTGCCATCCCAATTATATTTGGATTTGTTTTGATGGGACCTGTACCTAGGGACCCCCCTCCACCCGAACTTGATAATTTGTTGGCCGTAGGCTCTGCTCTCTCTGATGCGGTTCAGAGGTTTTGGGAAGTAGAAGAGCCCCCTCAAGCTGCCCGTTTGAATCCAGAACATGAAGAGTACGAGCTGTTCTTCCAGAACAACACTGGTCGACTCCATTCTGGTCGGCTTATTACGAAGCTACCTTTTCTGTCTGTTCGGCCTCCACTTGGTGAGTCACGACCTTTAGCCGAAAAGAGATTGTTGGCTATGGAGCGTCGCATGGGTCGTGATCCGGAGCTCAGACAGAAGTACATTGAGTTCATGAGAGAATATGAACAATTGGGACACATGTCTGTGTCAAATTTGGATTGGCGTTCGGTGGAGCATTACTTTCTCCCGCATCATGCGGTATTGAAGCCATCTAATGGCAAGCTGCGCACGGTGTTTGATGGTTCTGCGCAGAGTTCTACAGGCGTATCCTTGAACCAGTGCTTGCATTCTGGTCCCAAGTTTGTCAAGGACCTTTGTGACGTCATCACCACCTTCCAACGACATCAGGTTGTCTTTGTGGCCGATATAAAAATGATGTTTAGGCAGACGATTATCCACCCTGATGACCGTCGTTTCCAGCTGATCCTTTGGAGAGAGAATCCTCGCGATCCCATGGTCGTCTACGAGCTCAATACTAATACGTACGGGTTAAGGTCAAGCCCCTACTTGGCAATACGTTCTCTTTGGGAGCTCGCAGACTGCGAAGGCTTACGTTTCCCACGAGCCTCCGCCATCTTGAAAGACGATATTTACGTCGATGACATTTACTCGGGCGCCTCCACAGCGGACGAGGCGATCCTCCTGCGGGACGAATTGATAGGTATTTTGGCCTCCGCTGGTTACGAGCTGCGTAAATGGATTTCCAACTCACCAGCGCTTTTGGAAGGCTTGCCAGAGGATCATCAGCAGGATCCACATTTGTTTGAGATTGTTGACAACCCTGCCATGCTGGCTGTTCTCGGCGTTCAGTACAGACCAGTCCAAGACATCTTTACGTATAACGTAGACTTGAAATTGCCTTGTTCTTGGACTAAACGTCTCGTATTGTCTACTGTCGCCAGAACCTTTGATCCAAACGGTTGGATTTGTCGGGCAAAATGTTTCTTGCAGAAGCTTTGGACAGCAGGATTGACCTGGGACGAACCCCTACGCGGTACTCTTGTTGAGGAATGGACCTCTTTTGTATCCTCACTTCCTGCCGTCAACGAGATCTCCTTGCCTCGTCCCATCCTTCCTCCCAGGAAGTACAAGGCCACCCTTCAGGGGTTTTGTGATGCCTCGGAACGTTGTCACGCGGCCGTGGTGTACTTGCGCACAGTTAGTGCATCAGGTCAGGTGAGGGTTTCCCTGATCATGGCGAAGAGCAAGGTTGCACCCCTTCGGACATCTCTGACCATCCCAAAATTGGAGCTCTCGAGAGCAGCCCTACTTGTACGCTTATTGAACCACGTGTCCAGTACTTTAAGTAAATCAATTTTTATTAATGGGATCTACGCCTGGACAGACAGCCAAATTGTTCTTTGTTGATTGAAGGCGTCTGTCCACACTTTGGAGGTATTTGACGCTAATCGTGTTTCCCAAATCCAAAAATTCGAAGTCAAGCTTGTTTGGAGATACGTGCCAGGTGAGCTCAACCCCGCTGATTGTGCCTCGCGCGGATGCTTGACGCCTATTTTGATAAGTCATTCGCTATGGTGGGGTCCGGAATGGTTGAGTCGACCAGAAATTGATTGGCCTCGAACGCCAGTTTTGAATACTTCCAATTTGCCGGGTCTACGAACACTCGCTCTTGAGAAGGTGGAATGCGCCTTCGACCCCGATTTCCTGTTGAATCGTTACAGCTCCCTCGACAAGTTGTTAGGTGTTACTGCTTGGATAACGCGTTTTGTTTTTAACTTTAGGCACCCACAACAGAAACGACTGACACCGTTTATCTCACCACAGTAACGACAGGAGTCCCTCACCTTTTGGGTTCGTTCTGTGCAATTGGCGCATTTTGAGAAGGAGATTGCTATCCTTAAATCAGGGAGATCGAAATTATCGGGAGCTGTATCTAAATTGAACCCCTTTTTGGACGATACGGGTCTCTTGCGCGTTGGAGGGCTTCTCAAGAACGCCAACCTCCCTTACGGGGCACGTCACCCCCTTTTGTTACCCAAGGACGGTCATTTGGTACGCTTGTTGGTAACTGACCGTCACCTTAAAAATTCGCATGCTGGTTGTAATGCGCTGTTGGCCATTTTGCAACGCGAATTTTGGATTTTGTCTGCCCAAAGAATTATTCGGAGTGTGGTCTTTCGCTGCATCCCTTGCTATAAGCTCAAGGTTTCTACCATGCAGCCGTTGCAAACCATAATTTTACCATGTTAAAAAATATATTTATTATTATTATTATATCTTTGTCTTGATACAGTAATACATTCGTTTTATCATTTTAATAAAGTTTTATAGTTATATGCAACGTATTTTGAATTAAAAATAATATTTTCCGTATTCCCGTACTACCTGCACCACCGTGCGCCGGAGGCCCAATCACCTTTCCTTTCCTGGTCCCCATCCTGATCCTTTTCCCTTCTCCTCTTTCTTCCGGTAGGCAGCAACTTGGTTGTACTTATTTGACATTGCTCCTGTAATGCTAAGTAAACACAGCTTAGTATTAGCTACGCGTACCACTTACCATATCACGTGGGCCGTTGGCTCGTCTGCCAACGGTGAAAGCAATAAAAGTTTTGTAGGTACATCGCAGCGCCAGTCAGCTTGTGACCATGGGACGTGCAACCGTTCCGAAACGTCAAGCCTTCCATGGTATGTAAATAATTATAAAAAATCGCGTTAATTCCCGTGTCGTGAATAGTTTATCATACATAATGCACCTTCAATGAAAATTATAAGGGCTCATTAGTCTTTACTATTAACTAGTAATATTCGATTAATTTAAGCTTACATTTGCAAGCGATTAAATTAAAAATCGTGCTTGAGTGCTTTTATCCTTAGGACACTAGATAAAGGCTAATACGGGACCAACATTGTGCATGGCTCGATATACACTTGTCCGGAATTTTTAGTAGGTACCTAGTATTTTGTCACAGGTATTTTTCACGCAAACAATCAAATCACAATCATGTGATACCTAATATTTCAATTACCTATATTATCAAAGTCTAGGCCAAAGGAAAATAAATTAAAATCGCTTTGCTCACGGAATTAACCGAAAACGGTCCCGAAAAACGGGCCCGAAAACGGATGTGTGTGGCCAGTTAAGTGTAACTATTAAATACACAGAATTAGTTATTCACCAAAATACATATTACCGAAAATGGTTTCATACAATTTTTGGGGTATTGATATCTTACAATCCTGACTGATTAATATTATTGCAGTATTGTTTACTTACCGAATTATTCTTGTAAATTTCTTAAAAATCATAGGCATAATATTGCTTCACTGGATTATTCAACGTGTTTTTCATTACAGGAGAGGGATTGTAATGTTCAGTTACCGACTTGTTATGGTACATTTTAATAAACCATAAAAGGGTAAAGTAGTGTAACCCGTATATTATACAAAAAATTGGGTAGTCATATTATGGTAATTATAGAAAACCGATTATGTAAAATATACTTGTCGTCGGTATCTTCAAGGGAATAATTAAAGAAGGCTCACAAAATTTATTAAAGTTATAAGTTTTATTGGGAACCAAGTTTTTAAAGAGATCACAAATTACGATAAGTAAAAGTATAACAAAGTAGCCAAGTAAAAACATTAATAACTAATTGGTATTATCCTTTGCATCATCATTATCATTGCGATCATCACAAATTTCTGCAGAAATTAAATATTCATAAAATGCGTGGTAATACCGTGGGATCACTACACTATTGCACAACGACAGTAAATATGTATGCAATGCCTTGCTTATAGGAGGAGGTTGATGATAACCACGTGCCAATACAGTATCTTCTATCATAGCATCTGTCTTAGGTTTTCGCCACGTCGTTTGGTTTGAAATGAATTTGTATTTAATTCAGAATATGCATCATCATAATCATATTTAAAGAAAACCTTGTCCTATTGGACATGAATTTCCATTATGTCAGACCAGTGTATAGTTTTTCCATCTATATCGCGTCGCCAACTCAAAGGATTTACCATTTTTTTAATGTCTAAATTATCTGTTTGCTACAATTCCTAGATCGCATCAGTGCTTACCATCAGGCATGATAGTGGTCAAACGCAAACCTATATAAACTAAAAGAAAAAATCTTTCAAAGTATATTTTTCTCCTGAGTCGTTTGAGTTTAGAATTATATTATAAATTTAATCAGGTGTGTAAACAGACTTATTTCTCATGTTCCTTTCAATACAGGCATGGATCGAGTCACCCTCGTTTTGGCTATGTCCAGTCTCAAGAAATCGGTGCGTTATAGACATATTTAAAGATTTTGCTGTATGCGCATATAAGGCAAAAATGAACCTGTTCTTATTTTGGCCATGAACCATCCGAATAAAAATATAATAAAAACGGGAGCGAGGTTTTAACAACATATGTTAAAACCTCGCTCCCGTTCACTCTTCAAGAATTGCAACAAACAGCTTCCAATTTCTATGCAGCATCGTTTTGCGATTTGGTAATGCCATACATAGCTATACCCTTTCTTACGTAGAGCGTCAAAAATAGTAAAATTGTACACAGGGTACTTGCGTTTATAATGGAAAATGCCTACAGCAGATTGTGAAATACTTACCACTTTTTGCAGGTCGAAGATAGCAATCATGCTATCGTTTTTGTCTTCTGAAATTTTTCTTAATCTTTAATTTGCCGAATTCTCTCTTTTCTATTTATATGACGGCTACAGATTTCTTCTACAGACTATTTCTCTGATGGACTGGCTTGATCATATACAAAACATGTAGAACATTGATCTTTTTTAGACTTGAAATGAGTAGTTAAATTTTGTGTTAAAATGGTTTCATATTGACGTTTTGTCGCCATCGTAACTTCAATATAATTTTGCTGTGGAAACCACTTAGTGTACAAACGATACATTATTGATAATGTTGCGACAAATATTCTCAAGTTGAGCTTTTTCTTGCATATTGAGACTCTTTAGGAAATAATGAAATATGCTTCTCAATACTCGATACTCGTGCTGGAGCTCATTGTTCGAGGTCTACTAGTGTGCTTACCTCATAAGTCTGTAATCCCTTCGTCTAATTTAAATTTTCTATACTAAATGCTATATTATATACCATTTGATCATTAATTTTAAAGTGCTTAGGAAAAATTAAAACAAACAAGAATCGCTACATGTAACGTAAAAAGGCCTTTCGAGTGTCCCCTGTTACGTTATCCCTACTAGGGTGTGTTTAAATGAGAAGCGTGGTTAAATGTTACAATAAAAATTGATTTAATTGCCAATTAATTTTAGACATCATATAGCAAGCGTTACCTTAATGAAAAAAATTACTATTTATATGATATTAAGAAAAATTTACACAGGGTCGCGTGGTTCGGCGAGGGGTGGGTTGATGTGGAGAATCCTGCTGCCCGTTCGTCCAGGAGAGTTGGTTGACTTAACTCGTCTGTAGCCGTCGCAAAAGGGCCGAATGCAGCCAGCGCTTCAATATATATAGGAGCTCGCGGTGCGGTGGGGCGGAGGTGCAAGCGGCCGAGAGGTGGTGTCCTCTCGACGTCACAGCGACGTCACATACATTATTTAAAGAAAAATAATATTTTATGGTCTGTGTGCGATTTATTTTTCCGTTCTAGAGTCATTCGTGTGATGTTTTTGGTTTTAGTATTTTTATTAATTTACATCCATTGGCGTTCTCGATCAGAAAGCTTATAACATTTATCAAATAAATTGCTGCCACAGTTCATTTTACATGAACACACAGGACCTATGAACTTTTGTGGATATGGATACTTATTCTTATTATGTAGAAACTCGTTCTTGAGTCGTCGAGGGCGAGCAAGTTACCGCCAATACGTATAAATTTATGTCCGGGTGATAACTGTAATAGTGAATTAACGAAAATGTCTACCACAAAAATTACGATAGTAAACCTGTAATCGCGTTAACCAGAAATTTTACTAAAATATTTTACAGTACTACTATTTTACCGAAATGTTGCCGCAGAACTTAATTTGGAAAATGTATTGCGTTATTTGTCTAGTACAAAAAAATGAAAAATTTCCAAAGAACAAAAGCTTTATAAGGAAAACTTTTGAAAATTACAGCAGATTTTAAAAACAAAAATTGCTTAAGTGTATCCCGATCCATAGATACCGTAAATGGTATAACAGTAAAACGTCAGTAATAGTATAATACAGGTTTATTCCTTGGAGCAGTCGATAAGTAGTAAAGATCTAAAATCGCATAAAATAACGTATCACAACCTCACAACAAACGCACTGGATCGCAACGGTCAATAGTGTCAATCGATATCAAGAAATCGTCATTCAATAACAAATCACGTTTCGTTAGTCTCTTATTAGCAAAATGTTGATGCAATTTTTACTTTTGTTAAGTTTTCTATTTTATAAAATGAATAATACAAACAGATTTTGAGTTATTGTGATATTTACTTATTAAGTGACATATTTTACCGCTACTTAACTATTAAAAATGAAAATAATGTATTTAAGTATAATCGATAAAATAATTTATGCGAAATGAAACGTTATTAAGGTACATTCTGATTGCAACAAAATGTACGATGATAAAAAATGAATATCTTTATTTCTTGGCTTTTTTATGAGATATTTTTAACTGTTTATATAACTTTGAAAAATTACGTTTTTTTTCATGTATATAACATAATTATGTGTACACGCTCAGGTCCGATTTGGCCAATGTTCTTTACTCCTTCACATTTGCAACTTTCTAATAGTGGCCACGAGTTTGCGTGACACCTAAACCGTCAGATTATTCAATGAGAGACTTTTTTTAGAAAATTAATCGAGCGTGTAAGATTTTCTAAGGGGATGTTAAGTGTTACATCCCCTTAGGAAATCTGACACGCTCGATTAATTTTATTTTTTTGCATTTTGAAATCTTACCTCCACTATGCAAACGATTAGATTAACATTCCTACTTTATTAAAAATACGCAGGACATGGATGCTATCAATATCTGACGCTGTCGGCGGAGGCCACCGACAGCTGACGTAATTCTTCACGTCTGTTCCTTGATGTATATAAAGCCAATTCACGATGGATCGGCTGGTGTAAGCTATATACATAATATATGGTATCTCTTATTATTCAAGTGTCGAGGATGAGAGTCGCATAATGTAGGAACTTACTATAAAATTAAGTCCTCTTTTTGTACGAGAAAGAATAAATCAAATCGCGATAAAATTCAAAATAAACCGGTCAAGTGCGAGTCGGACTCGCGCACCGAGGGTTCCATACAAACCTGTGGGTAGATATATAAAATAAACATTTTCATTTCATTTTCATATATAAGATAATGGCGATCGAGCATTCGGGGATCGCCATCACCACTGACACCATTAAGTCAAAGTTGATGGACTTGGATAAAAACAATGATGGCGACGCCACCGGGGCATTTGCTAGTTTTAGAAAAAATAAGGTTGGTAGCACTGGTCACGGCGTAACCAAAAACAACGGACATTCGCAAACGGCAAAGTCAAAGAAAGTACCTCGGTGTTATAGATGTAAACGAACCGGGCACTATCGAAATCAATGTACTGTTGACAAGGATAATTCAAATACCAAATCGAGTGCCCACTTAACCTCAAACGAAAATTGGGTTAAAAATATCTCGACCGTACATCCTATTAAAGAAATTGTTGTTGCGAATGAAGAAAAGCTTAGCGTGAAGTGCTCGGATGACGTGCAGATTGTAACGGTTACTGACGACAGTGAATATGACGTGATCGTTGAAGGAGTGTTGTGTGTGTCGAAGTTACCCACAAACTTATTGTCTGTCAGTCAGTTGATTAGAAACGGTAATCGAGTGGTGTTTACAACAGGAGTGGATGCAACATTTATCATCATCATCATATCAGCCAAACGACGTCCACTGCTGGACATAGGCCTCCCCCAAGGTTCTCCACACAGACCGGTCTTGAGCCGCCCGCATCCAACCTCCTCCCGCGATCTTGACAAGATCGTCGGTCCACCTTGCGGGGGGCCTACCTCTGCTGCGTCGTCCGGTACGTGGCCGCCACTCCAGAACCTTTCTGCCCCAACGGCCATCGGTTCTTCGAGCTATGTGCCCTGCCCACTGCCACTTCAGATTGGCTATCCGGAGAGCTATGTCGGCGACTTTGGTTCTACTGCGGATCTCCTCATTTCTGATTCGATCTCGCAGGGAAACTCCAAGCACTCTCTCCATCGCCCTCTGAGTGACCTTGAGCCTTCTGATAAGGCCCATAGTGAGCGACCACGTCTCTGATCCGTAAGTCATCACTGGCAACACACACTGGTCAAAGACTTTCGTCTTGAGACACGTTGATGTTGATGCCGAGTCCATTCCAGTCCAGAAGCTTGAAAGCATCCTCCAGCGCAGTGGTAAACAGTTTCGGGGATATGACATCCCCCTGTCTCACCCCTCGCTGGAGTTGAATAGGTTTCGAACTCTGGTCCTGGAGGCGGACTGACATAGTGGCGTTTTCATACAAACACTTCAGCACTTCGATATATCGGTAGTCAATCCGGCACCGTTGGAGAGATTGTAACACCGCCCAGGTTTCGATCGAATCGAAGGCTTTCTCATAGTCCACAAACGCCAAGCATAGGGGCTGGTTATACTCCTCGGACTTCTGTATAACCTGCCGCAGCGTATGTATGTGGTCTATGGTACTATAGCCTTTACGGAAACCGGCTTGTTGCTGCTGGAAGTCGTCTAGCTTGCTCTCGAGACGATTCGTGATGACCCTCGAAAACAGCTTGTAGACGTGGCTCAGAAGTGTGATGGGTCTGTAGTTCTTCAAGAGGGTTTTATCCCCTTTCTTAAAGAAAATCACCACCACACCTCTGTGCCACGCCTGTGGCGTTTTACCCTCGAGAATGACGGAATTAAATAGCTTCCGGAGGGCTTCTCTAGCGGGTGCACCGCCGGCCTTCAGAAGCTCACTCGTAATTCCGTCATCACCCGGCGCCTTGTTGTTTTTAAGCTGTTTGAGAGCCACACTAATCTCGTGCATGCTGACGTCCGGGATATCTTCGGTATAGTGTCGGGTCAATCCAGCTCTAGGGTCTGACGCTGGAGTGCTTGCGGGTTGTTGAGTTGTCGTGTATAGCTGTCCATAGAACCTTTCGATTTCCTCCAAGAGCTCAGGCTTGGACGATACGATTCTGCCATCCTCCGTCTTCAGCTTTGTCAGCTGACTCTGCCCAACAGACAGATCCCTTTGGAACACTTTGGATCCCTTATTCCGCTCGATCGCCTCACGAACACATTTTGTGTTGTATTGGCGGAGATCGCGAGTCAGAGACTTAGAGATCCGTCTGTTGAGGTGCCGATATTTCGGCATGTCGTCGGAGGATAGCAGAACCATCTTGCGCCTTTCCTCTAACAGCTCGAGGGTCGGATCCGAGATCTTTTTGGTTCTCTGGCTTTTCTGGGGCTTAAAAAATTTAGCCCCTGTTGTATGGACAGCATCCACGAACCCGTTACTGTACACGTCCACATCTACGCATTCACCCAGGCATTCGAAACGGTTCTTGAGTTCGAGCTGAAAGCTCTCGGGGTTTTGGATATGAACCGGTGCCGGTCGGAGCGTGGACTTTATCAACCTCGACCGTTCGAGGCTTGTACGGATATTCAATGTGCCTCTTACCATTCGGTGATCGCTCCCCACTTTAAGTGAATTGATCACGGAGACATCATTGAATATCTGCCTCTTCGTCGACATGATAAAGTCGATCTCATTTTTGGTTGCACCGTCTGGACTTACCCAGGTCCACTTGCGGCATTCTCGCTTCTTGAAGAAGGAATTCATCATATAGAGTCCTTCCTTCTCCATAAAGCTAGCCAGCAAGTGACCCCGGGAATTCCGATGCCCATAACCAAATGGCCCCACTCTCAGCTCATCACCGTCGCGTTTGCCCAGTTTAGCGTTAAAATCTCCCATGACCACGGTGTAATGGGTTTTGTAGCCATGTATAGCCCGAGACATGTCCTCGTACATGGCTTCCACCTCCTCATCGGGGTGCGACGAGGTCGGAGCGTATACCTGTATGACCTTCAGCGAATACCGCTTGGATATTCTGAGTATAAGTTACGCTACCCTGCTCGACACACTCCCGATATTTACCACGTTTGTGGACGATGAACCCGACACCACCTTGGGACTGTTGGTCACCCTCCCGGTAGAAGAGCAAGTTACCGGAATTGAGAACTATCGAGTCCTCCCCCTGTCTTCGGACTTCAGATAGGCCTATGATATCCCATCGCAACTTGCTCAATTCTTCTTCCAGCTCGACAATCTTCTCGTCGGTCCGCAGTGTGCGCGTGTTCAGTGTTGCCAGGGCCAATTGTCGTTGGTGGTGGTAGCCCGATCTCTTCCGGAGATTCTTCGCACCCCTTGCCCCGCCGTTACCATGGCCGCTACCATAACCAGGACTAGTGGGGCTGCCGGGGACTAGGGGCCGGTTTTTAATGGTGTGATTCATAATTGGGGGGATATGCCATAATCGCCACGCTTGGCAGGCGTATTGGCGATCGCAGTGGCGGAAGTTCTTAATGCTGGACGCTGCTGCTCATCAGCATCTCGGGATTTCCTTCCGCCAGGTTCGGATGGTTTGACCGCCATCTTTCGGTTGACTGCTTGCGCTGGGGGAGATATTATGACGAGTATCTACTCGTCAGAGTAACTCCCCCAGTGGGCGGTGGGGTCGTCACGTCCCGACGCCGGTACACAGACATTTATAACAGAAATGAATAGTTGGTTGCCGTGGCGTCATTGACAAATGGTGTATACAAGTTGAGAACTCCTGAGAGCACACTGGTTACATCGTTTATATCTGTAGATACATGTCATCGCAGATTAGGCCATGTAAACAGCATTTACTTAAACAAGATGCCTGATGCAGTGAGTGGAATGGAGCTTGAGAAGAAAAGTGACATTTCCCAATCATCATGTATTGTTTGTTGTAAAGGCAATCAGTCACGCCTTCCTTTTGGACATGCTGGTTCGAGAAGTGGTGAATTATTGGGCATAGTCCACAGTGATGTATGTAGTCCAATGGAAGATGCTTCGATTGGTGGGTCCAAGTACTTCATTTTGTTCAGTGATGATTACAGTCGGATGACCTACATATATTTCATGAGGCAGAACAGTGAAGCATTTCAATACTTCCTGAATTATAAGGCCAAAGTAGAGAATCAGTTGAACAGGAAAATCAAAGTACTTCGCACCGATAATGGGAAGTAATTTTGCAATAGAAGTTTAGATGATTATTTGAAGAAAAGTGGCATTTTGCACCAGAAGTCGAACCCTTACACAGCGGAGCAAAATGGCCTGGCGGAGCGTTTTGGTCGCACAATCATTGAAAAGGCAAAGTGTTTATTATTTGATGCCAAGTTAGGCAAAGAATTTTGGGCTGAGGCATCAAATACAGCTGCCTACCTGCATAACCGAACTGTCCTACCAGTGTTAAATAATAAAACCCCTTATGAAGTTTGGACAGGATGTAAGCCAGACATAAGTCATTTGCGACTTTTCGGCCATGTCATGGTGCATGTGGCAAAGGTAAAGCGCCAAAAATGGGACAAGAAGTCAGAGGAGCAGATACTTGTGGGCTATCCAGAAGGCATAAATATAGGGTATAGAGTTTATTGTCCCATCACTAAAAAGGTCAGGACCAGTAGAGATGTTATTATAATGGAAGAAGTGTCTATGCCTGTGACAGAAAACAAGGAATGCAATGAAGAGAGCCTAGGTTCATTGAAAGTTATGTTGACAAGACTGATGTGATATATATCCCGAGTGAGTATGAAGATGCTCAATTGACTGAATCAGGTGAGTCGGAGCATAAAGACCTGTCAGGTTGCGGAAGAAACCAGAGCGGTATGGATATTCGAACATGTGTGCTGATTTTAATGTAGAAGCGTGGGATAATGCTGGTGATCTGACTCTACAGGAAGCATTGGCAGGGCCAGAGTAGGAGCAGTGGTTAAGTGCAATTAGGGAAGAACTTAATTGTTTTAGTGAAAATTATGCATGGGAGTTGGTAGATGTTCCAAGTGCAGGCACGGTAGTGAAGTGCAAGTGGGTTCTTAAAAATAAATATTGTACCTGTTATAAGACATTCAACTTTGCGTTAATTATTTGCATTGAGTGTACAGTTAGATAATTACGAACATACCTCATCTGGATGTCACAACAGCATTTCTCAATGGTCATTTAAAAGAAACTATATTTATGCTTTTACCTGAATGATTCCCTAATGTTGATGGCAACAAGGTTCTTAAATTAAAAAAGGCCATTTATGTTCTAAAACAGGCTTCCCTAGCCTGGTATGATAGAGTCGATGAAACTTTATGTAATATAGGTTATGTCAAGAGTAAAGTTGAGCCTTGTGTATTTTATAATGAAATAAAGGTGATAGTTTGTCTTTATGTAGACGATTTCCTTATTTTTTCAAATGTTAAGTCTGAAACTGATAAATTAATTGAAGGTTTAAGTGCTAAATTTAAAATTAAGAATCTTGGTGGTGTTAAATAGTACCTAGGCATGAGAGTAAATGTTGATAGGAAAAACTGTGTTGTAACCCTTGATCAGGAGCATTATATAGAGCAGTAGATACAGAAATTTAACATGTCATATTGTCACACAGCGGAAACACCTTGCATGATTAATGTATCTTGCAGTGTTGACTAGGCCAGACATAGCATACTCTTTCAGTTACTTATCACAGTTCAATAATTCCTATTCAGATGTTCATTTTACTTATACTAAAAGGGTTCTAAGATACTTGTATAACACTAAAAATTACTGTTTGAAGTAATCCCAAGGAACAGCAGATTCGATTGGTTATGTGGACGCCGATTGGGCAAGTGACGCGTTAGATAGACGGTAATATACTGGTTTTTGTTTCCTGAAAAGTGGGTCAGCTGTTTCTTAGGAAAGCAGAAAACAACGCACGGTGACTCTGAGTAGCTGTGAAGCGGAATATATGGCTTTATCGGAAGTGTGTCGAGAGGCCTTATACTTACGTAGATTGGAAACAGAAATAGTTGAGTTTTGTAATAAAATTATTTTATTTAATGATAGCCAGAGTGCATTAAAACTAGCCAATAGTCATCAGTCACATAGGACGTCCAAGCACATAGATGTGCGTTACAATTTCATAAAGGAAGTTATTGATGATGAAATAGTTGAAACTACATAATAATATGATGGGACTTCTCAGATGACTGCTGATTTATTGACAAAAAGTTTGTCCAGGGCAAAACATTATAAATTCATGGAGATTTTGGGACTCGTTAAAATTTAGTTTTGTTTTATATACATTTGGGTTGTAATGTGTTTTTTTTTAAGTTAACTGTTTATTTTTATTTCGATATAGTATCATTTATTGATATCGAAATAAAACCTGTAGTATTGTATAAATATTAGTGGCCACACTATGGAACTATGTAGTTTTTTAATTTAAATATTTTCTGTGACATATCTCTCAGTAGTCTTCTGTTTTTATTGTGAGAAATATAGCTGCGTGTTACAAAAAGAATTTTGTGTTTCTATTAAATAATACTCCGCAATCCAAAGGTTAGTACCCTAAATTCCATGGTTTAGACTAGTGTCCCCCTCGTGGGATCTCCACCTTGTCGTGGTGGGGGGGGCTTAGTAACCGTGGATTTGATTTTCACCCACGGTGAAGCTAAGCGGGCTTCCGTGAGGCCTGCGTAGGATACGTCCATAGGTGCGGGTGCAGGGGACAGTTCTGTCTGTCCCTCGCAGTCGGGCGCGGTCGCGGGAGGAGAGGCGTGTCGGTGTTGCGTTGCCGCGCGCCCTATCTCCCGCGACCAAATGGGGGCGCACCATCGTTGCGTCGCGGTGGGGCCGCAGAGGAAGAGGAGATGCGGTGTTGCGTTGCCGTCCTCCCTATCCTCTGCGGCCGCTGGGTGTTTTTGCGGCGGAACCCAACACCTTCATCCGCCGCCAAGGGGGTTTCGTTCGGGGCCCGCCTGACCATCTGGCGGGCCAATACCTGTCGGGGGGTAGCGAGGTATGCTTCGGTGAAACCCTACCCTCCGACACATGGGTACATGAGGAGCACGGGTTGGTTTTTAGTCCGTAAGAGTCTGACAATCCCCTTCGTCCTTCCCCCCCACCAGGGCGAAGGGACTCCATGAGGATTTTCCAACCGACACCAAAAAAAAAAATGGTTTAGACTAGTGTCACGTCGGGGGGTAGCGACGAATGCTTATGTGATTCCCTACCCTCCGATACACGGGTACATGAGAAAGTCGAGGTGATTTTTAGTGGTTACACCACATACTCCGGCTCTCATTTCCCCAAGAGTCGGAGATCCGACGGGATTTTCCACCTCGTAAAACAAAAAAAAAATGGTTTAGACTAGTGTCAGTTTATTCATTGGCAGTGACTTCCTATACTGTCAAAGTTCTTCATGACAGCCAGGACTGACGGCTTAACTTGTCGATTGTTTCAAGGGACAAACTCCCTTTTTTCCAAATCCATTGATTGCTCCAAGGGACAAATGTCCCTTTTTTCTGAAGCCGTAGACTGCGCACACGTAACTAATGTCCCTTTTATTAAAACTTAACGGATTGCGCTATATTAAATATCAATAGACGCGTAATGAAATCAGCTTTCGAATGATACCAAATAATATACATGTAGTCCACGCAAGGGCAGTATACAGTGAAAATTTGAAATATTTTCCCGCCATTTTTGAGCGCAATTTTATACTTCTGACATATTCTTTTTTCTCGTCGTTTTTTATTAAGGGAGGTATATAAGTATTATACATGGTTAGAGAGGTTATTTAATTTACTTTTAGAGGAACTAAATATAAATTTAAAAAAACATTTTAATTTTTAACATAAAAAAATGAAACAAAGATTTGATTGTTAATTGCCGCCAATTTCCGTAATTTATTTTTTTAAATACCTTTTTATGTTATATATCTGATTCAAACCTACATAAGTTTCTTACCAATTAGATTTACAAGCAAAAGAACAATTTTCGATACGAATCCGATAAGAAATACTCTTACTGGAATGAGCACAGTTGTTTACTCCTTCCGCCAAAAATAACCTGAATATCCGCAAAATTTTTCGATAATCAATATCTCGTGAATAATAATAATGAGTATTATGTATCATATGATAGGTTTATTTATATACTAATAATAAAAAAAATAACACAGAGCATAAATGTAACTTTATCAACATACATATGTATTTACATTCATACATACATACATACATATCGTCACGCCTTTTATCCCCGAAGGGGTAGGCAGAGGTGTATTTCTACACCCACTTTTCGCCAGATATACTTTAGTCCCACGTAATAAGGGGCGAGCCTATTGCCGTACCGGGCACATTTCCAGACTCCGTGCTGCTACTGAGAATTTCGTGACAGAAAAACCCAATAACACTGCCCGACCCAGGAATCGAACCCGGGACCCGATCCCACGCGCACATTTATGCCGCGAGACCAACGAGGCAGTCGTATAGGGTTTGATGTCGAGTTTTCCGTCTCTACGCAAAGATGGTATTTGCATCGTGTTATCCCTTAGTACTTCTTACGGCACCCACGGGAAGATAGGGGGTGGTGACACTTGTATTCTACGCCGTCAACCACACGGCAATATTTTTAATTACATTCAATAAAGAAGAAATGCCCTTTTTACGATAATTGTTTGTAAAAATCTCTTAAATGAAAGTAATACACAATATTTATTATTTTTTTTGCTGTTACTTCGTAATTAACTAGTTTATTCACAATAAAAATATAAAAGTATCATATATAATTATAATATTTGATTACAATGATGTTTTTAATCCATAATTACGCCCCGCGTGCAAAATGCAAAGTCAGCGATAGAATATTTTTTTCACATGCTAATTGGCTGTCCCAAATCAAAACACAGTAAGGGACATTTTTGTCGAAATCAAGATTTTTACACCATGCTTTTAACACAGTAAATGCCCACAATATGCAAAAACCCTTTTTTCAATAAAGGCCTCCATTCCCAACATAGCGATACCATAAAACCTAGTAAGTGCACAGACTAAACCGCAAACCCCAAATCAAAAACCTAGTAAGAGCCGATAACCAGTTCAAAACACAGCAAGGCACATGTACTTACTTTGTTTTTGATTTGGGAATTTATATGTCTAAAAGACCATAAAATCGAAAAATTACACAGTATAGTACACACCCATCGGATTTTCTATCTCCAGGAATTAGGGTTTAAATTAGTGAGAAAACATCAAATTGCCGCTATGTTTTATGGAGAGGGGTGGGGCGGTGCGTGCCTTCATTTATAGCGTCGCGCCGATCGCCAGTACGTGGCCAGTACTGGATTAGACTGGACGTGATTTGTTGTCTGCGCGCGCTCAGCGTGCGTATTTCGTCGATTTTAGTTTAGTTAATCCGTCAAGATCGGATGAAAATAAGGATTGTAGAGCCCCAAAATTACCACGATTGGCCGAAAAAGAAAAGAGAACCTCGATCTTATAGCGACTCTTTAAAGAATTTTCAGTTGAACTCAATCGTTCAGGTCAAATTCGTTAGAGGTATGCGTCCGATATTGTATAAAACCTCTTTCAATGAGCCGTTCGTTCCTTTGGACTTAATGATAAAAAAATTGACCCTTCAGTGTGGCCCGCTTCCAGGAACGTACCTCGTGGCATCAAAACATCCAAAAAGGAAGAATTAATTATAGAGCTGGTAAAATTGATGCCAGAGTCCAGAAAAGAATTTTGGCAAAACTTACCAGTTAATAAACGAATGATATATCTTGCGTGTGAATACAGATACACACACACTAATTTTTATTTCGTATTTTGAGTGTATCTGTTTTTGTTCTTAATTCCTCGTTTTCTACTATAATTTGGAACTTTTCACATTAAATTACTTCGCCTTCTAAGAATTAGAATAATAAACATGATTAATTCTCGTTAATTTGTTTTAATGCAATAGTTTTTAAATACAAGCTTTACTCATTTTCTTTATCATAACTAAAAGTAAAAAAAAGAAATCAAAACCTAATAATGTCTTATATACTTACTGAGTTTTGGTGTAGTTTCCATGGGCAATGGTTAGTGTTTGATCCCATTCCAAACTTAGTAAGTGTTATACAACGTGCATCGAATTATATTTCTAAAGTTTTAGTATGCAAAAATGTAGACAGTAATCTTATCTACCATCTCCAAGAATCATATTCAGCTGTAGATTCATAGTTTGGCAAGGCATAATAAAATCAGCGTTTTTTGCCCTCCTGTAAAATTTGTTCGATGTCCCTTACAGTGTTTTGATTTGGGACAGCCGTAATATCTAAACAACTTTTCAAGCAAGTATTGCTATAATTTTATATATTTGCTAAGATAATATCACCAGATATATAACAAAACAAAAGGAACCAAGGTTCAACTCGTATTGTTATCACGATAAGCAATTTTTTCGACTAAGTCGTTAAAAGTCGTAATTGTTTACATAGCATCCGGTTCAGCCCCTCGCATAAAGTAAACACTTCATTCAAACGTAGTGTATTTGGAATCATATGAAAGAATAATTCATTAGGTTGAACAAAAACATCACTTCAGCACCCATAACGCTACAAACGAACGAATAAACAATGACTGATTTATTGAGCTCGCCCGTCAAGTGCTCGGCGGCGCGTTGAGCCGTAAGCACTTGGGATTTTTTTAGGTACCTACGCGAAACGACGCATCGGTTAACGTGCTCTCCGACGCATGGGGCAAGCGATAATTCATAATTCAATACGCACATAACTCCAAAATGTCATTGGTGCGCGCCGTGGATTCGAATCCGATAGCGTCTACGTAACAGTCCGGCGGTCTCTCCTAGGCTATCGCTGCTTACTTGACATATGTATATAGGTAAGTCAAATTAATGCTTAAAGACTATAAGTCAAATTAATGTATCGCTTATTACTCTTCTTACTGTAGTATATCTAAAATAACAAATTAATAAGAATTTATGCATCGTCAAGTCACTCGTTTTTCAGAGAAACGCACAAACTATGCAGACATTTGAGCATGACATTTAATTAAAATGCCATCTGACGCCATAACATTATTCTTTGTTGGGAATTGGCGAGATGAGAATGATAAATTAGAACATAGATTCAGGTTATAATACGCGAGTATAAGCTCGTTTTTAGTAGCGCATGTAGGCGCGTATAGGCGCGCCTTTTGGCACTAGCGCAACTCGTACGAGCATTGATGCGCTTCTAAGCTCCTATAAACTTGAGCCATCAGAGTCCATGTTGACACTGACAAGATGTCACTACCGTATCGAGCGAATACGCCGAAATATGCCCGTTTAAGCAAGTCCGGTTTTTTGAAGTGCGTACGCCCGTATACGCGCAGAAAAATACGCTAATCTAAAACCACCCTTAAGCGTAGGTTGTTTTAAAAGATTCCTTTTTTAAGTTCAACATAATTACTTATGTTTTTAAATTGTGTATGAATTTCACATGTTTAAAACAGCAATCAAAAGCTCTCTTTCGAGCTGTCATTGGACATATTCCATCAACAAGTAATATGCATCCTAGAGGACGCTACAACATTCAAAGGGTAAGTACATTTAATGTACATATACAAAAATGATCAGTAGCTCGGAACAACTATCAGATTCCATTATATTATTGGATAGAAGCGTACGCTACAACCGAGGTGAATCTTGTTCCAACAAATTCAATATCGTGATTGCAGCCGCCGTAGTGAGATGGCCTTCAAGGCACCTTATGCACCTTTACAACACTACGTTCCTCGTCGTTGTTCGTATGCATGTATAACACATACCGCCAGGCGAAGAGAGCACTGGACATGTGGAATATGTCCACGAGACACAATACGAATATGGATGGGCAAGTTTTCATCAAGGAAAGTGCTGGAACTAATCGAAGCTTGAGTTATATACAAAGGTTTCACTAACTGTAAATGTATGGTTTTCTAATAAATTTGAAAACAGCTACATACCTACGAATATGATACAGAATACCCTTTTTTTCAGCCTTCAACATTAGAGAAAATTCCTTCTCAAGAAGTTATTAGTGACTAAATGCAGCCATAACTTTATATATAACTAGAGGATGCCCGCAACTACGCTCGCACCCTTTATTTGAATGAAACCGTTTCTGCCCGATCTTATGGGAATTTCGGGAAATCCTTTCTTAATGCACTGCTACGGTCCCCAAGGAACATGCATGCCTTTCAGTGCAGGCCATATTTCAGCTTTTTAAAATTAATTTGGCTTTTTAAAGCCAGTATCTTAGGTGAAACTACCTGCTGGAGTTTAATGCTCGAATGACAATCGTAACTTCTAAACGACCCAGTTTGAGAACTAAGCACATATAAAACAAACTAAATTTAGTATTACAAGCAACGAAATTATTAGTTTTAAAAGTCAAGAAAATCTAGCCAGTGCTACATTGTAAAGCTAGAAGATATTACTTTATGTCCTACTATTGGATTAAAACACGAGGTGATAAAGGTGTCTCAAATAATCCGGACGGTAGTGCAGTCTTGCGCTAGGGGCTATGAAATAATTCTACCAGTTACGAGAGTGTGCAATGTTGCACCACCACCTCCCGCTGGGAACATATCTTTGTTTTGTAGAGTTGCACGTGACGCTACACCGAGGGTATAAACCTATCCCTGACATATACTAGTGAAGCGCGTAAGTGCGATAGTCGATCAACTATTTTGTTGAACTTTTCTCAGCTAGGAATGTGTAAAGTTATTTCCAATCAATCTATCATGGCGCCACACAAATACATGGATTTATATAATATCTTCGTGGATAATATAATGTACTTGCAGGATGGAAACATCGAACAGTGAATGAAATCGTCAGAAAGAACCACGGCGGTGGCTGCACTTCTGATTGTCTTCGGGGTTGCAGCTAACTGTGAATATGCGGTATCCTAATTATACTATATCAGTGCTAAGGTATTCAAACACAACTTTCTCTTTGAATGAATAATAGGCACTCAGGGTAAACAGTATAATGATTGGCACCCTAAGTGTTTTCTACTACTAAGTAACAAATTCTCAGGAAACTACAAATTCAATAATATTTTCTATGGTTTTGTGTCGGAATTGTGTTTACATGGGCATTAATAAAAATAAAACATCGTATTTAATAAAGCCGTTTTATTAGCATAAAAATGTGCTTAAACTTATTTCTTAAGAAAAGTACAATCATTGGCACCCTGGTACAGTTATTGGCATTACCCAAAAGGTACAATCATTAGCACTGTTGGCCTAAGGCCGTGATACCCAGACAGTCTTAAGACTTGATATCCGAATCTTTATACATGTATTCTACGTAATCAAAATATATATTTATGAATGTTTATGTCACTTTGTAATATTTCTTACATAAGACTATATTTGAGAGAAGTTTAGTTCATTTACCACGTTTTATATCTTTCTTGCGGCATATTTTTCTAATGTAGCTCATCTTGTCTCTTAGATAATGTAGCAAATGAGCCCTGTTTCAGTTTCTCACAAGCATTTTGTTCGTAACATTTTTGTCTATACTAAGTTCTTTATTTTAAGCGATATCTGTCCTGATTTCTGGGTACTTTGCAGCGAAAGGTTGCTATCTCTGTACGACCGTACCATAGTAAGTTGGGTGTAAATGCGAAGAAATATACAATCTAAAGTTGTTTTTATGCGAATTTGACGGAAAACAAATAAAAATCTGAAAAAAAATATGATTCTAAAATTTGCCAATGACTATGTTGTTAAACAATTTTTAAGTATAGTCAAATTCAAACATGGGCTTGTACTATCGAAAAAGACGATCCATCTATTTAATAGCGCAAAACTAACGTTTATTAAGTTTTAATGAAGATACAAATAAATAGGTACTTTTGTGTAAAATTAATTATTATTTTTTTTATTTTTTTATTTTTTCGCTTTGGAAAGTAACTACTTCATCATCATCATCAGCCTTTAACAGTCCACTGCTGGACTAGGCCTCTCCTTTGAAAGGAGGAATTGGCCTACTATACCACGCTGGCCAAACGGGTTGGTATAGGGTTTGTATCAAGTTTTCCTTCTCTTACAGTGCTGTTCTCTGCATAATATGCTCCCTCTGTCGGCTCTTACGACACCCATGGGATGATTTGGGGTGGTGACATTCCGTATTCTTAATCCGTCACCACACGGACAAGTAACTACGAATATGAATAAATAATAATATACTATGAATTTTTTAGGCAATTTTCCTAACATTTTTTTAAAATAGTTGTTAAATAAAAATGATTCATAGTTAAGATTTAAATATTTGTTCT
This sequence comes from Euclidia mi, assembly GCA_944739405.2. Classification (NCBI taxonomy): domain Eukaryota; kingdom Metazoa; phylum Arthropoda; class Insecta; order Lepidoptera; family Erebidae; genus Euclidia; species Euclidia mi. The sequence goes on from OX123190.2 coordinate 64,786,569, forward strand.
GTGTATAAGTAATAATCCTGCGTATGAAAGTATTTCTGTGACATAATTACATAAGATTTGCCTAATATTCAGGATAATTCTGCTGAGTGCCAATCATTAGGGGGGTGCCAACATTACTATAGTTTACCCTACTTTAAATTATTCATATCAGATTCATTCATAACTACCAAAGCATTTGTTGTGGACAACTTTGTTAAGCAACACTTGAGGCCCATTTGCAGGAAGATACATTCCTGAACCATGTCATTGTCTGTTATCTTGAGAGAAAGGTTAGATAGAGATGACATAGAATACGTTTGGCAATATTGGCTGGAGTAGATCAGCATTTAAAATTTAATGAGTATACTCCTGGTCACTGAATTTCACAAGTACAACGCTGCTGCAAAGTTTCTTGATGCAGTCACTCTTAATCAAGGGCAAAGACAGCTAGCAAAGGGGCAAGAGCTTATTTGTCTGGTACGCTCTAATTACACGGATGACAATTTTTCATTCATTGGTGGCCATAAAATTTATTTATCGTTTAAAAAAGCAAATTAGTAAGGTTTAAATTTTATTTTGGAAGATACTGTCTTATAGCAAATTGGCTATAGTTAATTTATTTAAAAAAATTTGAAAAGCATCAATTTCTTCGTTATTTGAGGATACCGCCAACTAGTAATAATTATCGCGGATCTTCGCGTGAGCCCGGGTCGACGGCTAATGAATTAATATGCAGTCTCCAGAGCGACTAAAAGGGGCTTAATGTAGCCCTAGAGAACCCCTAAAGAGCACTAAAATATCTCAGCCTTTTAAAGTTTAAAAACTCAACGTGCTTCTTTTTAACTTATGGGCTTAAGGCTTAAAGCTGCAACCATCTATCTATTGCACATTCTGCGCGCAGTATAAAATAAGATAAAGAAAGCAACAAAATCATTACAATTATGACTTTAGGAAGCCGTTTAATTGGTTTTCCATAAGTGTAGTCATTCTATAATTTCTAAGCGGAGTTACGACGTAAAAAAATGTTCCTGCTAATACCGTGTATTGCAATTTTGTTCGGGGTTGTACCTAAGAGTTGGCTTCTTTTCTGATCATAAAGGCTTGATAGCAGTGTTTGATTGAAAGAATTTCTTTCTCACCTAAACAGCGCGAGCCATTAGCTTTCTCATCATACATACTTGGATTATACATACATAAAAATATAACGTCTTACTTTTAAAAATCTCGTTGAATGTGACTTAGCCACCTCTCAGCTGAACAGTTCTCAAGCATTTAAACAATGTTCAATTTTACTTTACTTAAAACCGTTGTTTAGCTGTTGCTCAGCTGAGTAACTGATAATGAACGATACATATACGAGGGCCACAGATTATAGCCAAAATAGTCGACTAAATAACGCGATTGAACGAACACGCTTGGCTATTTTGTATCTATGAGTCATATTCTACTTACTCAATTACTCCATGACTCAAAGAGCATATTAATTCATTAGCCGTCGACCCGGGCTCACGCGAAGATCCGCGATTATTATTACTAGTTGGCGGTATCCTCAAATGTCCTAAGTAGGTCTAAATTAGAGAGTATCGCTATCTCTCTAAAGTCAGACAGCAGTCGCTCCGAAGAAAAACGAAGAAATTAAATCGGGCCCCGTGCTTATGGTAAATTGATGCTTTTCAAATATTTTTTTGAACGAACACGCTTGGCTATTTTGTATCTATGAGTCATAGATACATAGCAACAATACTACCTCCATGGCAAAGACATTCTGTCATAGACTATAATAGAATACCGTTGCTATGACAAATAACAAAAAGTCCGAGAGCTGATGCAAAGTTTTGGATATTTTTTGAAACACTACGAGAAATATTGATAAAATTTGAAATTTATGTTTTTTTCAACTATTGCATTTTCTTTGAGATTACTCATTAGATAGTCATTACGGGTGTATTTTTGTTTTTCATAAAAATATCGAATGAATGTTCTTTTTCGGTTATTGTTAATATTTAGGATGGAATTATTTATTTACTCCGAAAATATTATTGAAAGACCGCATGAGTGCTGTCGGTCGTGGTTTTGCGAGAGCCAACCGCATCGCAATTCGCAGTAACCCGAGCAACTTTGATACAGCCAATATAAGCTCTCCTTTTAAATAATATACTTTAGAATGCCTCAAAATATTTTTTTGTCTGTACAAAGATTCAAGTGTTTTTAGAGGGCCGCTACACTTCAACTAGACCTTAACTATCTTATTTAGGTTAATTTAAGGACAATCACAGACTTTCTTGTGTAATGCCTCAATTGAGTATGTTACCAAAAATTGTTTACCAGCTCTCCTGCTATTATGTTGTTCTAAAAATATTGGAAAGAAGTAATTTATAACTATACTAGTTAAATCTTCTATATAATTTTGGAAATTTGCTAGATCTTCGAAATCTATGTTTAATTATAAGTAAACAACAGTAAAATTTAAAAAAATGCAAAGAAATAAATTTAACAATGTATAATATGTTTTTTCGGCGGTAGGTGCTAAAAACTGATAGACGTGCGCGATTTTTTAAATTTCTTATTTAATTATAAAATTACATCGTTACGTAAAAAGTTTACTTTAATTAAGCTTTTAAACATATAAATTACTGGTACTCACAGTTGTACGGTCTATGTAGCATAATATATTGCTAATTTAATACCACCTGCCAGCACAAGCACTTTCACATATTGAAATCAACGTTCACACACTATGTCTCAACTCAGTAACATTGAAGCAGCACAGAGGAGCTTGGAAGAAACATTCACGAGGAGAATGGCTGATTTGGAGAGCCAGATTCAGTCAGCGGGTCCCGCCAAAGATACGGTAGCGAAGGTGGCTGAGGAGTTTCGCTCATTCCGGGAACTCATGTTTGGTTTGCTTGATCTCCTCCGCAAGCAGATCGATGAGTGCTCCAATATGCTGGATAACATGGAAACGAGGCACAGGCGAAAGGACCTTATATTCCTGGGAGTCCCAGAATCTGAGAAGGAGGACTGCCGCGTGCTGGTCATGGACATCCTCAAAACCAAGATGTCTCTGAAGGATGTAGCCGACACTTCCATCATCAATTGTCACTGGCTCGGGACACCCAGCAAAGAGCATCACAGGCCTATTTTGGTAAGATTTTCCCATATTCATCTCAGGACAGCTGTATGGAGGGCGAAGACGGCGTTAAAGGGCTCGAAAATTTCGGTCAAAGAGTTCTTGACCAAAGCCAGACAGTCGTTATTTGTTAAGGCTCGACAGCATTTTGGGATGCGCTCCTGCTGGACTCTGGATGGGTCTATTGTCGTCAAGGCTCCGGATGGAACGCGCAGTAAGATTACATCCTCTCATGAACTGCAGCAGTTGATGTCTGTGCATCCAAAGGTGACGGGCGAGGATTCTTCTGCGTCCAAGAAGATACCGGCCGGCGCCGCCGGTAATGTAAAAACTGTGCCACGTAAAATTTAACTGTTTGTGTAATGTTTTAAGTCACAGTTCATGTCACGCCGTAGTTGTTTGTACTTATGTTTACTTTTGTGTCGGTGACTCATTAATTTAACTTTGGACTGAAAAATCAAAATTTTACCCGCAGTTTAAAATGTAAAATGTATTCACTCACTTAATTTCACTTCACACTTATGTTGTTTATCTGTCAGAAACGTCATGTCAATCATGTCATTTTATAAAAACGTCATATTGTAAGTCAAAATATTATTTCTCAATGCTACGTTCCATTTCACATAATGATTGCTGTGTAAAATTATGTACTGGGTGAATATTTCCGACTCAATTGTTTAGTTAATTAAACTGTTTCATTGTTTTTATTTTACGGTCCGTCTCTGTTAACTTTTTACTTTAGTTTTTACTTTTTTTTACTTTTCGGTACAGGTACAAGCAATCTTATTTTAGTGTTTTAGTGATTAATAATTTTGTTTATCTTTCCCTATAAAATATTTATTTTGTGTGTAAGCTGGCGGGTGGTACAGAGATAAATAGCTTTGTACTTGGGTACGTATATTGCTTCAGTTTTCTTCTTATCTTAAATTTATTTTTAATTGTGTATATAATATATATTATTTTTAATTTTCGTATATATATTTATAATAGTATTCATATTTAGTATATTTTTTATTTTTTTTGCAAATGAGTTCTGATGATGATATATCGTTTTGTTCTGCCAATGAATCATTTAATGAGAGTTTTTGTTCAGTGCCCGATAGAACTCTTGGTGAATTTGTGTGTGACACATTTAACGTTAAGTCTAATCAGTCGCAAAATTTTAATGTATGTCATTTAAACGCTCAAAGCGTGCCAAGCCACTATAGCGACCTGTTAGAAGCCTTCAGTAATGTCAATGTTCACGCTGTTCTGATCTCCGAGACTTGGTTTAAGCCACAGCTGCTCTCCACTACTTATCCTCTGCCTGGATTTATTCTTATCCGAAATGATCGGGTTGACAGGAGGGGTGGTGGTGTTGCAATCTACATTCGTAGCGACTTTCCTTTCGAAATTGTTGCTACATCTTCTACCTCCTTCACCTCGATGGAATATCTCTTTTTGGAGGTTATTGTCAAGGGTGTAAAAACTATTTTGGGTGTTGTCTATTGTCCCCCCGCTGTTGACTACTTCTCCAGTTTCGAAGCGATTCTGGAATCTTTAGGGTCGGAATATACACATCACATAATAATAGGTGACTTTAATACCGATCTCCTCACTCCCCACTCTCCTCGTTCACGAAAGCTCCTCCAAATTATTGAATCAGCCAGTCTTCATAATTCACCACTTCAAGCTACCCACCAAAACCACAATGGGGAAGACACCTGGCTTGATTTAATTCTTACCTCCAACCCTTCCCTTATATCCTGTCATGGCCAATATCCTGCTCCCGGTTTTTCCCACCATGACCTCATATTCCTGTCGTATATCCTCAAACCACCCAAACCCAAGCCTAAAGTGTTGCACCTGCGTAACTTTGCCCGGATGGATGTAAATAAGTTGGTTGAAGATGCTTCTCATATTAATTGGGAGCCTTTGCTGGCGGCTGGCACTGTAGATGACAAGGTTGATATCTTCAATAATGTACTAGTCAACTTGTATAATGTCCATGCCCCAGTTAGAAGGGTTAAATTGAAACGCCCTCCAGCCCCGTGGATGACCATAGGGGTAAGAATGGCAATGAGACGCAGGGACCGAGCATTCCGCAAATATAAAAGAGATCGTTCGGACGACAATTGGGCCTCTTTCAAAGCTGCAAGGAATCGGTGTAACCAGATGGTACGTAACGCCAAACGCCGCCATATTCTTGAAAACATTGTCCCCAGCTCTCCAGCTGCTACTTGGAAGTTCCTTGGAACACTTGGCGTCGGCAAAAAGCAGCAATTCGACCTTCCGAATAATATCGGCTTGGATGATATTAATTGTCATTTCGCCACTACTCCTTCAATTTGTCATCTAACCCGGGATCGGACGGTCGAATACGTGGCAAATTTGCACCGGGTTAACATAGATCCATTTCAGTTTTCTCCAGTTGCACCAGGTGAGATCAAGAAGATTATCCTGTCCATCAAAACAAAGGCTGTGGGATACGATGGCATTGGTCGACAAATGGTTATGCCAATTTTAGACCAACTCTTACCTGCAGTATCCCACATTATTAACTTTTCCTTAAATTCTTGTGTCTTTCCCTCCTTATGGCGTAAAGCCTTTATCCGACCCTTACCTAAGATCCCCAATCCGTCATTACCCAGTCACTTCCGTCCCATTTCCATACTTCCATACCTCTCCAAAGTGCTGGAAGCCTGTATCCATAAACAATTATCTCACTTTGTACATGTCAACAATTTTTTAAGTCCTCTTTAGTCAGGGTTTAGGCCAGGACACAGCACTACCTCTGCCCTGTTAAAAGTGACTGACGATATTAGGGCGGGCGTTGAGGAGTCCAAGGTTACTGTGTTAGTCTTGGTTGACTTTTCGAACGCCTTTAATACCGTCAGTCACGATATTCTCCTATCCATCCTCTCCCATCTTATGGTCTCATCTGATGCACTGGATTGGTTTTCCTCTTATCTTCGGGAGCGTCAGCAGGTGGTTCGCATTGATGAATCATTATCATCTTGGCGAGTTCTCGACTCTGGCGTTCCATTTTATCTCCTCTTCTTTTTGCTCTTTTCATTAATCTCCTGACCCTTGACCTTCAGTGTACGTATCATTTGTATGCTGATGACTTGCAGTTATACTCTCAGGCCACGGTATATAATCTAACTGCTGCCATTGACGCTGTGAATAATGATTTGACTGCTATTAAACATTGGTCCGATAGGTTTGGACTTCATGTCAACCCTTCAAAATGCCAGGCTATTATTATAGGAAGTAATCGTATGATGAGCAGAGTTAAGGCACTATCTCTTCCATCGATTTTATTTGATGGAACTGTAATAAAGGTAACTTCGAGTGTCAAAAACCTAGGATTGCATATCGACGAATCTCTTAGTTGGCAAGCTCAAGTCACGAATGTGAGTAAGCGAATTACTGGGTCCCTGCGAACTCTCTATCGCTTAAGACATTTTCTTCCCGTCAGGACAAAGGTAACGCTGGTGCAAACTTTACTCTTTCCGGTCATCGATTATGGTGATGTTTGTTATTTTGACCTGAATGCAGACCTTCTCGATAAACTTGACCGTCTTCTCAATAACTGCATTCGATTTATTTTTAACCTTCGCAAGTATGACCATGTGTCTGCTTTCCGTTCCGAACTTCGCTGGTTGCCCATTCATCAGCGCCGAAGGTTGCGCGCTCTCACGACTCTTTTTTCTCTTCTTCATTCCCCAAGTCCTCCGGTATACCTAATGTCTAATATTCAATACTTAAGCTCGATTCATTCAAAAGATCTTCGCTCTTCTAACAATCTCTTACTTTCATGCCCCGCTCACACTTCTGGCCTTGTCCACTCTTCCTTCACTGTCCAATCAGTTCATTTTTGGAATTCCCTGCCTCTGGAGATCAGGATGGCTGCTAATCGTTGGACGTTCAAGGTTAAGGCACGCGAGCATATTCGCAAAGAGTTATTGGCACAATCATCATAATTTTTCACATCAATAAAACAGTATATATATTATATATATTTATTTATTATATTTAGATATATATAGGTGATTACTTATATGATTTAAATATATATTTATCTAGAATGTATAGGTATATGTAGTCATATTGTATAAAATATGTATGTATTGTATATTATTATATTTATGTTGCTTGTCATATACATTTATTAATTTGCTCAACTCTTTAAACTAATTTGTACACCTACCACAATTATCTCTGTATCACCCTATGGTTGACTGGGAGAAAATGCCTCGATGGCATTAAGTCCGCCATTGTACTTACATCGTGTATCGTACATAAAGTTTAAATAAATAAATAAATAATAAAATGTCATTGATCGAACAGCTGATTCAAGTAAAACCCGCCATTGTGCCTCTCAGCAACGTTTTTAAACGTTGCTGAGGTTTATAAACAAGATCCCGGCGTTGTTTAAATTTGACAGCTATTTGAACATGACTGAGTGGCTACTAAACGCTAAACGGGGTTTATAGGTCAGGTTTTTGCTAATCAGCCTCTCAGCAGTTATTAAAAATTTTAAATAACGTTTATAAGTAAGAGGGATAATGTTTATAAATTGTCACAATGACGCTTTTAGGCGTATACACCTTATGAAACTTGCTAAATGTCGGATCACCCGGAAAATGTATACTGCACTACATTCACTGAAATAATAATTGTATGTTCACTACAACTTACCACATATATTAGTACACATATAGTTCAACATTTAGAAATGCTGCACTATTTAGTACTGAACACGCTCTAGTAGAAACATATTCGGTTCAATTTTGATTGTTGACATAACAATATATTATTATCATAGTTTGTACAATGTAAAGGCACCTTTGAACCAATACCAGCCGATCGAAACATTAGAGAAAATTGAAGCAAATATTATGGTATAGTTACTATTAGTAACATACTGTTAAGACCCGTTAAATACACTTTCATGTTGTTTAAGCTTATTAATTAATAACAAATTTGGTCATTTCAGAAAAAAGTTCTTTGTCAATCTTTTAACGTTCATTTAAACTTTTATCATTTTATAAATGTGCTCTTCTCGTTAAAGTTTAATATATCACATCACCCACCGTATAAAATATAATGAATAAATTCAGGCTTCATGTGGCATAATCAGAAAGCTTTGAACGCGTCGTGCAGGTAACTTAAATGAGGTTTAATATCTAATTATTTGACAAATCAATAGCGTGTATGTCTACTTACCTTTTACTACATCTCGCCTTCGATCTTCAGCTTTGAATATATCGTACTGGAGCGCGGGGTCGCACTGGCACTTGGGTGCTTGTCCCTGTAATAGATTGTTTAATATAAATTATCGGTATAAATGCCCGGCTAGTTTCAAGCTATAAACATACCTCTCCCATACTCCTTCATTCACGCGTCAGATTTTGATAAAAAATTGTAATTTTCTTTACTCGAAATTACTTTATCCGACGCACTCAAATATTTCTAATGATTTATTTTTGATATAGTAAGAGTCTTATCAGAAAACAAGGTTTCCCTACCCATCTCGCCTTTGTTTACCTGCTAGACGTAAAGCCCTAAACCACCTCTTGAAACTTTTGAATTCATGATCACACGATTTTTTCGTTTTAACAAATTTTCAAAACGGGCTGATTTTATTTTCACACTGACAGCAGTCCTTTGAACCTAAAATATGGTCATTTTTATTTGAGGTGTTTTCTTAACTAAAACACTACTCACATTTATGTCACCTGATATCTGTGAAGAGAAGTCCCTTTTACCATTTATGGGCAACGAAACACACATATACACTCGTAGAAACACACATTTACATGAATTGTGGGCTGAGATCTATTATAATAATAATTATTATAGATCTGTTATAAATAATTATTATTATAGGGGGAGGAAAACAAATTGTGAACACCAAATTTTTTACCACTGACTAAAACATAATTTTATTTATAAATCTTTATTTTATAATATACATATTTCGTTATAAATACTTAGTTGTGTTGTGTTACTGTTGCGATTTGTACATGTAATAATATTATCGGGTCTATGACGCGTAATTATTTGAAAATAAATGTGAAGTTACTTTATATATTTTTTCCCAAGGTCAGTCAATAAAGACCCCGAAATATAAATATTAAAACCTATCCTGTGTTCTAACAGTGCACCTATTAGAAATGCAGCAAATTTCAAAACTGTCAAGCTGCCAGGTTGAGTACCAAAAAGGAGAGTAGTACACGGGACCTCGTACGAAGTCGTAAAGTTAAATAACTTATTAATGCACTACTTTTGAATTTATAATGAATGAGAACGTTCAGCTTGCTAATTGTAGCCTAAATAACTTGTAACGAGAAACATAATCTACATAATCAGAAACTTGAAACAATTTAATTTTATTATGAATTTTGATGTTTATTTACAACAATGTTTGTTTACCTTCCTTTATGCTTTACTATATTCATTAAAAGATAATAAAGGAATGCTTTACACTTCATATGCAAAAATCATTTATTCATACAAATATATAAACTGTCTTTGACTGTCATTGAGACACGTCACATAAACATTACTACATCTGTGTCCAAATTGCGAAACATTTAAAGTAAACAAAAAAACCATAGTATTATAAAAATATTCTCACCTTTCATAAACACATTTAGTAAGTAACATTAAAATAACACTAAAATCCTCTGCAAACAACCATTAGAGAATACACAAGTGCCAAATGATACGGATCATTAACAGACATTCTTGATTCACTATCAGTACTCAATGTACGGTGGATTTGAGGCCTTATGCCGGTATTTATACAGGGTGGCAGGTAATTTAATCCATTCCTTGAAGGAGGCTATATTTAAAATCATTGGAATAAATTTACAACAATTAACTGTTACATAAATGGAGTGAAGAGGCCAAAACCATCCTCACTTCCTAATAAACCTAATAAAACTGAATAGTTTATTTCTTTTTACTTGAACGCGCTAATCTCGGGAACGACTAGTCCTATTTGACTTATTATTTTTGTGTTGGATATCCCATTTAAGGCATTTCAAAGCTATAGGCCACATAACATCACGCTAAGAGTATTTACCTTAAATAACGCGGGTGTAATGGCAAGCGCATTTACTTTATTATATGGAAAAGGGATTAAAAATGGTTCCTAGTTCATTTACACGATTTGATTACGACACGCCCATTGTGAGACTAGCAACATAACATGGGTCAACGTTGGGACTATACAAACTTTAAATAGTAAGAATATATAAACAGGCAAATACGGGTCTTTCTTCAAAGTTTTTGAATTTGCGCAGTAGGTATTCGTCCAGATTAAAGGTTCAAGGAATGAAGAGGTTGTGAGTTGAATTAAGTACATAATAGACTCCTCAGAACCGTAACGCCTGCTTAATTAGACAGCAGGCGTTCCACCGGTTTGAGTTTACTACATCTCGTGTCTGATTTCATTACATACATGCATATACTCACGTCTTTTGCTTCGTCAGATCACATATCCTAATAAACCTCACTCATTTCCTCTACATTCATTACTTTCTTCACACATGCTCGCCAGTTTCGGTGATTGCAGCTACTACTAATATATAAAGCTGAAGAGTTTGTTTGTTTGGTTGAACGCGCTGATCTCAGGAATTACTGGTCCGATTTGAAAAATATTTAAGTTTCAGATAGCCCATATATCGAAGAAGGCTATAGGCTTTACAACATCACACTATGACCCATGGGAGCAGTAGCCTTAAATAACGAAAGTGTAACCGCGGGCTCATCTAGTTTTTAAATAAAGCAGAAATACACTAGTCAGAAACACAATAAGATCCACATGTATCTCTCTTAAAATTCTATATTCTAAACTATTATTTATAATTATATTGCTAACTTCTTAAACAAATATATGATAAGGTAGGCAACTATTTATACGTGATATATTACAACTATTTGTGACATATATATGCTGAGTTACTAATTAAGGCACGTAGCCAGGAAGCGTTAATTGCTGAGTCAAAGCAATTAAGGTGATTCTATACATATAGTGTTGTATCTATTGAATTAACGTATTTAATGTGTAATTTAAAAGATGTAATTAGTTGTAGCTTCAATTACGAGATGTAATTGCGTAACAATGTCTTACTTATTTCCTAAATGTTTGTTGTATTTATTTATTAGTATTGATATTCATATTAATATCAGTGCAGAAGTCAGTCGGCAGAAGCTTTGTGAAAAACCTAATACCCTGTTAAATCTGTTAAGACCATAAGCGGACTTTGGGCTACAAGCTGAAATGTCTAGTTTGCATCAGTTACTGACGTAAAGCTAGGAAGATGATCATGAAATATTCATATACGATCAAAATTATTATAACTGATTTATTTATTTATATTCCGCCTGTAGCGTCCCACTGTAGATCAAAGGCCTCTCTCTCCTCTTTCCACTATCGCTGCTTTGTGTTAGCACACGCATTAGTGTTGACAATTTCTAATAATCGAATCCTCCATAATAAAGTTTTGTTAGGTTAGCGTAAATTGAACGGAGAAACAGGCGTGGTAGAACTGTCTTCACATGGAATGTCGACCGTGTTAAAATGAACAAAAGAAAAGGAAAATGATAATAAAGTATCTATGTATGTAATTATAAATCAAAACAATCGTGCTTCAGGGCTTTGTGTTTACTTTATGGTCTCGGTTTCCATAAAATAGATTTCAATTTTCTGATTGTAACGCTGCAAAAAGTGAAATGGGAATGACGGACATTTCTCGTGATACACGATGCCTTTTTTGCAAAATTTGTACTCTGCGACAGTGTGTGCAAAAAGAATTTGACTTGGCTTAGTAAATATTCCACACTTTTCCAAAAAAATTACTGTCTGTTAAAGTAAAACTCTGCACAAAGGATTTTGGTCCGAGAGCTGGCATCAACTTTGGGTAGGTATTTGAGGCGAGCTGAAAATATATATGCATACCTCTCCTACTATACCCCAACACGGAACTGCAGACCTGGCTGGCGAGTAGCGGGGCTATAGAAAATTATGTTGTTTTTTTTTGCCAAGTATGTAATTGAGGCAACGTGCAATTTTTAAATGTTGAAATTAAATGTTTAAGGAATAAAAATAAATAAGCCAGATGATTTAGTCGGGGCTTTAACATTACCAGGCGCATGCAAAAATATTTTGCAAACCATAAAATTATATTATTATGCAAATATAAAAAAATCTCCTTGCAGTTACGTCTTGCAGCACCTCAATACCAAAATTGATTTCAAGTCTCTATTTTAGCTTCATTGGCACTTGAATACGTTCAATGCTCTTTGGTGGCAGTAGCCACATGCAAGCAGCTATTGAACAGAAAATTACGTCTATCATGATAATTATTATAAACTTACTAGCCAATAGTTCTTACAAAATTCCATAAAATCAGTCCAAAATCAAATTATTACTCCTAACTACATATATCGAGATCAGAATATATTATTGTGCGGCTTATTTTTATCGGTCATAAAAACGGCATTGCACGTTCAAGTTGATGTCTGCTATAACCCAAGTGACTCAAAGCAGTAATTCAGTGAATAGTGGTTGATATGATAGCACAAGGGCTTGGGTAGCGACGTGACTTCAATGTAATCTGGTGCATCAACCGACATAAACAACCAGCCATTTTGTTTTTATCTATCTGCTTGGGACGGGTAAGTTTCATGTAAACTATCCTATGAATATATTATCGCTGCCATAGGTCTATAAAACTTCTTCGCTTTTTTCTAACAAATTATTCCAAGATGTTTATAGAGGATAATTTCTAAACATAAGGTTTGGTTTACGTATATGATTAGATTAGCTGCTGAAACATTTTTTTATATGAATAAGCGATCTCATTACTTAAATTATAACCTCTTCTCGTATGAGGTTATCTGAATAAATTATAATACCTATTCATGGAATACCTTTTATCACAAAAGTAAGTGTCAATTGAATGATATTAAAATGATTATTTATGATGTTTATCGAAGTAGTGTAGTGTTTTATGTACAACTAGCTTTTGCCCGCGGCTTTGCTTGCCTTTAATTCGGGTTAACGCAAATCTCCTTTATAGTTCGGGTATTTAAATAATGTTCGTCAAAGCCATGGTCCAAGATATCTCTATACACACTTTCGTATTTATCATATTAGTAGAGACAATCGGTACAGCCGGTTTAGCGTGAAATCGGTACATACATACTTTTTTTTTTTTTGTTTTACGAAGTGGAAAATACCTTCGGATCTCCGACTCTTGGGGGAAATAAGAGCCGGAGTATGTGGTGTTTCCACTAAAAACCACCTCGACTGCCGCCTTGTACCCGTGTGTCGGAGGGTGGGGCATCACCTAAGCACTCGTCGCCACCCTCCGACGGGTATTGGCCCGCCAGATGGTCAGGCGGGCCCCGAACAGAACCCCCTTGGCGACGGAATAAGGTGTTGGACTCCGCCGCCAAAACGCCCAGCGGCCGCAGAGGATAGGGAGGACGGCAACGCAACACCGCATCTCCTCTTCATGGTGCGCCCCCATTTGGTCGCGGGAGATAGGGCACGCGGCAACGCAACACCGACACGCCTCTCCTCCCGCGACCGCACCCGACTGCGAGGGACAGACAGAACTGTCCCCCGCACCCGCACCGTTGGACGCATCCTGCGCAGGTCCCTCCAAGCCCACGCGGAGCGTCCCCTCCTGGATCCCTCTTAGGTTCACCGCGGGTGACCAATCCACGGTTACTGAGCTCCCCCACCACGACAAGGTGGAGATCCCACGGGGGGGAGGGGTACATACATACTAACAAACACTCTTTCGTATTTATACCTAATATTAGTAGGGATAAGCCAAGGCAGTAACAATTTATTTTTATTTTTTTTATTTTTTCATCACGACCAGTGGTTGCTCGAGTCCTGCCTGTACCACGTCTCCTTCTGTAAGAACCTGTCTCCACAAACCTTCTGTATATTCTTGAAAGACTGGTATTTAAATTTCTACCAATCGTTCGATGATTCAAGCCCTCCCGCACCAGTGCTACAATTTGAGCCGCTTGTTCGGACGAAGTATTCATATTATGGTTCAAAAACTCTCGATGAGTTAAAAAAACTAACCCAACAATTCTGCTGGTAACAATAATTCAATTGACAAAAGAATAAAAAATCAATGCGGTTCAATTTAAAACTTTGCTTTAAATTACACGCAAATCTGATACTACGAGTAAATTTTCTTTTCCCGGCTATATTCATTTGTTTTACTGTAGTTCTACAAACATACACATACATATCGTCACGCCTTTTATCCCCGAAGGGGTAGGCAGAGGTGTATTTCTACACCCAATTTTCGCCAGATATACTTTAGTCCCACGTAATAAGGGGCGAGCACATTTCCAGACTCCGTGCTGCTACTGAGAATTTCGTGACAGAAAAACCCAATAACACTGCCCGACCCAGGAATCGAACCCGGGACCTCCCGATCCCACGCGCACATTTATGCCGCGAGACCAACGAGGTAGTCTGTACGTGACTGTAGTTCTATTTTTAAATTTTGCTTTTTTTTAAGATTAAGAGCTAGTCTCTCCATATTTATATAATTTAATCTAAAAAATTTGCATACTTATAAAAAAAACCATTTCAAAGTAATCCTGAACTTTGATGCAGTTTATGAGTCCGTCAGTTTATATCTGGTCCACCATGGCTTTAACGAACATTATTAAAGTATCCGAACAATAAAGGAGATTTGTGTTTGTGTTTTGTTGTATGTGTGACCCCGAACACAAATATAGGAGCCCTGCGAAGCAGGGCTCCGTCAAATTAGCTTACTTGACATTGCTACATCTAGTTAGAACCTAGTAACAAAATTAAAAAATTGGTTTTCAAAAAGCTGTCTCTTGTTTCCTCACTCTATGTTTAATACAGCTGGTAATAAAAATGGCCCAGTCAGCGATCGCCCTGATAATCTAACGGCTTTCTTAAATCAGTGTTAATGTCAAAATATCACTGCCTTACAATTTCACTGTATCGGTCCAGTGAAATTATTATGGCATTTAAATTAACCCATTAAATTGTAAGTAATACAAACCGTTGATCATAATCTGTGTAATTATAATGTCACTAGAGAAATTATAATATCACGGATTTGCTAAATACCTGCCACAAATATACCATGATTTGCATGCACTATGGCTAACCGCATAGTGCATACCTATGCACTATGCGGTTAGCCATAATGCATGCATGCTCTTACGATCATATATTTATGATACAAAATACACATTTTACTACAACACAACCAGATAACTAATAAAAATTGTTATGTAATGTTTTATAGACACATGCAATGATATTGAATACCAGCACTTGCCCTCTTTTTTCTTATTCCATATAATGTATAGTAATAAAATGTGTTGCAGAAAAACAAACAAACGTCCCTTCGGGTTTGGCTATTCTGCCTAGTGTGTTTGTTTGGTTACACATTTCAGAGAGATAGGTGGATGAGCGCTATTTCCCATCTCATATTTTGTCATGAGAATTGGATTAAACCAACAACATTCACTAGAAGGAAGCGTTAATTAGCGTAACGTAATTTGAGTAGGTTATTTTATACATTATTAATTTATGCATGTCTATATATAGACTGAACTAATAGGACATTTCATCACGACGCCAACTAAGCACAGCTTCATTTTTTTTTCAAAAGCAACAAGATAACTGATAACCATACTTCATCATCAACATCAGCCTTGTTTTTATAATCTGTCCCACTGCTGGACACAAGCCTCGTCTCATAATCAGAAGGGGTGACCCATAGTCCACCACGTCGTCGGCCAAATGCGGGTTGGCAAGCTTCACATGTCTTTCGAGAACATTGTGGATAACTCGCAAGGATACAGGCATCCGGACGATGTTTTTCTTCACTGCTTAGCATACGATAATTGAGGAGTGACTGTTTCAAAAGGGCTTATTTGTTTAATAACCATATTTTCAGAAAATGAAAAAAAGCTCTGAACTATTGTTTAATTATTAAAAAAAAATTGAATTTTAATATCATATTTTATTCATATTTTTACATAACGTTGCCGTTTTGAACCAAAATTCAATTGAAAAATATTAGGAACATGGTATTCGAACTGAATTTCATCACAGAAAAAGGGTATTTTAAAATGAGAAATCAGCCCTTCTGAAAACTACTCCTCAATTAACAAACTAATACGCACATAACTTCGAGAAGTTATAGATCGGCGCCGTGCATACGAACCCTCTGCGTAGCAGTTTGTTGGTTCACTAGACTATCGCTGCTGTCTAAATTGTACTGTGAGTATTTACAATAATAACTGAAGTGATAAGCAATGGTTGTTTTACTTACATCTCCTAGCCCGACAACCCACACGCCCATACCACATGAGATATGTTGAAGAAACAAATGATAGTAGAAGGAGAAAATGGATGAGCTGCAGCAGAAATCCCTTAACCCACGGTCGAAAAACTTTATCAGAATTGTGAGTTGGCTGGCGGGTGGTGCAGAGAGGAAAACATATAAACGTGAGTTTAAATTAGTAGTCTTATACACATTTAGTTAGTATATTTAATATCTATTTTCTTATTTATATATACGTATATATTACATTTATATAATCTTATTTAATTTTATTAAATACATAAAATTTTAGTTACATATATTTGATAATGTCATCAGATGAGCCCTTTCATTCAACTAATGAGTCTTTTCATGACGATACCATATGCTCCTTAAGTGCTACTTTAGGTGATCTCTTACAACATACCTTCGACCAATAAATGTGTGCCATCTAAACGCGCAAAGTATGCCAAGCCATTACGGCGATCTTTTAGAAGCCTTTTCTAATGCTAATGTTCACGCCGTCCTGATTTCAGAGAGTTGGCTCAAGCCTCACCTTCCTTCTACCACTTATCCTCTCCCAGGTCTTTTTTTAATCCGAAATGATCGAGTTGGCAGAAGAGGAGGTGGTGTTGCCATCTATCTCCGCTCCGATTTCCCTCATAAAATCCTCGCTGTCTCCTCCTCTGACATTTCTGACTCTGCCGAATACCTTTTCATTGAGGTTTGGGTCAAAAGAGTAAAAATATTTTTTGGCGGTGTTTATTGTCTCCCCTCAGTCGATTACTTCTCCCGTATCGAACCGATACTGGAATTTTTAGGGTCTGAATACGCCCACCACATCATCATGGGCGATTTTAATACCAACCTCCTCGCTCAACAGTCCACTAGATCCTGCAAGCTCCTCCAAATTGTCGAGTCATGTAGTCTCCTCATTCTACTATTGTAAGCTACTCATCACAATGTCGATGGGGAGGATACATGGCTCGATCTAATTTGCACCTCTGCTCCTTACCTAGTCTCCAAACATGGTCAAATCCCTGCTCCAGGTTTCTCCCATCACGGTCTCATCTTCCTCTCATACATCCTTAAGCCTCCCCGTCCTCCCTTTAAGGTTCTGCATGTTCGTTGCTTTGGGCGTAACGACGTAAAATAGCTGGAAAGAGATGCATCTACAATGAACTGGGATCACCTGACTACTGTTGCAACTATGGATGAAAAGGTAGAGAACTTTAACAACAAAGTTCTCGAGTTGTACAATGTTCATGCACCGGTTAGAAAAGTCAAAATGAAGCGTCCACCGGCTCCGTGGATTACGAAAGCAGTCAAAACCGCAATGAGACGCAGGGATTGTGCCTTTCGCAAATTTAAAAAGCACAAGACAGATGATTCATGGTCTCAATATAAAGTTGCAAGAAATCGGTGTAATCTGGTGATACGTAACGCTAAACGCCGCCATATTCTCTGTAATATTAACTCTTCCTCCCCTGCCAATATCTGGAAGTTCCTCGGAACTATAGGTATTGGTAAGCAGCGCAATTTTGATCTCTAGTGGACAATTGGTTTGGATGAAATCAATAAACATTTCACCACTTCTAATTATTTGGATCATCCTACCAAGTGTCTCACTGTGAATCACTTGCATAACCTTCCCCGTCTTAATATAGACGCTTTTAAATTTTCTTCAGTGACCCCGGGGGAGATCAAGAAGACTATCCTTTCCATGAAATTCAACGCTACAGGTTGCGATAACATAAGTCGAAAAATTATCGTTCCTATAGTTGATCAATTGTTACCAGCCATTACGCAAATTATCAACTTTTCCCTCGACACAGGTGCGTTTCCCTCACTATGGCTGCAAGCCTTAGTAACTCCTTTGCCTAAGGTCTCTAACATTTCCCTCCCCAGCCACTTCCAACCCATATTAATCCTTCCTTTTCTCTCGAAGGTGCTTGAAGCTTGTGTCCACAGACAACTTTCCAAATTTGTCATTAATAATCAACTATTGAACCGATTTCAATCCGGATTCAGACCTGGACATAGCACAGTGACTGCTCTTTTGAAAGTGACTGGAGATGTTAGGGCGGGAATGGAAGACACCAAAGTTACGGAGCTAGCTTTGGTCGATTTCACGAGCGCCTTTAACACTGTCAATCACGAAATCCTATTATCCATCCTCTCCAGCTTTCAAATCTCTCCAGAGGCGTTCGAATGGTTCTCTGAATATCTCATGGGACGTCAGCAGTCGGTTCGCCACGGTGAGTCTTAGTCATCATGGTGTGACCTCCAGTCTGGCGTTCCTCAAGGCGGCATTCTCTCCCCATTATTATTTTCTATTTTTTTTAAACTCCTGACCCAAAATCTTCGGTGTGCTTATCACTTGTATGCTGACGACTTGCAGCTATAAATACAGGCAGGTGTGGACAACATCGCCTCCGCTATTGATGGGGTAAATCAAGCACTCTCCATTATACATGTTTGGTCACAACGATTTGGTGTTGCTGTGAACCCCACGAAATGTCAGGCAATCATCATTGGTAGCCAACGCATCATCAACAAAATTGATTTTTCAACGCTTCCACCAGTCATGTATAACCAGATAGCAGTACCATTTAGTCCAGTTGTAAAAAATCTGGGCTTACACATGGATAGTCACCTGAACTGGCCGGCGCCAGTTACATCTATTAGTCAAAGAGTGACGGGATGCTTACGTTATTTGTACCGCTTGAAGAACTTCCTCCCTCCTAGCACTAAGGTAATACTCATGCAGACTTTAATCTTCCCTATTATGGACTATGGTGATGTGTGCTATTTTGACCTGAATGCAGACCTTCTCAACAAACTAGACCGGCTTCTCAATAACTGCATTCGATTTGTTTACAACCTTCGAAAATACGACTATGTCTCTGAATACCGCTCCCAACTCAAATGGCTAACTATTCGTCAACGCCGTAGTTTGCGTGCTCTCACTACTCTTTTCTCTTTTCTTAACTCTCCCTCTCTTCCTTTTTACCTAAGTCCTTATCTACAATATTTATGCTCAAATTACGACAAAAACCTGCAGTCATCTAATAATAGGCTAGTTGACAAAAAAAATATATAAGTCCGTCCTTTAGATTATTCAAAAATAAGCGATGCGTAATTTTTTATTTCTAAATTAAACCAAAAATGACCAAGATATAGCTCATTAAAGTAACTTATAACGTCACGCCGTGCTGCATTTTTTCGCACTAGGTGACGTCACACGTAACTTTAATGGGCAATATCTTTGTTATTTTTTATTTAATCGAAAAAAGAAAAAATACGTGTCCAATATTTTTTTATAATCTAAAATAAGGACTAAATAAAATGTTATTATTTTGACCCTGAAAACTACCCTATTGTCTACTTTTGTGTTCCTCTCATAGTTCGTCAACTCTTCCTTCTTCATCCACTTCAACTTATTATGGAATGCGCTCCCTCTCGAAATCAGGATGGCAAACAATCGGCTCACTTTTTTAGTATTTTAAAATTTAATTTAAGTTTTATTAAATGCCTAAATAATATTATGTACCTACATTGTTACTTGAAAATACCAATACCAATAGTTCAGCGACTGAAAAATCGGTAGTAGTAAAGACGCACCAAACTCTCCGAACAGTCAGCACTATACGACGGCGGCGGCTAATATTCGGTCGTGTAACGATCCAAACCATTTGACCCTCGATGTAAGGTTCAGCGCCAAGCCAAATGCGACGTGATTTCAGCCGATGTGCCATATGAGATTTATAATCACAAGAACGTATTCAACCCAACGTTCGGCGCGGTAAGTGACGCAGATGTGTCGCCATACTTAAAGATCCTCTTAATGACAAACTCATATCTTTTCGTAAAATTGAGATCTACTGCATAAGAGTAGTTATGATAAAATCCATAAAACCCCTCTCATACAAATGATTTGAAATGCAGCCATTCGATCATTAATCGATTGAACCATAATGGATGCCGTTAATATAGTAACTAGACTGCAGTTAATTGCTATGATATATGAATGATTGCTATTTGAACCACTTCTATATACGAGGCAGCTAATAGTACGTAACACCAGTTGTATGCCACTAGTACAGGCTGTTTTACATTCGGCAATTCCAACGACCAACTTCGTAAGCGAAGTATGAAACAACTTTGTTTAGACCGGGTGTTACCATACGCAAATTTGGAAAAGATTGTGTTAAAACATTTTGGATATTCTCAATTAGGAAGCTTTTGAGTCTGTATTTTTGTAGGACACGACGCTCAAGGGTTCGGCGCCGTGAACTACATAAGTACGGTTTAAAGGACATTGACTGGCAGTACGATTATGTGCTCTTCACAATGTTTTTGTGTTCGCATGTATCGTATGAATTGGGTAGTTTGTCTGCCGATTGAGTACTTCGTAGATGGTAGCTGATGTATGATGGTAGCATATGTTTGAAGAGAAAAGGTCTCAGCTGTCAAAACTCCTTACGTCACTTTTTATGAACTTTATGTTTACTACCGGGTGGTCGTAAACATGGCGCATTTTATCGCGCACTTATGACTCACCTCAGATAAAAGTCCATAAAAGAACAAATGAGACCAGTTATCGTTGTTTTGTAAGCTGTGTTGTTTTTATGAATAGTTTTTCTAATTGCAAATACTAATAACACGACAAGTGGATCGGCATAAGTTTCTAATAAGATCTTATAAGATTTCCTAAATGTGTTTTCAGGTCTCTAAAAGGTTAGGACGATATAAATGAATGTTTTATCCATAAATGTCGTAATTACTTATTATAACGCCATGAACAAGAACTATTCTTCAATAAATAAAACATTATAGTATGTTCAGTCTCACAGTTTCTATAAACAGACCTTGAAATACGATACCGAGATAAGCCGACGCGACGGCTGTGTACACGTCACAAGTTAAAAGCCATGAAAATAATTTTTACATGGCTTACGACATACAGAATTGCTATGAAAGACTAGGTAAACTATTACTTTTTTCATTTCAAATACCTTCTTTGATAATAAATGAACGAAATTTGTTTAATAAATAAATAAACTAAGCAATGGATCAAATTACAAAGCTCTTCTACGTTCACCCTATTATGACCCATATTGCCATAGCGGTAACGATCATAACTGCATCACAGCACTAGACGCAGCCACGCCTCGTAAGCAAGTGAAATGTGACATTTTGTTTTTTTTTTGGCTCTTAGAAAGGTGCCAGTGCTTATATTCGTTTTAAAACACAAGCAAAATTTATCTATGGTCTCAATGAAAAAAAATTGTTGAACAAAAATCAACCCTATGTATTAAAAAAAAATGGGTTTTAAATGCATCGCACCGGCGGGACCGCCGGCGGTACCGCGCGTCGCGGAGCATATCGAGAATTAATAGCGGCGGTACCGCGCATGCAAATATAATTTTATTTTACTGTACTGAAGGATACTGTTGACGTTACTTTCAAGTGTTTGAGTACACATAAATTTTGTGTTATTCATTATGACTATACGGATAAAGTCGTTTATAAAATGCCGAATCATTCAATTTAAATATTATTTATTGGGCTCTTAATTTTTATGACATGGAATATTAAGTGAAAGATCATTTTGCGTGTATGACAATTTGCCTGATTATTTATTATTATACCATCAGTGTTTACGACAATAGAAGATCTATTAAGCTACTGTAAGATTTTATTTATATTTAAAGTTCTTATTTAATTCGCTTTTAAAGTAACTATACATTATAATTTAAGGGTAGAAATAGCTTTGAAGCGATACTGACCAACTATTTGGCTAAAAACCTAGACAAAAAAGACATAACTTTGGCTTGCCAAAATATAATAATATGTCTTACTCAATATTTAATAACGCGTTAGAAGCGATCAAAAATACATACAAATAAAATTGTGTTTCAAAAATATTGTGGATAACTTTCAAGTTTTGTAAGTTTAACACAGTATTTTGTAGGATACTAGCTGACCCGGCAAACGTTGTTTTGAAAAATTTTTTTTTTTTTTGAAAAATAGATGTTGGCCTATTCTCATAGATACCGGATAAGCACAAAAAATTTCATCAAAATCGGTCAAGCCGTTTCGGAGGAGTATGGGAACGAAAACTGTGACACGAGAATTTTATATATTAGATGATATTTGCCAACTGGCAGAAGGCCAGTCATGTTGACCATAATATTTTGACCTATCTTATTGTGACGAGAACATTCCCTAGCTTATAAAGCTAGTAATAAGTTTACTACTTTAGTTTGTGTTTTGTCAATTATGCACTGTTAAATAATGTCTCAGAATATGCTGTAGAGTCCCGTCCATGATTATCTAATAGATGTGTCGTTTTCCGAATAATAATAAACGTATAGTTTAAAAAACACTAGAAAAACACGCTTTTATAAATGCACGAAAAACATAAAAATAAACTATGGATCGTTCTAGGAATTTAAACTTTCGTGGTCATTTAAACTTAATTTAAATTGTCTTTCGGGATATATAACACGTACCTTTGTTTGGAGTAACCGATATTTAAGAACGCCGAAAGACAGTCTTCCCTTAGAAAAGCCAAGCAGCTGTGGGAGTTCCTATATAGGACAAACCAAACGCACCATCTCTTGCCGAATAAAGGAACACATTAGGGCAGTCAAAAATAATGAACCACACAAGTCGGCCATAGCTCAACACCTCTTAGACTCGGGTACCGACCACTGGATTGAGTTACATAACCCTCAGGTGCTTTCGACAGAACGCCACTACATACCTCGAATGGTTAGGGAGGCTATTGAAATTAAAAAGTTCAAGAATTTCAATAGAGAGGATGGGTTTCAACTGTCGAGTATCTGGCATCCAGTGGTACGTCTATGTAAAACCCGTGAAAAGAACAAAATCAAACCGCGAGCTGACGTAGTGAGCGTGGTATGTCGTGATCGGGTACAATGTGATAGTGATAACAGTGCTAGTGGTGTTGAACGCAAAAAACGAGTAAGAAAGCGGGTAGACCGTTATACTTGCTCGTAACATTCATCCACCCGCAATACCATCAGTACATCCGTGAACATGGCGCTTGCAACAGTGCCGAAATATCGGTTACTCCAAACAAAGGTACGTGGTATATATCCCGAAACACAATTTAAATTAAGAATGGATCGTTCAAGTTATCTATATTTCTGAGCTGAAGTGTAAACTATGTGCTTTTAATTATAATATTTGATTGTAAAAGCGTGGGGCGCTGGAACAGGAAAGACGTTTTTGTTGAACTTGTTGAAAAATCAAGTGTGTCAACAAATGTTAAGGGATGCAGGTTACACAGATTGGCGCTCTAACTGGAGTTGCAGAACGACTACTAGGTGGCTCTATATTAAACAGTCTGTTCAAAGTACCAGTTTGTCGAACTCAGACAAAACATGCGCCAGAAGCGAGGAGAGGCGACATTCACCGACATTTTTAACGCCTATTCTTTCAGGAAATTAAGTACATAAGAGTTGCGTCAACACTAGCAAAATGTAGAATTCTTGTTCGTGGACAAGATATCTTTGGTTCCCTTTGGTAACCCTTTGGCGGCATAAACGTTATGCTCTTGTGCGACCTCATGAAGCTTCTGCCAGGAAGTTAGTATTAGTATTAATTGTTATTAAGAAAGTCTTTGCGGTTTGCGCCCCACGCTTTCACAATCAAATATTATAATTAAAAGGACAAAGTTTTCACTTCAGCTCAGAAATAGAGACAACTTGAACGATCCATAGTTTATTTTTTTATGTTTTTCGTGCATTTATAAAAGCGTGTTTTTCTAGTGTTTTTTAAACTATACATTTATTTTATACTTTTTGGTCTTTAATAGCGAAATATTTTTAACATTTACACATTTATTTAGAAGACGCATGCGCTCCATCATCACCAGTGCGTCTGTATTGCATCTTGTTTTATCTGTCAGCTTAGAACAATCTAGCTCTTCAATCTGGAGACTACTTAGGGCCACATACGCTTATCTAGCCGGAACCCTAAGTTCACCACTGCGTGGTCTACAATATATAATAGGTTTGATATAACCTTGAAATCTGATCGTGTTCAAAGTCCATTACGTGGTCTTTCTCACAAGTGCAAACACGACTATGATAGGATATTCCATCATGAAATACCAGTGCCTATCTTCCGGCTTCATCATCAGACCTTGAAACCAAATCGTGGTCAAAATTCATCACAAGACTTTTCTTAGAAATCCAAACCGTTACGATACGATTTACCATCATAAAGTTCCAGTTCATGTCTTCCAGCTGCATCATCAGATCAGTTTGACAGTAACATATTGTTGTATTGTCATCAGAACTACATACAACTGCCAATTTTCAATACGCTACGACTTAGTTAGCTTAGATTCCATTACATAGTTAGTTACATACACGATGACCTAATAAAAGCGTGTTAAAAATAAAAAAGACACACAACATTGAATACATGGCTAGAAGTACACGAAACACAAGAGCATGCTTGAGAAATTATTGGGAGAGAATAAAACAAGAGAGTCAGGATCGTTGCAAATGGCGTTTCGTAGTCTCTGCCTACGACTTCGAGAAACAGACAGACTACAAATGACAATGCAGTTTCGTGATAGAAATGCAATAACTTTAGTTTCGGAGGCTGTTCCTACACTTAATTATTTTAGTGTAATTTTATTTGGCAAAATCAGTGGTTTCCCACAGATTTCATTTCAAAAGTGACTAATTGCAGTGTTACTACAAAATGGTTTCGTCGAAATTCATCCTAATAAGCTATGAGTGTTATTGTCACCGGAAATCGTCACAGACATTCCAGATGGATCTTATGACTTCAATTCCAAACTCTTAGCAATTATAGTAACTAGAACAATAACAACCAGTAACCAGCATAACAATACTTTATTGTATGTGCGGCAGTTGAGTAGTAAATATTTACTGGATAGGTCTGATGATGATTTCTGAACGGAATTACTATAGGTCACTTATGTAATCAATTTTATTTGTTAAAGCGAAAACATTTTCCTTATCGTGTGCCAAACGAGCCTATAAAAAGCCAGTGAAGCTGCTTATTGTAATTTAAAGACACCTTAATATGTGACATTAGCTTTGCGCCGACTCTGCAAAAAAAGGAAGTGCTCCTTTATTATTTTCTAACAAATGCTGCATCCGTCACTAGAATCTTACGTCAAAGGCTAAAAACCTTATTATGTCACTTTGTCCCACACTTCCTGTGCCAAAAGTGCACAAGGTTTTCAAGTTTTGGTGGGCCGAATATAGAGCGTGTTTTGTGAGGTCGTGTTTTTGGATGTAAAGAGAACTGGAGTCAGCTTGAATTTTAAAGTACAATAATCCTGAAAGTCCTTTTTTAATTAAATTTTTTAATTAAAATTTAATGGGATGGTGAATCCAAATAAAACATCTATTTCGTGATCAAAGATGGCGGATAGGAAATCAAAGATGGCGGACGGGATTTTTTTTAAAGTTGATATGGGTATCGTCTCCGATATTTTAAGGAATGGGGAATTTAATAGGTATTATATAAAAATCTATGTTTGTTTGTTCATCATTTATAGACTCTGAAATGATAAGAGATTAAGCGCTAAGTCAATGGTAACTTTGGAAAAGGGGCTTGGAAAAAAGGGAATTAAATAAAAACTCTTAAAAGGCGATACAGAGTTCGCTGGGTCAGCTAGTTTTCTTATATTTATTCCATTTAAATAAATTTATTTAATGCTTGAAGCTTTCCTATTGGATAAACTAAATTTCCTGCAAAAGAAAACAAAATAAATCAGTTAGTTTATCTCGACCATTAATTCTCATAAAGGGTTATTTAAAACCGTTATTGCGCTTCGATTTCAGTGGTTGAAATATCGGCCAGGTTGTAAAAATATTTGTCGAACGGATTAAATATTTTGTGTAGAACAAATACTTTTGCATTTGCCATGAAACTTGTTTAGGTATGTGAGCTACATACCTAAACAAGATTCATGGAAAATGCAAAAAAATAATCTTCTAGATATATAAAATTCTTGCATTGCAAAAAGACAACGAACAGCTAAATCTATATGACTCGAGAAGCTTAAATTTAGCTTATGTATATATGTTACTTTGGGTTGTTTTCTTAGTAGAAGGGATTTCCCAAAATTCCCACGGGATTGCAGAAACTATTAAATTTTAAAAAATATGTGCGGGCGTTGCTGCGGGCATCCTCTAGTAATTTAATTTTACACATTGAATAAAGCTCTCAATCCTTCTACTTTCTGTATACTGCGTCTGAAAAGGAATCTTTTAACGAGGACTCGCTTGTGTGAAAGATGTGGGCTCACTTCGGGTGAAGATATCTCACGACCTTAATCGCTCATATTGTTAATCGACGCTATAATTGGTTAAAAACTCACTGTGGACTAATCAGAATGCCGATAACTGCTCGACTCGATGTGAGATATGAGTTAGTTTAACCTGCGGTAAACAAATAGTCTGATTATTGACCGTTTAACTTTGAATAATTGTTTTATGGCTCTGATCATTGTCGTTAAAAATGTATATTTCGTAACTAGCAAAAAAATGGCGCTTTTACGGTATTTGCGACTTAATAAGCAAGTAATGGGCACTTATATGGGATATTGGGTAATTTATAGTAATATGTATGCAGTTAGATGCAGACGGCTCAAAATCGGTCTGTGTGGAGAACGTTCGGGGAGGCCTATGTCCAGCAGTGGACGTCTCTAGGCCGACATGATGATAGTAATATGGGATACTCGATTTTCATTCAAATGTATTCTACGTAAAGTTGAATATGCTTATATTAAAGAGGTTTACCAAAAAAGTCTATAAATTAATTACTATTTCAATAAAGTATGTATCGTCATTTCATATGCTACTTATATCCAGTTAATAGAGTATCAGCGAATATCATTATACAAATATCAAGCAATAGACAAATACGAAGCGCTAAAATTTCACCTTTTTATTTGTCTCTAAAAGAAATTTAGTCTTTGCCACATATCTCATAATATAATTGAACTTTAAATAAAAATATCCACTAAGACAATAAAACATTTAATTGAGTTGCTGATCTCACCTGATATATAAATTATAATAAACGCTGCTATTCAAAATAACATTCAATCGATCTCATTCAAACACTCTTTGCATAGTAGCCTCTTACGAACAGAAAGCAACTCTTGCTTGTGACAGAAAGAGTTTGAGAGATAATTTTATTCACTTTTCGGCGGTAGGTGTAAAAATAGTTAACACATAGTCTGAATTATAAAATTTAAATTTAATTGTTTTAAAACATATTTAAACATTTTATACTATCACACCAAGTTTTATAAAGCATAAATAGTCTGTACTAACGTTGGTACAAGATACACATACCTACTTGTATGTAACTGCAATTCTGCAAGTCACACCACCTACCAGCGCTACACACTCACTGGAGTTTTACACCTCACAAGCACAACACTACCGGAATGTCTCAGTTGGCTGATATTAAGTTGGCACAAGACAACTTGGAGGAGTCCTTTTCCAAAAGGATGGCGGAGTTAGAGGCGCAGCTGCAGGGAGGCCCGGCCAAGGACACTGTGGCAAAAATTGCTGAAGAGTTTCGCACATTCCGAGAGCTAATGTTTGCAATGCTCAGTCTGCTGCGCAAACAAAACAATGAATGCGCTCATAGCATTGATGCCATGGAGACAAGGCACAGGCGCAAAGCTTTCCTTTTTCTCGGCATTCCTGAGGCTGAGAAGGAAGACTGCAGGTCATCTGTGTTCAAGATTGTTCAGAAGATGGAGCTGCCGAGCATAGCCATGGACTCTATACATTCATGTCACAGGGTTGGGTTGTCTAATGATGGTCACCACCGGCCAATCTTAGTCTGGTTTGCAGGAGTGGACCAAAGATCTTCAGTCTGGAGGGCTAAGGCGAAATTGAAGGGTACATCCGTCTCAGTGAAGGAATTCCTGACAAAATCTAGACAGGCCATTTTCGCTAAAGCCCGCCAGCACTGATGATCTGGCGTGATCATAGTGAAGGCGCCCGATGGAGTTCGTCACAAAGTGTTCCACGCAGATGAACTGAACTCTTTGACCGCTAACCAGAAGCACGCTAAGTCTGCAAGTGGCTCCTCATCTCAGGGCAAGAATGTCAACAAGTCACGTAAATAGCTATCATTTAATGTTTACAACTACTCTTATCTCGAGACTTCCTCTTTCTTTATATTTTCTATCTACTGTAGTTTATTATGCTGTTTCTTCTTATTATTTCCGTTACCCACTTTCTTGTTTCTTTGTTATTGATAAGTTGATAACATAAGTAATAATTATTTTATTTCACCGCACGGTAAATTATTGGCTGTCAAAGTGACGTTGTCAATTGTATTTGTAAATGTCAAATAGAAATTATTGTTGCGTTCGGAAACAGCATTCAATATTTTTTTGTTTTTGTAAGCTGGCGGGTGGTGCTGGGTTACTCGTATTGTATTGAAGTATTATTAAGGTAGTTTAATTGTTGATATTTCGGTTATTTATATTTATATATTTATATTTATTTTTATATTTTATCTATGAATGTCATTGATGATACGTATTGGTCTGCCGACGAAACAGCCGCTTCTTCCGACAATGATAGTTTCTCTTCTGCTGATGGTGCCTTGAGTGATTGTTTAAGACTTTCGTTTACCCAACAATCTCGAATGACGCTGAACATTTGTCACCTAAATGCTCAAAGTATACCGAGCCACTTCAGTGACTTACTGGATCTTGTGGCGGATGTCAATGTACATGCCGTCCTGATTTCGGAGAGTTGGCTCAAACCTACTCTTCTTTCAACTTCTTTCTCCCTCCCCGGCTTCATTCTAATACGGAATGACCGAGTTGGGAGGAGAGGTGGTGGGGTTGCAGTCTATCTCCGCAGTACTTTTCCTTTTAAAATCCTTGAATCTTCTAATCCCGCCTCTTCGCCTGCGGAGTACTTATTCCTTGAGGTTGACGTCAGGGGAGCGAAAGCTGTTCTTGGCGTCGTCTATTGTCCCCCTACTGTCGATTATTTCTCCAGTCTCAAACCGATTCTGGAATCTATAGGGTCACAGTATGAACATCACGTCATCATGGGCGATCTCCTTTCTCCTTCCTCTAGTCGTCCCAGTAAACTCCTTGACATTATCGAGTCAGCCAGCCTCCACGTTATGCCATTATAGGCCACACATCACAATAGCAATGGGGTGGACACGTGGCTTGACTTGATCCTTACGTCCAATCCTTCCCTAGTGACATCTCACGGTCAACATCCTGCTCCTGGTTTTTCCCCGCCATGACCTTATTTTCCTTATTTACCGCTTAAAACCTCCTAAATCCCCTCCTAAAGTCCGGTACTTGCGTTGTTTTGGTCGTATGGATGTTACTAAACTCGGTCAGGATGCTTCAAAGCTGAATTGGGACAACATGTTTTCTGCCTCCACTGTAGATGATAAAGTAAATGTTTTCAACAGCACTATTTGTCGTCTATACGATGTACATGCACCAGTAAGGCGCGTGAAACTAAAGCATCCCCCAGCACCCTGGCTTACAGCGGGTGTTCGAATGGCAATGCGCCGTAGGGATCGGGCGTTTAGACCGGTGCGAGGAAAACTGGGTACTTTTCGAATCTGCAAGGAATCGGTGTAATCAGATGGTGCGAAATGCCAAACGCCGACACATTCTTAACAACATTTCTTCTACATCGCCTGCCAATATTTGGAAGTTCCTTGGAACTCTTGGTATTGGCAGGCAGCAACGGTGTGACTTCCGTCTGACACTTGGTTTGGATGATATTAACCAATATTTCACCACTTCCACTCCTTTGGATCACCAGACCAAGTGTCTGACAGTTAACTACTTAAATAATTTACCCCAACTTGACATTGAATCTTTCCAATTTTCTCCAGAGTCTTCAGGTGATATCAAAAGGATAATCCTTTCCATAAAATCTAATGCCGTGGGTTCAGCCGCCGTATGGTCATTACCATCTTGGACCAACTCCTGCCGGCGATCACCCACGTCATTAATTTTTCCCTTGAGTCTGGTTCCTTTCCGTCCTTGTGGGGCAAAGCCCACGTTATCCCTCTTGCCAAAATTTCCAATCCTTCTCTTCCCAACCATTTTCGACCCGTATCCATTCTTCCTTTCCTCTCTAAAGTGCTAGAAGCCTGTGTCCATAAACAGTTGAGTCGGTTTATACATCGTCATAACCTGTTGAGTCAATATCAATCTGGATTCAGACCTGGCCATAGCACTACTTCCACTCTCCTCAAAGTAACCGGCGATATTCGAGAGGGCATCGAAAACTCTAAAGTTACGATTTTGGTTTTAATTGATTTCTCCAATGCCTTCAATACCGTCAGTCACGACCTCCTTTTATCCGTCCTCTCCTATCTTAAGGTTTCACCTAGGGCTCTGGATTGGTTCTCAACATATCTTCGGGGGCGTCAGCAGTCGGTACACCTTGATGAGTCTTACTCAAGATGGGCTGACATTGAAGCTGGTGTCCCTCAAGGCGGTATTCTCTCTCCCTTGTTATTTTCCATTTTTATAAATCTCGTGTGGTTGACGGCATAGAATACAAGTGTCACCACCCCCTATCTTCCCGTGCGTGTCGTAAGAGGCGACTAAGGGATAACACGATGCAAATACCATATTTGCGTAGAGACGGAAAACCCGACATCAAACCCTATACGACTGCCTCGTTGGTCTCGTGCCATAAATGTGCGCCTGGGATCGGGAGGTCCCGGGTTCGATTCCTGGGTCGGGCAGTGTTATTGGGTCTTTCTGTCACGAAATTCTCAGTAGCAGCACGAAGTCTGGAAATGTGCCCGGTACGGCAATAGGCTCGCCCCCTATTACGTGGGACTAAGGTATATCTGGTGAAAAGTGGGTGTAGAAATACACCTCTGCCTATCCCTTCGGGGATAAAAGGCGTGACGATATGTATGTATGTATAAATCTCATAACTAAAAATCTTCAGTGTTCTCACCATTTGTATGCCGACGACTTGCAGATATATACCCAGGTAAATGTAGAGTCGCTGTCTACGGCAATCGACATGATTAACAGGGATCTGGCTGAGATACATGATTGGACTACAAGGTTTGGGCTGACTGTAAACCCGAATAAAAGTCAGGCCATTATTTTGGGCAGCCAAGGCTTGTTAAGAAAATTTGACACAACCCATTTTCCAATTATTACATACAACGGCACGGCCATAGATTGGTACCCGGTTGTTAAAAATCTAGGGCTGCATATGGATGCCACCCTTAATTGGCGAACTCAAGTGACCCAGGTGAGTCAAAAGGTCACCGGCACCCTACGGACTCTTTACCGCCTCAAGAACTTGCTGCCATCCAAGACCAAGACAATGCTTGTGCAGACTTTGATTTTCCCGTTAATCGACTATGGTGATGTATGCTACTATGACCTGAATGCAGATCTTCTCAACAAACTCGACCGTCTTCTCAATAACTGCATTCGCTTCGTTTTCAATCTTCGCAAGTATGACCATGTGTCTGCTTACCGTTCCCAATTGAAATGGCTTCCTATCCGTCATCGTCGCAGTTTGCGTGCTCTCACTACCCTCTTTTCTATTCTTATGTCTCCTTCATCCCCAAATTATTTAACCTGTCATTTTCAATACCTGTGTTCCAACCATGACCGCAATTTGCGATCGTCTAATAATCTTCTTCTTACTGTCCCTTCTCATAACACATCTCTTATTCACTCTTCCTTTCTCGTTCAGTCCACTCTCCTCTGGAATGCCCTCCCTCTAGAAATCAGGACGTGCAAAACGAAGTACAAATTTAAGGCGAAGGTAAAGGAGCTTTTGTTGGCAAGACCAGCGGATGTGTCATAGGATCTGTATCTTCATTTCTACTCACATTATTACTTTGCTATCGTATGTACCTACTTTATTGTATTTGTGTATGGCTTTACGTATTCTTCCTTTAATTCTTATATGTATACTAGAGGACGCCAGCAGCTACGCCTGCATTTTTTTTAATTTACCCGTTTTGGCCGATCCCGTGGGAATTTCGAGAAATCCCTTCTTAGTGCACCCCTACGGTCCCCAAGGAACATACATGCCAAATTTCAGCTTCCTGCGCCCAATAGTTTCGGCTGTAGCGTGTCTGTCAGTCAGTCAGTAACGCAAGGATTTTATATATTAAGATATTGTTTATTATATATCGTATTTACGTAGTATAATTATATGTGTATATATTTATTTATATATGTATGTATAGTGTATACATGTATATTTATTTAAGAATTATATTATATTATTGTACCTATATTATAATTATAGTAAGTATTTAATACACCTACTACGTTTCTCAGCACCGCTCAAAGGTAGACTGGCGGATAATGCCCAAGGCATTAAGTCAACCTGTACACAGTTCAGTGTATAAATAAATAATTTTGTTTGAGAGAAAAGAATCATTGCCGTTGTAATCGTGGGGAACAATCAAGTAATCGAGGTCGCTTTTGGAGGCAACGTCATTTACGAATCAGATGAAGGGTGATCTTAGGAGACACTTTTAAAGATTACTTTCGGATATGATGTTAAAGTAGGTATAGCAAAGTTTACTTAACGGGTCTTAATTGTGTTATCTAAAATGGAATAAAGCATAAATACCCTAATACCCTAATGGGTATGTATATCTTCCTATTTACACAGTTGACCGACGGCAAATAATCAAATTATTGATTAGTAATAAATTAATTATTGAAAGATCACGGACTGCGCGCGACCACAAACGAAGTAGGACGTTTTAACAATTTTATTATTTACCTTTTATATGTTAGTAAATATAATTTAGACACATTCAATTAACCAAGAAATTTATTGTATGTTCGATCCTCACGCGAGAAAAAGTTTGTGCGATTCACAATATTGCTTTACCGACACTGATTCTTTTTTAATGCACATGACTTTTGCTTACTGCTGGAGTAGAAAAATCATTCTATTTGCGCAATCTGTTGAAGTAAAGCCAATTGCTTGATCAGAATGAGAAATGTATTCAATCTACAAAATATCCAAATAATGTACAAATAAAGTATTCTACACTACAAATACAGACGTTGAAGAAAATCTAAGCGCTATAGCTGTTCTGAATGAGGTACATTAGCATCTTGTAACATATAATGAATTTTATAAATAAAAGAATACAATTAATAAGAATGAAATAAAATGCCTAGCGTGTTAGCGGTGAAACACGAGGGAATGTTTGGGATCGCTGGGCACTATCTAGCTGGACTAAATTTTTGTTTTAGCTAATAATTATAATCAGACACGAAGAAGCCCTTCATACTTATATTTATGTTTGCATACTTTCTGACTGTTTAGTGTATCTGCGTACCTTTCCAAAGTTGTTACAAGTTAAACAATTTCCTTAACAGTTTGTCGCCTGAAAGTTTGGTAATGTATCAAGAACCTTGAAGCATGTGGTAATATTTTCGCTACATAATGTGTGCGGTCACACGTGCTTTGGTTATGTTGCACGTGATGGTTTTGTGATCTTTTCGGTTATTATATATTTTCTTGCGTAGAATTGTAGGCAACAGAATTTAGAGTTTAGGGTTATACTAACTAACTATTTTAGAAAATCTGTTTTCGGGAGTATTTTTTTTATCCAATAGGTACTATCAAAAACATAAAAAAGAAGGTGCATCCTCGTAACAGCCTGTTGTACCGACTAGCTTAGTGCTTCACCCACAGTTATTTGGATTACTGGGTTGGTGCTTTCATTCTCTGCAGGTGAATATGCGTGCCCAGTATGGAATCGCTCAGGTCTGGCCGATACAGTACTAAACGGAACGTGCCGGATCATTACTGGATGCCTTAAACCGACCCTGGTCCCAATGCTGTATCCTCTGGCAGGAATAGCGCCACCAGAGATTCGCAGAGCTGTGGCAAGCACCAGTGAAAGAACGAGAATGAAAATTCAAAGAGAACGAGATTCTCGACTATAAACTCACGACACCCTTTGCACAACAACATCATGGTGCCGAAAAGGCAGAAAAGCCGCAGTTGCTTTGTCAGACGTGTCCTTCCACTCAATGAAGAGCGAACACAGGCAAGGTCACTGTGGCGGAATACTGCTTTGCTACCCACTCCATTTATCCCGCCTACTGAAAATCCTCCACCTGGACATGGGTTGCCTTAGCTGACCTGGAAGTCTTTGAATATACTTAGGACACAGGTTGGCCAAAGAAAAAAAACTTGCTTAGGTGGGGATGTATAGATAATTCCAATCTGGAGTGCAAGTGTGATGCTGTCCTACAAACAATGGGACATTTACTATCTTGTCCTGCGTGCCCTTAAACCTGCATGTTATAGGAACATATGGACGCTACTGAAAATGCCATACTCGTAGCTAAGTTACGGGCTGATACAATTTAGATTGCCATCGACACGCTAACAAGAAGAGGTACGTACAATTGTGATTTAAAAAAACCAAAGAGGAATTGTCGGCAGCAAATTTTCCTTCTTAACACTTTCATCGGGATACATCTGACATCATAGCCAACCTCATCGGCTTGCATCATGGTCATATCGTTCGAAAACTCATCGCGATTTATGTCATAGTGCCACTTTTGTGGCGTTATAAGAACAAAAAAGTGTTCATTGTAAGCTTGTTTAGTCAAATATTTCAGTTCGAATAACAGTTTTTACGCAAAATCAATAAATATCCTAATCTAAATGGTTCAGTTCCGGGTAACCTACTAAAAACAATCTCTTTTTTATATTAATGCAAGTTGTTTCTGGCACTCGCCGGCCGCTGTCGCGGCGCCACTCGATTCGCTCGCTCGGCTCGTGCGTAGTAGGTCACAGTTCTAACCTAACCTAACCTCACCATTTTTTTAATAATTAACCTACTCTAACTACTTCCATAAATAAACTAATATCACCAAACGTTAATTGTCTGAAGATTGTTTGCTGTGATAAATCATTTGATTAAAGACCAAATGCCATAATGACATTATACTTGGTAATATTTTGCCAAGTAAAAATTTGACCAAATAAAAATATGCGTACTAAAATCATTCAAAATATTGCAATGGTATAAAAAAATATTGCTAAAATTTGTTTGGGTAATGAAATTTTGTCAAAATCTTTTCGGCAAAACGGCAGGATCTCCATGCTAACTACAGTGTCATAAGTTATTGAAATAACTTGATCAGAGCAATCTTGATCACTTCATCTCATTCGATATTGAGTCGCCGAGCCGACGACAATTTGTGCGGATGATCTAATAAAATTTAGTGCGTCATATAGTGGTTTGCATCGTTATAATGTGATGTGCAAATATTTATCAGCAAACCAAGGTGATGTCAGTTTAACTTACTGAATAAAACAAGGTATTTGTAGAAAATTCTGAGAAAACAGATTATAGTATCAGCGATGTAAAAGTTTCAGTTAGCTGGCTCTCAGCGGATGTTCATGTGGCTTCATTCTTTCTCCGCAACGAAATTAGAACAACAGTACCTGCGCTATGTAACAGGTCTTACTGCTCTCAAAGTTGTTTTTTTCACATCCAACTTTTCATTTTAAAACTGTTATCTTCGCATTCAAGTAGTAAAATGTGGTGACATATCCATAGAGAGAAATTTTTCACTGCATAGCAGCTCTATCTATAAGCTTTGCCATTCTTTTTCGCAAGGCAGAAGCTAGGATTTAAATTGGCTAGGCACTAAAACTTGAACATGATTTATTTTTATTGTTTTCTCTTTGTAGGATTTAAATTGCCTTTCACGGGACAAATGTTTGTATAGGTTCAAACGTTTCTTATGTGCCATTAAAACTTCAACTCGGCTTTGATCGAATGGGTAGAGCACAAATAACAAGGAAAAAATATCAGTGTTATTTGCCGTGTGGGTGTGTGTACCTCTACCTACCCCTTCGGGGATAAAGGCGTGAAGTTATGTTATGTTGTTAAGTAATTTTTCACGCGTTTGGTCTTAGCCAGGGTCACGTTGGAATAATTTTGCATTTATTATACTGGCGGCTTATCGTGGTGTAGCACCTGGCTTGTCTTTGGACTGTCTAGAACTCTCGTAGGTCGATCTCGATTGAATCAGTGCTGTATACATTGGCTGCGTGTTAACTGTTAATATGACAATTTGTACCATGAGGGCTGGGACACATTATTTAACGATTAAGCTTTACTTTTCTGGTGAATTTCTATAAATTTATGTACCTAAAAAACTGCACTTGTTGCTCCGCCACTTTAAGACTTCAGTGTATGTTAAAATTAGTGTAACTGAACAGGTCTTTTGGACAGTTGCAAAACTAGCCTATAAATTATCTAATAAAGAGAAGTTATACCATTGTTGAAAAATTGAAGTACGTGTCTAACATATTTTGTCCGTGTCACGAGAATATAAGTAATATGCCAATTAATCGCGTTTTTATCGGTATATGCGCTGTCAACAGTGTTTAGTGTTACTGGAACACGGCAGAGGCCTGGAATGTCAACATTTTACGTTAACCCATTGAAATGTTATATTCTTGGGCTTAGCAGGCATCTATTAGAGGATAAAAAATGACTTTTTAGATGTGAACAAAAGGTTAGTTTAAAGTTAAATGCAAATTTATGGGGTTGCAACGCTCGTCCTGTGGCCGGTATCTCTGAAAAAAGGCGCAGAATTGCAAATGGCAAACTATTAGTCGCACAGAAGATTCTTTACACCTGATAAAAATAAATATAATAATAAATCTTCTGACAAAGGTTATCCCAAGTATTGTTTTACCGTAACTTTTAATGGATTTTGTTTAACTTAATTCTGACGTTTTCATTCATATACAGGGTAAAATCTCCATGCATAGAATTGAGAAAGATTTTTAGCAAATTTTTATTGCCTATGATTTAAACAAATCAAGTCAATAATAGAAGTACCATGTTTGTACTCTATCATTGACATAAATGTTACTCTATTGTTGACTTGCATTTACAGATTAACTTACGTGTAAAAAACTATAAGAAACGGCAAATTCATGAAAATTCTTCCGGAAAATTCGACTACTCCAACACAAAATGAAATATGTATTATAAAACATTTTTTTTTAATATTAGACACGTCAGGAAAATATATAAATTCGAATACATAGTAGCATAACTGAGCATTAAAAAAGCCACTGTTCAAAAAGTATTAAAGTTCACTAAAGCATACAATCTAACTACAACTGTCTGTAATATAGGTTGTGAAGCCCTGAATGTGTGTTCAAAAAAATCTATCTTCTAGTGTATACATTTCGTTTCTGAGAAAATAAGTAATGTCTGGCGGCCCTGGGATCTTGCACTATATACTTCATTTTCATTTGTAGTAAGTAAGAACTTAACAAATATAATTATACCTATAATAATAATAAACGGAAAATAAGTATAGTTAAGTTATTAGTATAATTATGAATTTATTGGAATTATTGGTAGCTAAAGTGGGCGTTAAATATGCCTCTGCCCACCCCTTCGGGGAAACAGGCGTCAGTCTATGTATGTATGTATGTATGGTAGCTAAATAACAATAAACAACAAAATAAAAACTGGCATATTTCATTAATGAGTGGACGCTCCACGTGGGCTTGGGTGAGGCCTACGTAGGATGATAGATAGATGGATTATTCTTTATTGTACACCTTACAAAAATTACATTATAAAACAAAACAGAACACAAACAGAATGTATAAATGGCGGCCTTATCGCTGAAAGCGATCTCTTCCAGGCAACCTTAGGATGGACAGATGGTAAACACAACTAAGTTCCTTCCTGTCCAAAAATGCTCTCCTAAATCCCTTTCAATCCGGTTTTCGTCCTGGTCATAGCACTACCACGGCATTGGTTCACATCACCGATGAGATTAGGTTGGGTATGGATTGTGGAAAGCTCACGCTTCTATCTTTACTTGACTTTAGCAATGCTTTTAACACCGTGGATTTCCACATCCTGCTTGGCACACTCCGCTCTATTAACATATCTCCAACGGTAATTGACTGGTTTCATAGTTACTTGTTTGGACGCCGTCAGCGTATACGCGTTGAAGAATCATACTCTTCATGGTGTAATGCGACTGTCGGTGTACCACAAGGTGGCGTTCTCTCTCCATTACTTTTCGCAATTTTTATAAATTCTATCTCCAAACATTTAATTTCGTCCTACCACCTTTACGCAGATGACCTGCAAATATACTCACAGGCACCATTAGAATCGATATCTAATGCGTTCTCTATTATTAATACGGACTTGGCGCAAATCTGTGAGTGGAGTAAAAATTATGGACTTATGGTTAATCCAACCAAAACTCAGATCATTCTGATTGGCAGTTCCAGGATGATCTCTAAGATCAATTGGTCACTTCTGCCTCAGATTCTATTCGATGGAAACATTTTACAGGTTGCAGATAATGTAAAAAATCTGTGGATTTATCTGGATAGAACTTTATCCTGGGGCCGTCAGATGCAGGAGACAAGCCGTAAAGTATTTGCTTCAGCAGGGTCATTACGTAGGCTGCGGAACTTTCTTCCCATATCCACCAAAACTGCGCTTGCATAATCTTTGCTCCTTCCAATACTCGATTATGCCGATGTCAGCTATCTTGACCTTAATGAGGAGCAACTTGATAAACTTGAGCGCCTCCAAAACTTTTGTATAAGATTTATATTTGGTTTACGCAAATATGATCATGTATCTGAATTTCGTAGCAGACTCAAGTGGCTCCCGATTCGTCTTCGCAGGAATACTCATATTCTAATCTTACTATACAATGTATTGTTTAATCCTAATACACCCATGTATCTCAAAGAACACTTGAAGTTCCTTCATGACACACATTCAAAGTGCCTGAGGTCGTCGGAGGATCTGAGATTGCAGATGCCACCGCATTCCACAAACTTCTATGATAAATCCTTCTCTGTTCAGGCTGTGCGTTTGTGGAATGCGCTGCCAGTTGAGATTAGACGAGCAAGATCACTAAGCATTTTCAAAAATGCATTGAAGCAAAACTATTTGTCAATGTAATTGCGTCATTATTCCTCAAATCCCCATATGATTAAATGTGGTTATATTTATATATATTGAAATATATAATATATATATGTATATATATAGATATATATTATAAGTATGTATATATATTTTTTGTATTTATTTGTATATATGTCTATGTTAAAACAAATGTTATGTTTTATCTGTCACTACACCATCAAATTACGTTTTCTTCTTCTAAGGTTATGTCCATCATAGTCTGGTTGCCTGGAAGAAATTGCTGTTTGCGATAAGCCGCCAATTGTGCATCTATTGTTAAAATTATTATTTTTCCTTGTACTTATTTGCATTTTTGTGGTGTACAATAAAGAATTACTTACTTACTTACTTAAATAAGCCTTGTGCGATAAATGGTGCAGTTTCAAAGACAACCAGAATAATATACTTACTAAAGAAGTTCATAGACATACACAAACATATATATATATATATATATATCTTCTATAATATAAAAATGAATCGCAAAATGTGTTGGTAAGCGCATAACTCAACAACGTCTGGACCAATTTGGCCAATACTTTTTTTAAATGTTCTTTGAAGTTCAAATATGGTTGTTACGTCGAGAAAAAATCTAATAATTGCCGGAAAAGCCCTAAAAATAGCCCTTTTCTTTTTCCCATACAAACGTTTTCTAACTAAAACGTAGAGTCAATTAGTAATTAATTACTGCTGCATAAAGTTCAAATTCGCGTGCGCGTTGATATACTTCTTTTTGATGGCAGTTTTGACAGGTTTCCGGACCTGAAGTCTCAGTGCTGCCGTCCAGCGGGCTTCATGTCAGAAGAAACCCATTGATAATCCCTACTCAATCTAATATATAAAATTCTCGTGTCACAGTTTTCGTTCCCATACTCCTCCGAAACGGCTTGACCGATTTTGATGAAATTTTTTGTGCTTATCCGGTATCTATGAGAATCGGCCAACATCTATTTCTCAAAAAAAAAAAAATTTTGCAAAACAACGTTTGCCGGGTCAGCTAGTAAGTATTATAAATTCGAAATTGTGTATGTATGTATGTTCCGTTTTCACGCTAAAACGGCTGAACCAATTTTGTAGAATTTTAATATAAAGATACATATATTGGACCATGGAGACGGATATAGGCTACCATAAGTTGTGAAAATTAAACTGGAAGGGATTGCGGGGAGGGTAGAAGTTTGTACGGCACAAATTTACATCTTGGAAGTAAGAACGCATGCGCTGATAATTGATTGCTGCGCATATGCTTTCGCATATCTGTCAGTACTGTCATATCATACCTACATAATGTCATATTGTGCACGTTGATTAAATTGTTCGCATATCTATACTAATATAATAAAGCGGTTTGGAGTTTGTTTGTTTGTTTGAACGCGCTAATCTCAGGAACTACCGGTCGGATCTGAAAAAATATTTTTGTATACGATAGCCCAGTTATTCCGGAAGGCTATAGGCTATATAACATAACGCTTCGACCCTTTGGGGCTGGACAAAAGGCTAAAAGATAATGTCGGCTAATCTCAGGAACTAGCAATCGGATTTTATAAATTGTTATTGTCTATGATAGCCCAATTATTCCGAAAGGCTATAGGCTATATAAAATTACGCCACAACTTTTAGGGACCAGACAAAAATAACAAAATGGTCAAACGAGAAGGGGGAGGGTTGGGTCAAAGGCAAAAAAAGGCTAAACGAACAGGATACAATCTATATGGGTATCGTTTTCGAGATTTTCGGGACGCTGATTAATAATATGAAATTTATTTAGTGATCCAAGACGGTGGACGGGAAATCAAAGATGGCGGATGAGAAAATTTTAAAAATCAATATGGGTATCGCCTTCGATATTTTAAGGGGTGGGGAATCAAAATACAACATCTATTTCGTGATCAAAGATGGTGGATGGGAAATCAAAGATGGCGGATGGGAAAATTAAAAAAAAAAACAATATTGGTATCGTCTGCGACGTTAAAAGGGATAGAGAATCCAAATACAACATCTGTTTCGTGATTCAAGATGGTGGATGGGAAATCAAACTTGGCGGATGTAAACAATTTTAAAAATCCATATGGGTATCGTCTCTGATGATTCAGGGATGGAGAATCCAAATACAACATCTATTTCGTGATCAAAGATGGCGGATAGGAAATCAAAGATGGTGGACGGGATTTTTTTAAAGTCGATATGGGTATCGTCTCTGATATTTTAAGAAATGGGGGAATTCAATATTATATAAAAATCTATGTTTGTTTGTTCATCATTTATAGACTTATTTATAGACTCTGAAATGATAAGAGATTAAGCGCTAAGTCAATGGTAACTAAAATATCGGAGACGATACCCATACAGGGTATCGTCTCCGATATTTTAAGGAATGGGGAATTCAAAAACACCATCTATTTCGTGATCAAATATGGCGGATGGGATTTAAAAAAATAAATTAATATGAGTATCGTCTCCGGTGTTTAAAGGGATGGAGAATCCAAATACAACATCTATTTCGTGATTCAAGATGGCGGATAGGAAATCAAAGATGGCGGACGGGATTTTTTTTAAAGTCGATATGGGTATCGTCTCTGATATTTTAAGAAATGGGGGAATTCAATATTATATAAAAATCTATGTTTGTTTGTTCACCATTTATAGACTTATTTATAGACATATTTATAGACTCTGAAATGATAAGAGATTAAGCGCTAAGTCAATGGTAACTTTGGAAAAGAGGCTTGGAAAAAAGGGAATTAAATAAAAACTCTGAAAAAGGCGATACGGAGTTCGCTGGGTCAGCTAGTCTATAATATAAAAATGAATCGCAAAATGTGTTGGTAAGCGCATAACTCAACAACGCCTGGACTAATTTGGCCAATTCTTTTTTTTATATGTTCGTTGAAGTTCAAAGATGGTTTTTACGGTGAGAAAAATTCTAATAATTGCCGGAAAAGCCCAAAAACAGCCCTTTTCTTTTTCCCATACAAACGTTTTCTAACTAAAACGTAGAGTCAATTTGTAATTTATTACCGCTGCAGAAAGTTCAAATTCGCGTGCGCGTTGATATACTTCTTTGTTTGATGGCAGTTTTGACAGGTTTCCGGACCTTAAGTCTCAGTGCTGCCGCCCAGCGGGCTTCATGTCAGAAGAAACCCATTGATAATCCCTACTTAATAATACACATTCGAAATTATGTATGTTCCGATTTCACGCTAAAACGGCTAAACCAATTTTGTTGAAATTTTAATATAGAGATACATATATTGGACCATGGAGACGGATATAGGCTACCATAAGTTGTAAAAATTAAAATGGGAGGGATTGTAGGGAGGGTAGAAGTTTGTACGGCACAAATTTACCTCTTGGAAGTAAGAACACATGCGCTGATAATTAATTGCTGTGCATGTGCTATAGCATATCTGTCAGTACTGTCACGTCATACCTACATAATGTCATATTGTGCACGTAGATTTAATTGTTCGCATATCTATACTTCTATACTAATATAATAAAGCGGAAGAGTTTTTTTGTTTGTTTGAACGCGCTAATCACAGGAACTACCGGCCGGATCTGAAAAAATATTTTTGTATACGATAGCGCAGTTATTCCGGAAGGCTATAGGCTATATAACATAACGCTTCGACCCTTTGAGGCCGAGCAAAAGGCTTAAAAAACTGAATATAATGTCGGCTAATCTCAGGAACTAGCAGTCGGATTTTAAAAACTGTTATTGCCTATGATAGCCCAATTATTCCGGGCTATAGGCTATATAAAATTACGCCACAGCTTTTAGGGGCCAGACAAAAATAATAAAATGGTCAAACGAGAAGGGGGAGGGTTGGGTCAAAGGCAAAAAAGGTTAAACGAACAGGATACAATCTATATGGGTATCGTTTTCGGGATTTTCGGGACGCTGATTAATAATATAAAATTTATTTAGTGATCCAAAATGTCGGACGGGAAATCAAAGATGGCGGATGAGAAAATTTAAAAAATCAGTATGGGTATCGCCTTCGATACTTTAAGGGGTGGAGAATCGAAATACAACATCTATTTCGTGATCAAAGATGACGGATGGGAAATCAAAGATGACGGATGGGAAAATGTTAAAAAATGAATATTGGTATCGTCTGCGATGTTAAAAGTGATGGGGAATCCAAATACAACATCTGTTTCGTGATTCAAGATGGTGGATGGGAAATCAAAGATAGCGGATGGGAAAAATGTAAAAAACCAATATGGGTATCGTCTCGGATGATTTAAGGATGGGGAATCCAAATACAACATCTATTTCGTGATCAAAGATGGCGGATAGGAAATCAAAGATGGCGGATAGGAAATCAAAGATGGCGGACGGGATTTTTTTAAAGTCGATATGGGTATCATCTCCGATATTTTAAGGAATGGGGAATTCAAAAACACCATCTATTTTGTGATCAAAGATGGCGGATGGGTTTTTTTTTAATTAATATGGGTATCGTCTCCGGTGTTAAAAGGGATGGGGAATCTAAATAGAACATCTATTTGGTGATTCAAGATGGTGGATGGGAAATCAAAGATGGCGAACGGGATTTTTTTTAAAGTCGATATGGGTATCGTCTCCGTTATTTTAAGGAATGGGGAATTCAATATTATATAAAAATCTATGTTTGTTTGTTCATCATTTATAGACTCTGAAATGTTAAGAGATTAAGCGCTAAGTCAATGGTAACTTTTGAAAAGGGGCTTGGAAAAAGGGAATTAGGTAAATAAAAACTCTTAAAAAGGCGATACGAAGTTCGCTGGGTC
Source organism: Euclidia mi (assembly GCA_944739405.2). Classification (NCBI taxonomy): domain Eukaryota; kingdom Metazoa; phylum Arthropoda; class Insecta; order Lepidoptera; family Erebidae; genus Euclidia; species Euclidia mi. Next base: position 64,830,849 of record OX123190.2, read on the forward strand.
AGCTAGTATATATATATATATATATATATATATATATATATATATATATATATATATATATATATATATATATATATATATGATACATACCTACTATAAATACCATGAAAGATGTCAACTGGACGAAAGACAGTGCGTTTTTAACAAACTTTTAAATATACTTAGCGATTTTGCTCTACGAATGTCTAAAGGCAATGCATTCCACAGGCGCACAGCTTGGACAGTAAAAGATTTGTCAAAATAATTAGTGGAATGCATTGGCATCTCCAGCTTCAACTCCTCAGACGACCTCAAGGACCTTAAATGTGTGTCATGAAGGAACTTAAAACGTTCTTTAAGATAAGAAGGACTATTGGGATTAAACAGGATATTATACAGGATCCAAGGGTGCGGGGGCTGAGGACAGCTCTGACTATCCCTCGCAGTCGGCCGAGGTTGTAGGAGGAGAGGCGAGTCGGTGTTACGTTGCCGCGCGCCCCATCTCCCGCGACCAAACGGGGGCGCACCATTTGCTGCAATGCGGTGGGGCAGCAGAGGAAGAGGAGATGCGGTGTTGTCAGGTTGCCGTCCTCCCGATATTCTGCAGCCGTTGGGTTTTAGTTCCTGCGGATGGCGAGCGCTGGGGCTAATCCCCGTCCGCTAAAAGGCAAGGGGGCAATCTGGAGTCCGCTTTCTAGTCTAACCGGATTTGGCTGAATATTAGCTTTTCCACGGAGCGACTGCCTGTCTGACCTCCACGACCCGAAGGGATAGCGATATTCCATGGTTTAGACTAGTGTGAGTTTATTTAGAAGGTACTGACGCCCTGTAACGACTGTCAAAGATTTTCATGACAACCGGGACCGACGGCTTAACGTGCTCCCCGAGGCACAGGACAAGCTATAATTAACAATTCAATACGCACATAACTTCGAAAAGTCATTGGTGCGCGCCGTGAATTTGAACCCGATACCCTCTGCATGGCATTCTTATGGTATATACACTCGGCTATCGCTGCCTTTTATATAATTTCTCACAACTCATCAAGAAAATTTCAATACAAATAAATAGTTTCATGAGTTGGGTTTGCGAATTATTTAATACATTCTATCTAAATCAGTCAGAGTCATGAAAGTAGAGTAAATGCTGTAGAAATGAGAGCACTGCGAAGTATGTGTGGTGTTTCTTTGACTGACAGAGTAAAGAATTGTGTGATAAGAGAGTGTTGTGGGGTAAAAGAAGATGTAGTGACTAGCATCGAGAAAGGTATGCTAAGATGGTTTGGACACGTGGAGAGGATGGATGACGAAAGACTGACCAATCAGATATATAAGGCAAGTGTGGAAGGGACAGGACGAAGGAGAAGACCGAGGCGGACGTTCTCTGACCAGATTGGAGACATCCTAAAAACAGGACAGGTTAGAAGCACCCTGAACAGAAGAACATGCATGAGGAATCTGATGGGAGTGAATGAAGCAAGAGATTTGCAACGATCTTGACATATCAAGATCGTTGCAAATGGCGCTCCGTAGTCTCTGCCTACCCCTCCGGGAAACAGGCGTGAGTCTATGTATGTATATAAATCAATTAAAAAATTGTAACAGAAAAGAAATGCAAATGTGTTCTTCTTCTATCTTTGTAATAAAACCGAGCTTAGCGGTTTTCTATTTGTTACACAAGATTGCATGGTTTTAACATTTCACAAATAAAATGAATAAAAGTGCAATAAAACTACAATTCACATGTCTTGCAACCATGAACCTTATTAGAGTTTGATTTAAGAATAACCATAACATAGTGCTATTAAAATTAACTTTTGATTTTACAAGTTGTGCTTTGTGATTCAATTCACTAACCGTTCTTATACCGTTTTTGTGGACATGTGGAGCCCTTGCGATTCGTTTCACATCCGTACTATTGACGTGATCATAAGTCATAACCAATCACGGAGATTAGATTAATTTCTGTGGTACCAATCATATAAAAGTATAACAGTATTCATTATTTATAAAGAATGATTTCCAAACAAGACAGTAATGATTATGAAACATCCAATTATGAACATTTTTGTGCCCAAACATATCACATCACATCATCATTGTATCAACAAATGTTTTACAATAAAGAAAATCTAATAAAGGAGAAGTGTCATTTGTGACCCAGACCCGACATGAACGAAACATATTATCCCAGAGTTTTTGTTATTTTGAGTATAACAAATATGTATTATTGTTACATTCGCAATAAGTGGTTAACAAAAAAATAATTACTTTTGATTTTTTATACTAAAAATATGTTTGATATTTATTTACTCACAAAACTTGTAAAATAAAGTAATGATTGGATTATCCAGATGACCTAAAGTTCTAGTAAATAATAATACGTAACTATTATATAATATTTGAACTTCAAGTAAGTTAAATCAATCGAGTTAAAGGTTCATTTAAATCTTCGAAGGCAAAGAATAAAGGTATCATTACAAATCTGGGAGCTTGATAGTGGAATATAATATATACATACATAGACTCACGCCTGTTTCCCCGCAGGGGTAGGCAGAGGCATATTAAACGCCCACTTTTCGCCAGTGTGTTGATCCCACGTAATAGGTGGCGAGCCTATTGCCGCTTATCGGGATATTTTGTTTGCCAGAGCCTCGTCCGTTGATCGGCAGGTGCACCACTTGCAGGTGAGGTTGGCTTGGGATCCTAAGATCTTGGTGGGGACCCTATGCACCCTGGAATATAATATTGGCAAATAAAAATAACAATAATTCTGAAAATCTGTTTTTATTCATTTTCTATTTCTATGTCTCTAAGTTCATAATCCATACCCAATGCGGGATGGTCATAGTTATCTCGATTTCGTAATGTACGCAGCACAATTATCGTCAGCCATATCAACGAACCACTCGTAAAGCAAATAATCAAGTCCGGTAAGAAGAATGCTTGAAGTGGTCGCAAAATATAACCTCGGAAATAGAATCGAACAGATCTTAACTCAACACAGGGAAGAGAAGGACTGCGCCGATAAGCACGACGCGTCAGCGCACGCGCTTTGTTCGCCTATTTAGTCATCTGTGTCCGCGTACCTACGGGTCCTCCCCGCTCCGACCCGCGCTATTTTCAAGTTCTAATGAAAGAGTAAGTAACCACGATTGGTTTCTGTTACCTGATCCCAAGCAGGTATTAAACCTAAGATTACACATTACATGTATTTTTTTTTCACTTTCGGATATAGTATATTCTACTACCAATATTTTATCTTTGCTCTAATGGAGATAAAAGTTTTGTGACTGTCTATATTGCCTATTTGTATTAACTTTGGGTCATTCTAAATGGATACAATTGCTATTAAGTAAAAAATAAATGGTTTTTAAATATTTCGCCTGAGTAAAGTCAAATACGTAGCTATAAATAGTTGTTAACCACTGTTATTTAAAATACTGTAACGATATTTTTGTTATATTATGTAATATAACTAAGGTATAAACTGAGATATATGTTTCGTTTCTGTCGGGCCTGGGTAAATTTTGTATGGGCCATGACAGTTGTCCTTTGCCTGTTATTATTTGAATACTACGCACCTGGTCATATTATTCTTACCTGTGTGCGTCGCATGATGACGAAGTCATCTGTATGGACCCCGCTTCCAATAGGTACTTGACACGATATCTCCACACCCTGAAACAATCAACATATTTCAATTTATCATAGAAATCATTAATCACTTTAATATTTCACCCACATTTAGCCATGTTATAAATTTTGAGATCCCGTGTAATAGGGGGCGAGCCTATTGCCGTTAGCGGACACATTGACAGACTCGGTGCTGCTACTGAGAATTCGGAAAAACTCAGTTACCCTTTTGCTCGGGTACAAAACCCGGGGATCAGCAAACGGATATGCCATCCACTATTCAGACAATCAGTTTATCTGGGTGGCAAAAGTAACGACCCTATAGAAATGCGTTAGGTATATATTTTTTTTATGACAGCTCCTGTCATTCTGATATTGAAAATTGTGTAGTAATCAAATGTAAAATTCACTAAAAATAATCATGGACCGCTTTACTCCCCAAGAACGTGGAATAATCGTGTCATCAGTGATAAAAACAAAACGTGAATATGACTCCGCAGCGTATTTTGGTCAAAGAATTGAACATGTCTTCGTGTAAACCGCAGATGACTCATCAGCTGCTGCCTATTATATTGATCACTGAGATCGTCTAGAGTACAGCCAGCGCGTCTTAAGCCTCAACCTTGAAGAGGATAATTTTTCTTCAAAATTAATTAATTTGGGATTATTTGAAATCTCGGGTGTATGTGAACAAACCACAGACTCTCACAGCTTTAAAAGAAAACATACACCAAGAAATAAGGAACATATCGAAGAAAGTTTTACGGCTAGTTATGGAAAATGTCATAAATAGGGCTCAAATGTGCTTTAACTCTGGAGGTCAAAATTTAAAAGACATCATATTTAAATCATAATGTAACTAAACTTCATGGCACAAATATACATATTTAAATAACTAATTTTAATTAAATTTGCCGTGTGGTTGACGGCATAGAATACAAGTGTCACCACTCCCTATCTTCCCGTGGGTGTCGTAAAAGGCGACTAAGGGATAACACGATTCAAATATCATCTTTGCGTAGAGACGGAAAACTCGACATCAAACCCTATACGACTGCCTCGTCGGTCTCGCGGCATAAATTTGCGCGCGGGATCGGGAGGTCCCGGGTTCGATTCCTGGGTCGGGCAGTGTTATTGGGTTTTTCTGTCATGAAATTCTCAGTAGCAGCACGGAGTCTGGAAATGTGCCCGGTACGGCAATAGGCTCGCCCCTTATTACGTGAGACTAAAGTATATCTGGCGAAAAGTGGGTGTAGAAATACACCTCTGCCTACCCCTTCGGGGATAAAAGGCGTGACGATATGTATGTATGTATGTATGTAAATAACTAATTCTATTTATCTTATTAAGAAACGAAGTTGTAGCTGAACCAAATAGGGTCATTTCTTTTGCCCCACCCGTTATTTATTAATTGGCATAAGGCTAACAGTAAAGCAAAATATTTAGGTTTGTGTATTGACTATTTAATTGTCATTGTGGTTGTGGGAATGATTAAATATTTGCAGTACCTTTACCGCAATGCTGCATAGGTATTTATAATATTAACCAACTATAATTACACGCAAACCACATAGAAATACCGTGGACTGTGCTAAATATTATATTACTTTTAGTTTATTTTACAAAAAAATGCATTGTAACTTTGTGCATAACAGCTCTATGGTTTCATAATACTTTTGAAATAAAATAGCTGTGATATACCGACGAACAGACAGACAGATAATGGCAATTTATAAGGATTCCGCTCTCTTACCATTTCGCTACGGTACCTAAAAATATATTTTGCCATGATTCTCTACGAACTCATAAAACTGATATTCATCAAGTAAACGCCGGGATTTGCATGACTCGTGACATTCTACAGTATGTATTTTTTGCTACTGCAAAGATCAGTCATCAAAAGAAAATTCCCGAAGCAAATTTACTTAATCCGGTAAGATTGAAGGGTTGATTAAGAACCACTTTGAAGATAATTAATTTATATTGCTTAAAATGTAAAACTAGTTTTGTATTCTAGGTTAAAACCTTAAATACAATTTACCCGTAAACACGGCAAACGATGCAACTTTCAACCCAAGCTTGAAAGGCACATATTTTCTTGGAAAATGTAATTATCTTCCAGTTTTAACAAACACTAGGATATTATTTTATTTACAAAACGTAATTACTGTAATTTTAAAGGTTTTATTTAAACACAAATATCCCGATAAGCGGCAATAGGCTCGCCACCTATTACGTGGGATCAAAACACTGGCAAAAAGTGGGCATTTAATATGCCTCTGCCTACCCCTTCGGGGAAACAGGCGTGAGTCTATGTATGTATGTATAATTATTCGATAAAAAAAATATGAGATGTTCCTAAATGCAGTTTGTAACTCAACTGACATCATGACATAAGTACACTGACATCGTCTTCCTTCTAGCGTTATCGCAGTTGCAACCCTGGGGTCTGCTTACCGATCTTACAGGATTTGACTGAATATTAGCTTTTCCAAAGAGCGACTGCCTATATGACCTCTGCAACCCAAAGGGATAGCGATATTCCATGATTTAAATAAGTGTCCGTTTATTCAAGTACCGACTCTCCATAAAGGCTGTCAAAGATCTTCATGCCAATCAGGGCCGATGGCTTAACGTGCCCTCCGAGGCCTGGGGCAGTAAACAATAATTCAATGCCCATATAACTCCGAAAAGTCAGCGTGCGCGCCGTCGATAAAAACCAGATACCCTGTGCATGGCAGACTGTTGCTATCCACTAGGCTATCGCTGCCTTTGTCACCCACAGACATGTTTTTACAAAATTAAACCAATAATTATGTACAAAGCAAAAATAAACAAACTATTCGGGAAACATTTTTACACAGTGAAAATAGCATTCCTGCAATCTACTCAACTTGGGCGATTTATTCATGCATAGTAATAAGTGTAGGAAATTATTATTTATAGCATTGCTTCTGCACTGTTGAAATACTCTTTGCATACCTTACTGATAAGAATACTTCAGCCTCTTCTAATAAACGCCAAAAATATATAATGTAATTCCTGTGCTGTTCATGAGCAAGCAACTTATGAAATCGTGACATATAACTTAGCGTCCTATCGTCTTTATGAAGAACGGTAGATGTATCACTTCGTGTTTGACCCCTTTGTATGTTACCAAATTTATAAACTTACTTCCCCCAAATTTATTCTGCTCAAGACATAGGATTAGGTATTCTGTCAATACACCCATCTAAATCATAATTACGGTAGCGTTAGCGTTGCCAATCGCTTTCCCTGCGTTCGCAACTAAGCTCCATCCATCTACGTATAATAGGATAACTGTTTCCACCCGTTTAAAAAGTTTATAGTGTGGTCGCTGAGGTTTTTATCCGTTAGGTGAGCACACCTTAGTGTGAACACACTCAGCGCAGTACAATGTATTATGATATGATTTTAAACTTCTAAACTTCTATACATTTTACTTCCTATTTTTAAGGAATCTAATCGTATAGGTACTGAGTATATTTTTTTTCGTTTTTTTCTTTTTATATAAACGTATATTTAACTCTTTTCGATCCGTGACTTCCACACACTTCCACAGGTCCTAGTGGCATATTTCATTTTTTTTAATATGTATTGGTAATTTAGACATGCTCAATGTTATAGGTACTTCTCCTGTAATTTGTTAAAAAAATCTTATCTATAATATAAAAATGAATCGCAAAATGTGTTGGTAAACGCATAACTCAACAACGCCTGGACCAATTTGGTCAATTCTTTTTTTTTAATGTTCGTTGAAGTTCAAAGATGGTTTTTACGGCGAGTAAAATTCTAATAATGGCCGGAAACCCCTAAAATCAGCCCTTTTCTTTTTCCCCATACAAACGTTTTCTATTGCTATTGTTTTTTATTGCTATTGTTTAAAGTTCATATTAAATTACAAGCACTCACTGTTGTTTAAATAATGTAGGTACATTATTTAAATAATGTACCTACATTATTTAAACAACAGTGAGTGCTTGTGATTTAATATGAACTTTACGTTCCTAACGTCAAAGAGTCAATTTGCACTTTATTACCGCTATACAAAGTTCAAATTCAATCATATCTATCAAAACAGTGTGCTTTGGAGAACAGAATACATCGTTAGAGGATAAACAAAAATAAAGAAAACGAAACTCAACAAAAGAGTTTTTATTATTTCATATCCCTATTTAACAAACATAAATGTTTTATGTATGGCTTGAAGGATTTGACTCCAAGTCATATCAAATTAAAAAAAAGTTGAAACAACAACAAACTGTCAATGTCAGTGTTTCTCTAAACAACTCATTAGGCGGGTCCACACAGACCGAGCAGCCTCGCGCGGAAAATGCTTCGCGAGGCTGCTCGGTCTATGTAGACGTGGCTCGGTCGAGGAAAGCGCACGGCAGCCGCGGCCGGCCGCACGCGTGCGCCCGAGCTACCGAATTAGACGCGTCCACACAGAGCGCGCAGCCTCGCGAAGAATTGGCGCGCGAGGCTGCGCGCTTTGTGTGGACGTGCCCCGGCCGAGGCAAGCGCGTGTGCCGCCGCAGGCGAGCGACCGAGCGGCCGAGCCATCGAGTTTGATTTTTTTGTTTTGCCGCGGTCTGGACGCTGCTTCGTGCCTCGCTCGAACATAATAATCCCTACTAATAATATAAATTCGCAAGTGTGTTTGTATGTTGGACGTTTTTTTTATAGACTCACGTCTGTATCCGCGTAAGGATAGGCAGAGTTGTAATATTATTACATCCACATTTCACCATGAAATGTTTAGGGCCCACGTAGTAGGGGACGGTACAGCGCGAATTAAGAGATTGGACTCAGATTAATTGTAAAAAAATACTTTATTTAATTATAACAGCTTAATTACTTAACAGTATATCTATACTAATATAATAAAGCGGAAGAGTTTGTTTGTTTGTTTGTTTGAACGCGCTTATCTCAGGAACTACCAGTCGGATCTGAAAAATTCTTTTTGTATACGATAGCCCAGTTATTCCGAAAGGCTAACTAGCTATAGGCTATATAACATAACGCTTCGACCCTTTGGGGCCGGGCAAAAGGCTATAAAGGCTAAAAGATAATGTCGGCTAATCTCAGGAACTAGCAGTCGGATTTAAAAAATTGTTATTGCTTACTAGAGGACCCGTGCTGCTCCACAGCATATTTTAATATTATAAAAAAGCTTTTACATATAGGTATGATGAGTATATTGTTGCCTTATCTAATAAGTAAAAAGATGATATTCTAACCAAAAATATATATATCACAAAAGTTCTATTCTCACAACACTGGCTTTGCGTTGCACCTTAGGTATCGTGAAATTTCCACCTTGGCATTACTGAATGGTTTGCCGCGCAATAGGGATATATATAATATGTATAACTGAACATTGACGAAAGAAAGTTCTTCAATATGACTGTGCTGCCCTACCATTCTTTCCATTAGGACACTGTAATGTCTTTCGTCCAGGTGCCCAGAAAATAGCAAGTTATGAACAATTTCACCTGTACCATAGTCAGTAAACGTATAACTGTTTTCCAGGTGAACTCTGAATTGATACTCGGGATATAGCTCACTTACACTCTGAAGTTCAGCATGCCCTGCGCACTGTCCATTGGCACCCATCACACGTTTGTAATCTATTGCATTTGTAATGGTCTGGCCATATGCTTCGTCTCCAACAATGAAGTTACTATATAGATCCCACTTATGACTATTTGCCAAACGAATTTCATAATGTTTATTCTCACTTTCATATAAACAATAAAAAATTGCGCAGAATAAGCATTTACCGTCACCAAGAATGGAAATCACTTGAAAATAAAATAGTTGATGGTAGAATTAATCAAATCTGAACCCGTTACCACCCGTATTTTTTTAGCAGTAGGAGGACCATCCGGTACCAAATCTCCAACGGGGTCTTCATTGACCAAGATTGTTTGTTCAAACTTTCTCTAAGCATTTTTCAATTTCCTTCCAAGAATCATCATTATAATTGAAAACACAACTACTATTTTCTTGGGTTTACGCGAATGTTACACATTGAAATTAAACTACAGTTTACGGATTTTATCGCGTTATATTGGTTTCACTTGTTTTTACATTTAAACCGAATGATCTAGAAACTACATTTTTATTACTAGCCAACGTTTCGAATTCTTTACAGGATTCATGTTCACGGCAGACTGAGGTGGTATTTGTCTTTGTCTTGAATTTAAAAGTTATCTCAAAGTACCCGAACATTTTTCAACTATTGGTGTTACTATCTACGCAGAATGTGCTCACTGTGTCTTGATGTCTTCTGGTGACTTTGTCCTTCTTGGGTTTCATTAGCCTGATAACAGGGTCCCAAGCTGGAGGAACATTCCAACCATCTTCCCTATAGAAATTAGGATGTTTTTTAATTTCAATAGCTTCTCGTATCATTCTTGGAATAAAGCGGTGTTCTTTTGCGAGTATCTGTGGTTTATCCAATCGCAGGTAATGGTTGGTTCCTTGTTCTACATGTTCACACACAGCAGACTTCGTCGAGCGTTTGTGTTTAATGTCAGCTACATGTTCCTTTAGTCGAATGCCTATGCTTCTCTTGGTTTGTCCAATGTATGAGAGCCCACACTCACAGTCTATCTTGTAAACCCCGGCCTCTTGTAAGGGTAACTGATGAGATTTTCCATTTTTTGTTTATAATCGGACGTGTCCATCACTACCGTTGCATTTCCCTTATCTGCTCGGAGTACTGTTAGTTCAGGTCTAGCTCGTAGGTTCTTCAGTGCGAAATACTCAGGTTTCGGTAGATTCCTTTTCGGCACTTTCGACTGGCGCAATACAGCTGAAACGTCTTGACGTATGGCTTCGAAATCTTCCTTACTCACATTGTTCTTTACTAGACAATCCTCAACGTTGCAAATAATGGTCTCATACGGTATTCTGGATGGAGTTATCGCATAATTTAAACCTCTCTTTAATACATTTTCAGTGTTTTGATCTAACGTGTGTTTTGACAGATTGACAACTGTTTGTCTATGGTCGGCGGACGGTAGCGTGTGATTGGTCCGTGCAAAAACGTTCTGTTTCATTTTGTACTGGTCATTTGATTTTTGTTGTAATTTTTCAAATTTTTCTATTTTGTTACGTTTACACGCGTAATATTTAGATGTTTCTCTGTTATTTATTGCATTTATGCATTTTTCAAAATCAAATGGAGTTATCAAACTGTATATTTCGTTAGACAAATTCTCAACATTTCTATTTATTCTGCGTAAGTCAGCGCGGTGTTCGTGTATCTTTTGAATGAGTAACTTATGACTTGCCTGTTTTAAGATCTTAGCGCTCCCACGTATGTCCTTCTTGGCTGATATTTTGCAGCATGTTGGGATGAGATCGTGATCACGGCATCTCTTCAAGAAATTTAACGATGTTAAATATCTTGCGCGCTTGGTTTGTAGATCTTCTAACCGGCGTATTTTTGTTGCTGTTTCCAGTCCGTACTGGTTAACATAATATTTTCTTGGGTTTACGCGAATGTTACACATTGAAATTAAACTACAGTTTACGGAATTTATCGCGTTATATTGGTTTCACTTGTTTTTACATTTAAACCGAATGATCTAGAAACTACATTTTTATTACTAGCCAACGTTTCGAATTCTTTACAGGATTCATGTTCACGGCAGACTGAGGTGGTATTTGTCTTTGTCTTGAATTTAAAAGTTATCTCAAAGTACCCGAACATTTTTCAACTATTGGTGTTACTATCTACGCAGAATGTGCTCACTGTGTCTTGATGTCTTCTGGTGACTTTGTCCTTCTTGGGTTTCATTAGCCTGATAACAGGGTCCCAAGCTGGAGGAACATTCCAACCATCTTCCCTATTGAAATTAGGATGTTTTTTAATTTCAATAGCTTCTCGCATCATTCTTGGAGGAGTTCTTTTGCGAGTATCTGTGGTTTATCCAATCGCAGGTAATGGTTGGTTCCTTGTTCTACATGTTCACACACAGCAGACTTCGTCGAGCGTTTGTGTTTAATGTCAGCTACATGTTCCTTTAGTCGAATGCCTATGCTTCTCTTGGTTTGTCAAATGTATGAGAGCCCACACTCACAGTCTATCTTGTAAACCCCGGCCTCTTGTAAGGGTAACTGACTCTTGACAGATGGTAATAATTGGCTTATCTTCGTTGGCGGCTTGTAGAAAGTTTTGATTGAAGCTCGCTTCAAGATGTAGCCAATCTTGTCGGTCACGCCCTTGATGTATGGGAGGACAGCAGGTTGTCTCTCTACTGTGGCTGGCTTGTTCTTCGGGGATCTGTGACGTTGGCGCGGCGGTCGGAGCTTGTTGTCTTGCAGAACTTGCTTGACATGTTGAAGCTCGGCATCCAGGTGTTTCTTGTCACAGATCCCCCGGGCTCTCTGAAACAAAGACATTCCTACGGTAGCTAACTGTTTAGGATGGTGGTGAGATTCACCGTTTAAGTACCTATTTGTATGTGTCTTTTTCCTATACACAGTGTGGCTCAAAGAGTTGTTTTTGTTACTGATAACAAGTACATCTAAGAAAGCTAAAGAATTGTTTGCCTCTAATTCCATTGTAAATTTTATCTGGTTGTGAATAGAATTAAGATGGTCTAGGAATACATTAACAATATCTGTTGGTAAAATTGTAAAAGTGTCATCTACATACCGCTTGTAGAACCTCGGTGTGATGGTGGCAGTCTGCAGGGCTCGCGCCTCGAAATCCTCCATGAAGATGTCAGCAACAACAGGCGATACTGGAGAGCCCATTGCCACACCGTCTACTTGTATGTAGTATTTCTCATCCCATAACAGATGGCCAGTTGTTAAACAGTGTTTCAATATTTCTGTATATTCCTCAGGCATGTTGTTCTCTATTAGCTTCCTTCTAGTTATCTCAATACAGTCATGTGCTGGTAAGCATGTGAATAATGACTGTACATCAAAACTAACCATAGTTTCCTTGTCAGAGAGATGTAGGTGTTTTATTTCACTGACAAAATGGTAGGAATCCTTTACATGCGCTCTCGTCTTGCCTCTGAATGGCGAAAGAATCTTTGCAAGGTGTTGAGCCAATCTGTAGGTTGGTGCCCCTATTTGACTGACTATAGGGCGCAGTGGAGCATTTTCCTTGTGTATTTTCGGTAGACCATACAATTGGGGAGGTTTTGCACACGATGGTATTAAGTATTTCACGTCCAGATTCAGTTGTTCGGAGTTTTTCTTCACAATATCACTCGTTTGCTTGAGTATTTTGTTGGTAGGGTCCGTCTTAACCAATTTATATGTACTTTCATCCGACAAAAGATTTTCCATTTTTTGTTTATAATCGGACGTGTCCATCACTACCGTTGCATTTCCCTTATCTGCTCGGAGTACTGTTAGTTCAGGTCTAGCTCGTAGGTTCTTCAGTGCGAAATACTCAGGTTTCGGTAGATTCCTTTTCGGCACTTTCGACTGGCGCAATACAGCTGAAACGTCTTGACGTATGGCTTCGAAATCTTCCTTACTCACATTGTTCTTTACTAGACAATCCTCAACGTTGCAAATAATGGTCTCATACGGTATTCTGGATGGAGTTATCGCATAATTTAAACCTCTCTTTAATACATTTTCAGTGTTTTGATCTAACGTGTGTTTTTGACAGATTGACAACTGTTTGTCTATGGTCGGCGGACGGTAGCGTGTGATTGGTCCGTGCAAAAACGTTCTGTTTCATTTTGTACTAGTCATTTGATTTTTGTTGTAATTTTTCAAATTTTTCTATTTTGTTACGTTTACACGCGTAATATTTAGATGTTTCTCTGTTATTTATTGCATTTATGCATTTTTCAAAATCAAATGGAGTTATCAATCTGTATATTTCGTTAGACAAATTCTCAACATTTCTATTATTCTGCGTAAGTCAGCGCGGTGTTCGTGTATCTTTTGAATGAGTAACTTATGACTTGCCTGTTTTAAGATCTTAGCGCTCCCACGTATGTCCTTCTTGGCTGATATTTTGCAGCATGTTGGGATGAGATCGTGATCACGGGCATCTCTTCAAGAAATTTAACGATGTTAAATATCTTGCGCGCTTGGTTGTAGATCTTCTAACCGGCGTATTTTTGTTGCTGTTTCCAGTCCGTACTGGTTAACATAATTATTTTCTTGGGTTTACGCGAATGTTACACATTGAAATTAAACTACAGTTTTACGGATTTTATCGCGTTATATTGGTTTCACTTGTTTTTACATTTAAACCGAATGATCTAGAAACTACATTTTTATTACTAGCCAACGTTTCGAATTCTTTACAGGATTCATGTTC